>JAUPFT010000001.1:59892603-60492603 GCA_036936625.1 Parnassius smintheus behrii | reverse complement strand
CTCCGAAGCATTTTGTGCAATTATACTGAGTTCCGGTGGTGTTAATTCAAATAAAATGTCGTCGAAATTGCTCATTTTGTGTAACAAACCACTAAACTCGCAAAGAACATTTTTGGAAAATGGCACCAACCGTAAAAGAATATAAGCAGAGATTTTTTTTGTTTTCTTCACCCATTCAGAGTAGGCAAAGGAAACTATGCCCATACAGCCAAGTCTTCAGTAGAATTTTTTTATTGATATGAAATGAAAATGAAATTTAATGACATGAAATCAAATGAAACCTAACCTAACTCATTGAATCAAATCATTAAATCTGATATTGAAACAAATTAGTAGCTTCTTTTTAGAAATATTTGCATGAATCGTAAAAACTTCTATGAATTTTTTTTAGTAAAAACTTCGTGGTTGGTTCTTTCTTTTTAATAGACATTATTTTGAGAGTTGGGAAAAAGAACGCACAAGTTTGGAAAAGGTAAAGAAAAAGCTCGAGTATGTAATAGCCCATTTACCGAACGCTATACGTCCCTGCAATACGCCACTTTTTGAGCAACTGTATTAAAAAAATTATTTACGTAAACAGCGTTAAAAAACTTGAACATTCAATCGCTTACAACGCGCTAGCCCCGGCCGAGTATTTCACCCTGGGTACCTCGCTATTGTAGGTAATTATGTCACGCAGGTAGCAAGAGTGCTAATATGTATAAATTATTTTATTCTTTTAGTAAATTGAAGTCGGCTTTTCTTTTTTACTTTATTGAGTAGACTAAGAAATGTTACAACGTCAAGGTAACAACTAGAAAGGGGTAAGGAAAATACGTTCGAATTGAAAAATATGTAATATATAAAATAGACATCGTTTGATATACATTTTTTTCTGTCTCATAATGCAAAGATAATTATCAAAATAACAATTTCATTGGTGTCGGCGGGGATCGAACCCGGGTTGCTCGCGTTTACAGCGAGCACTTCGCCTTTGAACTACTATGGCTCATACCTTTTTTGTTTCTATTTTATAATAACGTTACCTACACTAAGAATTTTTCCTAAGTATATAGTGGGGGCAATTAACATAAGAACATAAATTTCACAAGGACAAACATCCAGACCCAGAACAATTATTTGTAGGTATACAAATTTATGTTCCATGCGGGAATCGAACTCAGAGTTAAACTCATTCTGGCACTGGGCCGTCAAATATATCTTTTATAGTGATAAATATAAATAAAATAATATCATTTAACGAAGTATCATTCGTTGTGTTGTGTTGCGCGTACTATCTCTGTGGTTGCATAGCTCTTTTCCGGCTTTGACAACGACTTGCTGAAGTACGCTATCACAATCTCTTGATCACCATTCCATTGAGACAACACACCGCCAAGTGCACTTGCGTCTGTTTCAACTATAAATTCCTTTCCCGCATCAGGGTACCACGAAATTGGTGTTTTGCACAGACGGCCCTTGAGCTCATATGTAATGCGATATCGCAACTTTTATTCCAGCAGAAATGTCGCTTCTCCTCGGTTAGCTTGAGCAGAGGTTTGACTATATCTGCAAAGTTCTTCACAAATCGCCGATAATAGGAGCACAAACCCAAAAATGCTCTAACCTGCGTCTTGTCTTTTGGAACCGGCCAATCCTTGACAGAGCTTTACTCCTGTAAGCATGTCCAGCGCGTCATCAATTCAAAGTATAGCTGTCCTTCGTAACGTCGTTCAGATGGCGGTAGTCAACATAAAACCGCATACTGCCGTCCTTCTTCTTTACCAGCACTACGGATGAACACCATGGACTATATGAAAGTTCAATAACACCATCCTTCAATCATGTCACGTTTCCACTTCCTTTTCACGTGCTTCCGGCAATTTTCTTGGCCGCTGACGGATAGGCAATTCTACTCCTGTTTATTTTGTGTTGAACTAAGCCAGTCTTCCCTTTGTCAGCATCGTTTGACGAGAAAACATCGGCGTACTTGATTAACAACTTCTTCGCCTTGACCATTTCATTCGGGCAGAAAACGCTACGACAGTCTTCTAAAAGTGTGGTCACTCTCGTTTGTGCATCCTTGCTGAGGGTCCCAGTTGATAGATATTGGCATCGACGCAACCAATCCATTTCCTCACAAGTACCAACCAGTGTGCCTTTTTATATAATCTGTTCCTGATCACAAAGGTTTAGCACACGTACTCCTGATGTCAGTGGTTCTGACCAAGGTTCGAGCCACTTTCCATGGAAGGTCATTGTCTATACTTTCCACGAGTATACAAGTATGAGCTTGCCCAGGAAGACTAACCGGCACAATCGTTTCCGATCTCGCGGAAGTACAATCTTCTTAAGGTTGTACACTTACCCTGGTAACGCCCCTTCCACAAAAAGTTCCTCTTGTCCACATTTCAAAATACCTTGCTTAACGTCGATCTTCTCACAATAATTCTTCCTCATAAAGTCTAGGCCCGGGATGCAGTCGTCCAGTATATCAGCCACGATGGCATTATGCAGGTAGATCATGTTGCCTAGCTTCAACTCCATCTCCTTCTCTCCACGGACGGGTATGCGCTGACCGGTGGCAGTCACCAAATTAAAGCGTTCTCGGTTGTATGCGGAGTCCCCAAAGAACTGACTTATAGGTTGAGAACTAACAACCGTGCGACAGGCTCCAGTGTCTATGGTCAGTTTACACGGCATTCCTCCTGTTCCCATTATGGGTTTGTGAGATCGAAATCCTTGGGGCTCTTTTAACATCGGTCAGCACCCGCCCCGCGGTCCTGGCTTTTAATTGTTTCGCTGCTGCTGCTGGGTGATGTTGTTAGCCGCACTACCCCCTCGAGATCGATCACCTTTCCTTTCTACAGTTCGCTTAGGGCAGCTGGATCATAGATGGCCCCTTTCCCCACAGCCATAACACCTAGGGCTGTATCCTTTATTGCAGTCGTGAAATGTAGCTGCCGCAACCTCCCTGGCGCGATGTGAACGATGATTCTGCCGCAGGGCTTCCACCTCCAGTGCATAGGCCAAGGCGTCCTTAAGCGTCTCGTGGTGCCCGAGCCTCACAGCAGCTCTGACTTCAAGGTCGCAGATGCCGTCGATGAATGTCTACACCACGTATGCTTTTCCAACCTGCTTCTACTCCTCAAGGGCCCACTGCTTCAGGTTTTCGTTGCTACGTTGCATGCGGTCTTTGAGTTGTTCCAGGTGAGCGTCGCTATATCTCGCCTCCAATGCCTCAAGGAGCTGCTTGTAAGTCACTTCTTTATCGGGAGCTTCCAGAACAGTTAAGGCCCGGTCGCGCAGGCCTAGTGTGAGAGCAGTCATAGCCTGATTTTTATTCCATTCGTTCGCCTTCATGACAGCCTTGAACTGAATTTTGTAGGCTGACCAGGAAGAAGTCCCGTCGGCACTTAGAATCCACGTAGCGAAGGTGTTGTAGCTACTACGGGAGCTGTAATTCCATGCCCAAGTTTGAGGTCGTCCATTTTTTTCTTCACGTCAGCCATCACGTTGTCAACCCGATCGTTCACTTGGTCGGTTCGGGTTTTAGCTTCCTACAGGCTGTTGTCATATTGAGCAACCCTATCCTTCACCTCCCTTATCTTTTTCCAACCGACGGGCCTGTTCCTCCTATCGGCGGGCTTGTTCCTCCTGTCGGCGGGCCTGTTCCTCGTGCTATCGGCGAGCCTGCTCCTGCAGTTTTATCATCAGAGCACCTAAGTCAGGTGCTGCAGATGTAGGAGCTGCTGACGGGCTGGCCTACGTGGCCGGTAGCTGGCCCCCCGACGTGTGTGGCGTTGCAACCAAATCGTCTCTGGTCCGTCTCCTGCTGGTGTTGACTTCGGGTACAGATACCCTCCGTGTCGTCCTTAGGTAAAATCGGCATGATTTTATCCCACTTCTGATACCAATTGTTACGAGTTTGGGGTTCGTGACAGTAAAAACTGCCGATTGAATTACCAAAATTGACACTTTAATTACCGACACCAATTACACCTTAAAACACACTAATAATTAATCACAATGATCACTTTAGTTCGCAGTTATATCGCTTCGAAGTATTCGCTTGAATCGCCAATTCAATACTGACTCCGTCGCGGTCCTATCGGCCTTATGTATAATGTTCGGGTACATACCGGTCCCGACAAACTAGGTGTAGAAATTTCTAGTATGGAATTTTCTAGAAAGCTCACCTAGATCTGCTACTCGATTCAAGATGGCGCTAGTGGGTACTCGCCATGTACCAGGAATTGATTATGGCGCGCAACTATAATTTTTACATCATTATTTATTTTTGTAAAAACACATGGCTCTATGAGACTCTTCTTGAAACCTAGCTCACACAAACATTGATCTACTCTTTCATACCATGATCTAGATGATTACTTTAAGCCATAAATAGCTTTTTTTAATTTTACAATTACTTTATTTTTACTTGAATCACAATCAACATCTGGTTGAACCATATAAATGTCCTCTTTTAGAAAACCATTTAAAAAAGCTGTTTTAACATCTAAGTGTGTGACATTTAAATTAAACTGAAAAGACAGTGCAAACAATAATTTTAAAGTAGAATGTCTGACAACTGGTAAAAAGGTCACTTCATAATCGACGCCAGGCCTCTGCATGAAGCCTTTAGCCACCAAACGTGCTCTGTAACGTACACTGTTATCACTAAAATTTTTCTTAAACACCCACTTGCAATTTACTAAAGTTTTATCAGTAGGTAATTCAGTTACACGAACCCATGCTTCATTTTCTTCAAATGCCTGCAGCTCGTCCTTCATGGCCTGTATCCACTTAATGTTTTACCACACTGTTTTAAATGATTTTCAAAATAATTACTACAAAACTCTAAGCCATTATCAGTCTTGAATAATTTAATATTTCTCTCTTGTTGATTTTCTACTATACTTTTAAATTACTTAAAGTACATTAATACTTCACTTTTTGCTTTAAAAAATAAACAAAGGTCATACGGGTAAAGTCATCAACAAAAATCTGGAAATATCTGGATCCACCAATTGAAGTAGTCTCCATTGGCCCGCAGACATCAGCGTATATTACACCCAGAGGCTCACTACTCCTTGTACCGGAGTGAATGGCAGACGCGACTGCTTTCCTTCACAGCATACTGTGTATGTACTTTTCTTGATTACTGACTTATCTGTGTAAGTTATTTCCGTAACTGCTCCATCCTTCATTTTATTCCGGTCATTTATATTCAAATGGCCCAATCATCTATGCCACATTTCACTATTAACACTCGAAGTAGATGTAAACAAACATTGTTTATGTTCCATGACCAGCTTGTTAACACCATCTTCTCGATTCGCGACAACCACTAAACTGTTTTTTTCTATTGTAAAGGACGCGTTGCAAAAAATTATTCGATATTATTTAAAACTTAGGGTTTATAGTATATCGGGGGTCTATTACGAGGGGCTACATGACCAAATATATGAAAAAAAGAACTGTTTTATATATATATATATATATATATATATATATATATATATATATATATATATATATATATATATATATATATATATATATATATATATATATATATATATATATATATATATATATATATATATAGATTTTATTTATGTCATAAACATAACACAGTGGTTCTGTTTATACGTTTGTTTGTACTCATGTTGTACCTATGTAATGACACTGGAATTCAACTCCAAATAAAATCCAAGTATTTTATTAAATCAATATGCATTTCTTATTATTATCATACTACCCAGTTTCAAAGTGCGTAACTGTGGTAGTTTAAAATTGTTGACACCTTTTTCAGCTTCTCTTTCTTGGTACAAAAGCCACACGTTACTGACTGCCAAATCGACCATGTGAAATACAAATCTCTCAATTTTTGATGCGTGATCTGGAGGGACATATAGACAGCATGCGATCAGCCACGTCAACTCCGCCCATGTATTGATTGTATGATTTGACTATTTATGACCTAGAAACAAATTCGTTTATCTACGACACTGATCCTGATTTTCACTGGAGTGTATTGTAGATAAGAGGATAATTGGTTTATTAGCCTGCCAACGATCTTAATACGTGGTAGAGCCATGCTGCAGTTATATTAGTAGTTTAGTTGTAGCACGAATGGGTCGGCTCGACCGGGGAAGGACCACGCTCTCACAGAATACCAGCGTGAAATAGTAGCTTAATGCTGCTGTATTTCGTATGGTGAGTGTAGAGAACCGGAGACCCTTTTTACTGGAAACGAGGCATTCCATCTTAGTCCTCACGGGTGACAACGCATCTGCATTTTGATTTATAATCGAGGATAGATGTAGATGTCTATGGGCCGCAGCAACCACTTACCATCAGGTGGACTGTGTGCTCGTTTGTCACCCGATCCTATAAAAAAAAAATACGAACTATGTTCAGTACTGTGCCACATCTTAATTTTGTTTCAGAATATCATCTGAGCTTCTTTGCGAAAGCTTTTTCGTCAAAGAGCTGGCAATTTTTCGGAATCTTATTTTTTTATATAGTGCCTATTGCGTGAAAACCATTTTGTAGTTATATCAGCAAATTTCACCATGGTGAAGTACATATCAAAATAAATGTGGTGACCTCTGACAGGCGTTTTACAGAGACTCAGAATAGACGCCTCACCAAGAGTATAGCCTTCTTCTATCAATTCGGGACAAGTAGTACTCCTTGGTATGGAAGCATGTCAAAGATAGTGCTTTGTGGAGTTGCCAATGCAAAAAAAATAGGTCTACAGGGTTGGGTTTTCCTGGACAATATAGCCGTATTCCACACTGACCGCTGAACGGCACTATCACCTCATCAATGCTTAATTCAATAGGTTTTTCTTTTGCGTGACACCCTCACAAGACAGACTGAAAAAGTGAATTTACCTTACATATCAAAAATTGACAACGAAGTAACAATTCAATGATATTTTAAGTTTATAATTAACGTTAACTATTATTTGAAATGAACTTTAGCAAAGTGTCTCTCGAAAAAGCACAAACCGTAACCAAATAATAACTCTAATGCTTGGTGTGATAATTCTGCTTACTTGATTTGCCAGCTTTACTGGGGAGTTTACAAAATAATGACTGCTCTTATCAAGTAAATTCTTAATATTTATGTAGCAGAAGAGGTGCTTGTGGGTATTTTAAATAATACCAAAGTTATACAATAATATACATTTATTCTGTCATTTCTTTCATTCCTTTCTCTTACAGGTAAATTTCGTGGTATCTGAGGCTCCACAAAACAAAGTAACGAAATATTCGGCATGTAACGTGCAAATGGCCTTGTATAGTTCATTTCAAATAGCATGGCAGGATTGTACTTGAAGCGGTCATTAGGCGATAACAAAAGAAGTGGTATTTACAACCGATACCTGGGAAGACCTTATCCTGACGTGGTATTTTTGTGGCAGCAAACAAGTTTTTATGCTTTTGTTAAATACACGATGACATTGTTGTCAAAAATTCAGTCGTCTTGTAACTTCGTTATTACACAGACGTACAAATAAACATGTTTCGACCATGGGAAATATCAAATAGTGCATCTACAAGTGATGAAAATAGTGTTCAGCGTAGAAAAAGACATTTAAGTTCAGACGCTCAAGACATAGTTTTGAGTGTTTACAATAAGCTTTTGAAACGCATGGGTGATAAGGGAGTGATTAAAGAGACATCGGAATTAACAAACGTGCCTATAAGAACTGTTTGTAGAATAGTGTCAGCAGGATCTAATCATCTTCCTCGTAAACGAACCAAGATAAGTTTTAAAAGAATTGATAATTTTACAGAGGAAGCTTTTGAAACGCATGGGTGATAAGGGAGTGATTAAAGAGACATCGGAATTAACAAACGTGCCTATAAGAACTGTTTGTAGAATAGTGTCAGCAGGATCTAATCATCTTCCTCGTAAACGAACCAAGATAAGTTTTAAAAGAATTGATAATTTTACAGAGGAACATGTGAGGAGGACTATTTACAATTTTTACCTCAACAATGAGATTCCAACGTTACGTGAGATTTATCAATCATTGATGAGAAGTGAAGCTGGTTTTGAATATTCAGAAACTACACTCTGGAGACTATTAAAAAAACTTGGATTCAAGTATGGAAAATTAGATGAAAGAAGAACTGTAATGGAAAGTCCCCGACTTTTATTACTAAGGGAAAAATTTATTAATGAAATACGTTTACGAAGGTCGGCAGGAAAAAATATAATATATTTAGACGAAACATGGTTTGACACTCACGATACTCTAAAAAAAGGATACACAGACAATTCACCAAGTTGTACAACTAAAGCTCCATGTTCTAGGGGTAAACGTTTAATAATATTACACGCAGGCGGTGAACAGGGCTGGATACCAGGGGCTTTACTGATCTCTAGCAAACATTTGAAAAGCTCTAGTGCAGATATGGATTCTGGATTATTCGAGAAATGGTTCACTGATTAGCTTTTGCCTAATATTCCCAGTAGCAGTGTGATTGTTATGGATAACGCATCATACCACAGCCGACAAATAGAAAAAATTCCCAGCACAAACACTAGGAAAAGTGACATAATAAGTTTTTTAAGAAGTCATAACATTTCTGTGCCAGAGAAATCAACAATTAAAAGTTTGTTGGAAGTAGTCAAAAACAATTATTTTGAAAAAAAAATGTGGTCGATGAATTAGCACGAGAGGCTGGTCATGAGATAATGAGACTCCAATATACTTATTATTGTATATTGAACCCAATTGAGTTAATGTGGAGTCAAATAAAAAAAAACTGTCCGTAAGTCAAACGTTACGCCTACAATAGGGGAAAATGTAATCCAAAGTGTACGAAACGTAATAAATTCTACAAATCCCATTTTTTGGAAGAATGTTTGTGACCATGTCATAAGAGTGGAAAACGAATTTTCGAGGGATCGGATACAACCATTTATAATAAATACGTGTGACGACACAGATACCGATGAATGTTCTTCAGAGTGATTGATTAAACAAAATATTAACAAGTTGTTATAAGTATTTAAAATAGTTAAGTTAAAAGTAATAAAGGTTTTTTATCTACAATTTAATTTGTTTTAATGTTCAAGTACCAAAATTCGTCATTCCAGCTATACTGGTTCAGTATTATCAACAGATGCTTAACTTCAAGTGTTAAAGCAATAAAATAATCACACAACAATAGATTAACATTACAGCTGTAATTGCTAAGTCTCAAGTGCAATCCTGCCATCCTATTTGAAATGAACTATACTTGATAGTAGTAGTTGTGATTTCTTTTTAATTTTAACTTGTCGTTGTGGAGTGTGCAGGAGTCGATTTTTTATTTTCTATTCCTTCTGTTGGAGTCATCTCAGGAATGTTATACGGGAATTTTATTTCAATAATTGAAACCTCATTTATTAGTCCATCGGGATTTGCAGCCAAAAAGTTTTTATCGATGAACAATCCGCACTTGACTACCGACAGTCCAGGTTCTTTTGAAAAATCAATTACTGCTTCATCTTCGTTCTCTTTTCCATAGTTTGTCGCAGGAGTACCTTTGAATTGCGAGTGTAGTAAAGATCTCTTAATAAACCCGCACTGATATATTTTTACGCAGTTTACATACATTGCCAAAATTTGAAGCCGTGATACGCTTGCGCCTTTCTACAATTCATTGTCACTCTGGCCGATCGTGCTATGTTCAAGTTCTTCAGCTCTCTTTTTTGATAGTTCGAGTTCAGAAATAAATGTTTTTTTTTCTTTTCCTTAAGTATTTCTGATGGAAAATCAGGCTCTAATTCTAGTCGACCGTAATTTTCGTCAGGTCCAGTAACTTTTCGTTTTTTACTTGATCTATCGTCGACGAACGAAAGTTTTCTCTTTCGGCATTCTTCATTGTATTCTTTTGATTGCCTTTTTTCAATGAATTTCTTTGTGTATTTGCCAGGCCTGCAACCCTGAATTTTTTTGACAGGCGTGAATGTTTAGCGGTGGCACTGTTCCATGATAGCACTGCTGCTGCACCCAAGCATCGTGCTTGGTAGGAACCTCTTGCCGTGTAACTTCCATTTCGAATCCGATTCGTTTACCTTCAATAAATTTTGCATTTACATTGTTAAATTGTTCCAATGTATTGTTTGTTACATCGAGTATGAGACTTTTAGCATTTGATGCTAAAATCAATTTGTAATGTTGAATATGAGTCCATAATCCGCTAATATAAGGATCAGTAACAAAGTTGGTGTCGTTTTTGTATTTTTCGGAATTATAAAAGTAAACCCTGCAATTACTGTGGTCTCCAAAGACATGATTGGATGCATTTTTATATATCCTTTTTTAAGATTTTCATTGGGATTTATATATTTCGATTTTCTTCGATTTACTGCTCCAACTATCGCTTTTCTCTTTGATCTTTATCTACTTCGCCATTTAAAATGGCAATCCTTTTTTCTTCTTGCCCAACGGCGATCATCTTGTCTATGGCACATTCTTCAATTATTGGTATTATAGATTGTTCAATGTTAGTATACGTTGATTTATTCATATTTGGCAATTTTAGCATACTGCAAATTTAGTTTAACTGTGCATATCCATTTCTTGAACAGATAATTTTTCTACAATCGCATTATTTGCATTTAATTTCACATTTGGGTCTTCACAGTGCACCGTTTCAATTATTTTACACATCCATTTTTGTCGTCCAAAAAAAGTCGTTTCTCGTAATTTTTGTGGTCTTTAAAGAAAATGTTTGTCCTGACCACAACGCAAGCAGACATACAATTTTTTGACCGAAAATAAAATTATTTAATTTATATAATATTAAGATCAAAGTAAATTCGAACTAATACGTACGGTCAATAAATAGCATGTTCAGCATCCATGTTACGCGCTGAATATGGACATTTGATTTCGACAATCCCTTCATCAAACAGACGATCTGGAGATGCTCCCAAGATAAAATATTTTTGATCGATGAAAAGTCCACATTTTTGTACGACGATACCTTCTTTCTGCTCTTATTGCTTGATAACGATTTTGTCATTAGTTTTTCCGTATTCTATGGATATGGATTCTATGGATATTCAAAGAATATGAATAGACAAGAGACTTCACAAGTGGTACAGAGCTGATATCCTCGTAAGGCCCAACCTAAATTTAGGTCGATATACATTACGACCCAACGTACTAAAAATAGGTGCAAGTAGTTGCGGCCCAGAACTTTGGTTGAGTACAAAAGTGTGTAAATGTATTACTTTTGGTCAAATTATTTTAAGGGGTATTTCCTATACCTAAAGTTACCTATTTCACGGAAAAAATATGTTGAAATAGCTTGTCCTTATTTTAGGTCACTGGGCCACTGTTTAATATGTAACGTTAGTTTGAATCAATCAAATCTATTCAGTTATTTATCATGGAATAGCAAATTATACCAGAAATAAAAATAAACTTTGTAAAAAAAATATTTATTATTTTCTTCCTTAATTTTAAACCTTATTAATTAATAATTTTATGTAACAAAATTACAAAATTTTCTAAATCAGTCTCATTTTTAGCAAACAATGTATCTTCGCATTACACATGTTAATCATATTACTAAAATAATGTTAATGATTTCTTATATTTACGCGAACACTACACATGATTAAAACTACTTTTACGGATTTTATCGCGTTTATTTTTACTTTTTATTTTTAATTCCCGACGTTTCGGGCGCTTTCCAGCACCCATGGTGACGGGGGACTGAGATGACTGACGTCCCGATGTCATTGTTAAACCCGGAGTACCTTCAGCTTTTTTTTTTTTAATTATTGTTTATGGTCCGATCTATGCAAAATGAACTGACTATGTCTTGAGGTCTTGCAGTGGTAAACTAAATAAGCATACCACTGCAAGACCTCAAGACATAGTCAGTTCATTTTGCATAGATCGGACCATAAACAATAATTAAAAAAAATAGCTGAAGGTACTCCGGGTTTAACAATGACATCGGGACGTCAGTCATCTCAGTCCCCCGTGACCATGGGTGCTGGAAAGCGCCCGAAACGTCGGGAATTAAAAATAAAAAGTAAAAATAAACGCGATAAAATCCGTAAAAGTAGTTTTAATCATAAAATAATGTTCTTACTTACTATAATCAATGGCAATATTTCAAATAATAATATTCAAGTTGTCGTATCACACACAACACTAATTAGAAATATAGATACTTAAAAAAGAAAATTTTAAACAAATGTATCAATCAATAAATCTCCTTAAGAATTTCTTTGATAAGAGGGCGAACTTTCCAGAGCTTGTCTTTACTTTTATCTTCGGCAGAAAAGTCGTTGTCATTAACGAGTTTTAAAGAATTCCGAAGAATGAAAAACACCGACACGAAATTTGTGTTGCCAGTATGTTCGGAGAATTGGATATCCAATACAAGACGTGGCTAAATTAATTGCAATAAAAATGTAGCACTCGGGAAGTGTCAAATTTAAAAACTGGCCGTTTCTTGATAGATACATCTCATTGGATCTACGATAATTTGCATCAGCTCATCATTTACGTATCGACGAAAATAATCAATTTTGCAGAATTTTTCGTCATTAAGAGGTAAATACGATAGCTGCATAAAAGGAATTATATCAGGATTAAAATCTTTTTCTTTCCAACCTCCAAATTGTCCATCGTCATTGCCAATATCCTCGTTATCTTCAGCTTCCACTTGCTGGTACAATCTCCCACGAGATGAACTTCCTCTCCTACTACTTGCTCGAGAAATCGAAGAAATTCTTCGACCACGACGGCCACCTCGACGCTGTAAGCTCCTCCCTCGCGCAAGAACAGAAGAATTAGAAATCGCAGGACTTGAAACTGTAAGCTCACCTTTAGAATCAGAAGACGATTCTGCTGAATTGTCCGATTGACGATTTCGGCCCTGAGGTCGATAATCCACATCAACGATGTCATCATCGCCGTCATCATCTTCGAACTCGGATACGTCCAGATTAAGCTGATTTTATATAGCTTCGTCGTCCATGGCTTAAACAAAAGAAAATAAAGTAAAGACCCAATGTCCTAAAATCATGACATAGAAATTAGGCTAACTTTTACAATAAAAACCCACCGACCTTATTTTGGGACATAGTTTTTATCGTTCGAATATTACGGAATTAAAATGACTTTGCTACGAAGAAAATTTGTCGGAACAAAATATAATATGTCCGCAACTGTTTGCAATACATTTTAGACATCACCATGTTATGGTTATAAAGATATGAATAAATTTACTTACCAATCTTCACGAGACTTCCGTTCACATGAGATAAATGTCAAAAAGACAGATTCTTGGTTCTTAAATATCAAGTTGACATTGCCAAAATTAGAGATGCGTTCATAGTTAATAGTTTTTTGATGGCAGATTTAAAATGGCGGAATTGTTTAAAAAAATTACGTTCAAATATCATGTCATAATTTTAGGTCGCCGGGCCGCAATTTGACGATTTTAAAAGCTGTGTTGGGCCGGAACGCCAAAATACTTTTGTCATTAAATTAGGTCATTGGGCCTTACGAGGATATTACATCGCCTTTTGCAATCCCAAAAAAAATCAAAAACGTGTGGAACATAACATAAATCTTAAAAGACGATTTTCGTTTAACGTACCTTACTAAAAGATGAGGCTGTTAACAGACGTTTTCGTAGCTCCAGCCATAATGGGCTTTCAGCTTGTAAAACAGTGTCTCGTTCTAATTCATGCCGTTTTTCTAATAGGCTTTTCAAGTTTTTCAAAAACAAATTTCTTGCAGTTTCATACAGCTCCAGCGTTAAATCCGGTTTTTGTCATCTCTCTCCGTAGTCGTCCCTATCATTCGGTAAGACGAGTTTTTTTTTTGGAGCCTGATCGATGACTACGGTTTTGGTTACACTTGCTACGTATTAGCTTCAGCAGCTGAATTGATTTACTTGGGCTTTTTCAGTTTGCTTTGTACAAACTGTATTCCGCTTTGCCAGTATTGAATGCTACAACCGCAGCGTGACATCGGGCTGTATAAGAATTTTTCAACGAAAATTTAACACGTTTGCCATCTACATGTTTAGTAATGATACTGTTGAATTATTAGGCGCTGTTGACATTGTAAAGCAAGGTTTTTAAGTTTAGTGCAATTTGTATTGTGTGAACCATTAGTTTTCTAGATTTTTCGCTAAAGGAACCAGATTTTGCTCTTTTTTCTTTTCATCTGTACAATAATAGTATTCACTGATCACCCAAGATATGCTTTGGGCTGTTTACTATGTCATCTTTTAATTTTATAATTTTATCGGAATTGTTCGTGTTCTGAGCATTGCGAAAGCAAGCCGCAGCTTTTACGGCTGTACGAAGTCGAGTGATTTAGCAGTTTTCTTTCAGAAAGTACATAATTTTACTCCTATAGTTTCTAAGCAGGTGATTTGAACATTCAACTTTTTGTACATGCACATTTGGAAATGGCCTGCTTTCTAAAAATTTTTTGAAAGTGCTTGCATCCCCATCTGCTATAAGTGTTTTATATATCAAGTTATCAGTGGTTTCTGAAGTTTTAAACCCTTCGACTATGCTTGTTTGTTCTATGCTAGTGGATAATCTTACATGATTTCTAGTGCAATTATGGATAGGTGTCGTCTGCTTTTTTAATACCGATCGGGTGCATACTACACAATATTTATTTTTTACCTCCATAAATAAGACTTTCCCAGTTTTAACTCCAATAATTGCGGCTGGACCCGATGCTGCAACGTAATTATTTCCATAAGACCTTTTAGACCAGCACGCATCAGCCAAGACTGTGATCGCAGGAATTCCGACAATAATATCTCCACTTTCAGTTGCTAGCTCACCTTCTTTAGCTGCCTCTTTCATTCTGTTCTGAACTTCCCACCAACTGGAAACGTCACTATGACACTTATTGTAAGTTTGATTTAAGTTTCGTGAATCAACAGCAGTGAACAACTCATTTAAATTCAACAAGTCATATGATCATCGAGTAAATTTTCACACACATTTATTTTAAATTTTCGGTTGCACATGTTACGTTGAAAGTAAATGCTGGACAGTAATCCAATAAGTTTCTCTCTTATAATTTGAATGTTGATTATTGTACAACCGAGTCTCGGCTTATGATCAGATAATGTTTCATTTGGTCATAAAAGTAATTTAAGTCCGCAATCCTTCGACCTTCAATTTGGTATGGTTGACAGGTTGAAATATTTGGTTCCGTAGTCTAGAACAAATATAGGTTATACATTGAAGGCTTAGGAAAGGGACGGATACTGTATAGTCTGTTCACTAAGATAGTGTCGGTGGTAGAGGCGCACTTTTGCTGTGATTTTTTTTATTTTTACTGTTTATTAAATAAATGTTTATCTGTTCTAAGAATAAAATAGTATTCTATTTTATTCTTATGGTTATTGTAATAAAATATAAACATTAAACACAAGTTAAGTAGTAAATAAAAATTTAAATGAAAAATATGAGTAAGTAGGTAAAAATAGACTTCTTCATCATAACAATCTGAATCCATATTAAATAGCATTATTGTAATTGGTTCACTCAAAATCATCTTGAGGCACTTCATTTTCCTCCCAAGGACGAAAAAACATTTTCTGTAAACGTAGCAGAGTTAACAAAACAACCTTACAGTACGGCGTTTCGTTTTATAATGTCAAATTTTCCTGCAGGTGTTCGTCGCACGTGACGACCATATCTAAGCGAACAGACTATGTTATATTATTTATATTACCTATATAGTTATATTACCGTTCTCAATAATAATATTTGAATTCTTGTCAAACATCATTGAGAATGGATGATACATACAATTTCGAATTCTCCAATATCGTTCAGTTCCTCTACAGTACTTAGAATTCCAGTGCTTTCTGATTCATCGAGATTTTCTATTTAAGATGAAATTATATCCTAGAACAAAATGTAACTTTAGGGCTGTGAATTAAATTAATTATTATCTTCTATATTATTTTATAATGAATCTTATATTTATTTTTACCAAGTAATTCGTGACAAAATATAGCCCGCAATATCACATCATTAGAAATAACCTCATAATAAATAACACGTAGTAATAGATACATACATTTGCGGTAGTATTTTCTAAATATCAGCTTTTTATGGTTTCCAAACTATAACTATATCGATTATTGATTTTAGCACTACCTTAATTGTATCAGCTGTTACTTTTGCTGAAAGTTTCTAATTATTGTCATTTGTCTCTCATAACAAACTCAGACAATAAAATTAATTTGATAAACTATTATAGTGTATAGTACGTTTCTAGGGCAGGCGGAAAAAAGTACATTGACCTTTGACGATATCATCGGGGTAGCCAACCTTTTTTGTTTGGTTTAATTTTTTTATCCTTTTATCATTACATACATCATCAGAGTGAAAGATAAGGGTGCCGAGTGCGAAGTTCTTTACAGGCCCTATGTCTATTATTACATTATAAAGAAAGTAGCTTATTCTGTAGTTAAATAAATTAAAAAGCAAATTAATATTAATTTAAATTTATTATTTATTAATCATGAGTTATTACATTTTTCATTATTACGTTAATAGTAGATAAGTACAGGGTGGGCCATGAATTAGTTAACATTTGAAAAAATCGTATAAAAAAAACCATTTAACATATTTTAGAAATCGTTTATTTACGAGAAAGCTAATTAGTTGTAATTTATTTTTTTAAAATTATTTCGTCTAAATGACCACCGTTTCGGTTTTTGCACTCATCTAAGCGAGTCCTGAAGTTTTCGAATACTCTTCTGCAAAGAGACCGCGAGATGGCCGACATCTCTTCAATCAATCAATGATGTGCGGGATAATCCTAATTCAGCCGAACGTTTGCGTGTCGATAAATCTGGATCACGTCGAACAGAAGCGGAAACTTGCTGCACGTTCTCTTCGCTCCGAGAAGTCCGTGGGCCGCCGGTTTGTTTCACATTTAGTGTAGATCCCGTCTCTTCGAACTTCTTCACCCATTTCTTTATTAAAGGAGCACTTGGACACTGACTTAAGTCGTGTAAACCATATTCAACGCGAAATAAGCGTCACAGTAATGAGCGAAAAGTCGTTTAAATAAAGCTGTTTCACGCAGTAAGCGCGTTGCGGCCCCGTGAAGCGATCCATTGCGACTAAATTTCCAAGAAGCGAGCTAGTGCCCCCGCCCGCGGCCCGCGCGGCAATAGTTTGCGCGGTAAGTTACATTTAAATGTTAACGAATTCTTGGCCCACCCTGTAGTTTAATAAGTAGGTAGGTAGGTAGTTGTATAAAAAAATAAACACTTCTTGGCAGTCAAGTGAAAAGGCGAACTTTTAATGCTAAGCATTCTTAAGCAGCCAACCTTGAAGCATGCATAAAATTTCTCATAATAGATTGTACAGAGACACTTGACAGACTACTCATATGTATCTATTTCAGAATCATTTTCTGACGATGAAGACGTAGAAGAGTCCGTCACATTGATTATAAAACTATCTACAGTTTTATTTAATGGCATTATCCTATTCATTTAATTTATTTTCTTCTTTTATGACTCCTATATCCTCAACACTCTCAACCAAATTAGGGCGCCTTTTTGGCGGAGCAGGTGGCCTCACTGTATCCGTTTCTTTGTATTCATTTAAAATACGGTAAACTGAAGTTTTCCTAATACCTAAAATATCAGCAGTCTTCTTTTTCATATCCGTTTTGGATGGATGACCATGTTTCTTTTACATATTTATAGACGTTTACAAATGAACGGGAATTAAAAATAAAAATAATTAAAAGTAAAATTGAACGCGATAAAATACGTAAAAGTAGTTTTAATCGACGTTTACAATCATTATTTTTTCGGTTTCCGAAATATGCGACACTTTCCGCTTCTTTCGTGGTGACGTAAAATCTTTATGTGATTTTAATGTCGATGGACCCGATTCCATACTGGCGATAATATACAAAACGTCACAAAACAATAACAAAAACTTAAATTCAAAACGTAATAATACAACAAACAAAACAAACTTAATAAAAATTGAAACAACTACTGTAACCGAAAATTATAAATCTTAAACTATCTACACGCAAGCGCATTCCAGAGCAGAATGAGGAATGACTTCTGCTTCACCGAAACAGGTTTGTTATCTCTTAATGACCGCTTCCTTCACCCTACCCCGTACCATGAGACACGCTTAGTGCATAACGATACGTAATCTATAGAGAAATGTATCGAAGCAATACCTGTCGTATTGTTTCGATGCTAACATAATACTTGAGGTCAATGTACTTTTTTCCGCCTGCACTAGAAACGTACTATAGTTACACTAACTTCATTACTTAAACGATTTGTATCATCATAGTTTGATGCATCATTAGATTTACGCGACTGTTCTTCAAAATGATTTTTTTATTGTCGGAAAGAATAAAATAAATAAGTATGGACATAACTGTAGTAGTCTAAAAATTAAAACGAAACAAGCCTATTAGATAAGGTAACCGCAATAGGAAAACAAAGAAATATTCTCATCCAATAAAAAAAACTTTATTTTTATAAATTAGTAACTTACCTTTTTATTTGCCTGGTGAAAGCCAACGATTTTGTATTTTTACTAGATCCAAATTGCTTACGTTTATTACCCATTTCTAAGTAAATATGTAAGAAATGTAAATTTTGCTAACATTAAATCGTTTAATATTTAAATATGTATTACCATTACCATAAACATATTTCAAACTTACTTATGTACTACCAAAAATATCACTTATAAGTCTCAATAGTTTAAAATGCTCGATCGCGCTATAGGTACCGTAAAAAGGGGTTAATTGAAAAAAAACTACAATTTATTGTGATATTTCAAGAAATTAAGTACCATAAAATATGGCAACTTTGCCCGCTTTTTTGACGTCAGGCCAAATTATTTTAGAAGTATTCATTTAATTAATAGATAGCTTCCTAAACATAAACGCAAATATACGTTTCTTTACATGTATTAAGAATGATTGCGAGAAAAACGTCTATTTATTAAAGAAAAATTGAACTTAGAAAGTGTTACTAGAGTTGTTACTAGATAAGGTCGAGTGCCACTTAAAGAAAAAGGACAAATATTGCAAATCTTATATCAACACTATAGGTACTTTAAGAGATCCTTAGATTATTTACTCTCTAGATAACGCATCACGCAATGAGCGATGCAACAAAAACAGGCCAGTTTTTACAAGCGTGTGTGCGTGAAGCACGCACACACGCTTAGCGGTTGCTATGGTGACGGAATAAATAACTATGACTTACACCAGCGTCATTTGTATCTGGGAGATACCAGCTAATGAATGTAACCCGATAAAATGGGGAAAAACTGTAAAATTGTCATTTTAATAAGATCATAAATTATAATATTTTAATATGGTGCTTTCAATTGTGTGTTTACTTGTCTGTTGAGTTAGAATCTAATTTTCTTTGTAAAGAAAAATATAATCAAATAAAAATCAATTACGCATTTACAAAATATGTTTTATTATTTAATATATGGTATCGACTTATAAAAATACTAGAGGTTGGCCGGCGGCTTCGCCTGCATCATAGTTAAATAATTTATCCCGCAGGTACCCTTACCGTAAAATTTTATCCCATAGCGTTTCTACAGTTTAGTAGATCCTTTTAAGAAGAATTATTCCGTCCTGCATTGTTGTGCCAGCAAGAGCTGATATATGGGTGTCCCATTGAAGCTTTTCATCTAAGGTCACCCCGAGGAAAACAGTAGTCTCTTCTATTTTCAACTTATCATTATTTACAATTAAATGTTTGTAATTACTAATTTAATGGCCCTCTCTTTGAATTAGTTTTTTAAATAATTTGCGTTTTGAGGTTGCATCACTTTTTACATTATCTAATTTAGCTATATGATAGCAGCGTATGGTCAAATATTTTTCGGCGACAAGTCTTATTAGGTTCACTTGGTGAAGAGAACCACACGCATGTTCAGTTTCAACTTTAAAATAAATATTTTTATGACCAATAAATTGTTTTAATATACAAGATAAAATGTTTGTGTAAGTTGACCTAGTCATTATAAAATGTTGTCTAAGAAACTTTCGGATTACTGTCTCCGAAGTCTTACATATAGAATATACATTTCTTGAAGCATAAATCAACCCGCCTTCATCCCGTGCGCTAACTAGCTTATGGTATTCATGCTTTTCATTTGAAAACAAACATTCAATGCATGCAGTACATTTGATTTGTCTACGCAGACATCTCACAACACAACCTGAAATGTAACCAACTATCTGTTGTGTATATTCAGATAATGAAGAATCATCTAAAAATCGAGATACATTTCCTCCGTTTTCATCCAAAATATTTTCTTCTGCCGTTTCACTCTCATCTTCATCATCTTTTCGTGTTGCTGGAGTAGTTAAATTAATACATTTCAGTGCCGAAGAGCATGTCAAAACACTTATGTTCTCTAGCGGCACACAATTTCCTGAACCAGCAGATTTAAGCTCCATGAGATACAAAAGTTTTCTGTATATACCTTTCAATTGTCGGGCATTTGGATTATCGTTATAACCACCATGCATACGTATCGCTCCAAAAAATAATTCGATGTGGTCTTGGCTGATGCGATATGTGGATAAGTACTGCATTTTATGTGATTCTATTACAGTTGTATATAACGCTTTTAAACTATTAATACAAATTAGAACTCCAAGAAATCCGGTGAAAGAGTTCGATTTCAGTACAGGTATGTAGCTCTTCAGAGTTATTATCTTTTTTGTTTCATGTTCTGTGTAAGTTCTTTTTCTCGAGATTTTCAAATATAGGTTCAAAATTAAATCATTTACTTCTTCCAGTACTGTAAATAACTCATCTTTATTTTTTGGACTCAAGGGCTGTTTATAGCCATATGCTTGTAAGTTTCTGGAATTAAAAACATCAAAAACGTTGTTCATTGCCATTATGAATTTTTCTGTCGCCTCGCTGTCTTCAAAACCAGACAATTTCAGCTCTTGTCGACAAAATTGTATTAACACTCTTACAATTACCTTAGAAACACTCCTGCTCAATAATTGTGTTGCCAATTTGACATTCATTATAGAATTTCGGAATTCGATATGTTTTTTGGTCAAACGATTCGCTAGATGAAGCCCAATTTCTTCTTGGAGATTTGATAATTTTTTGACATATTCCCACATTATTTGCTCATTCTTGTACAAAAAGATTTCCTTCAATTGAAAATGATTTCGAATTAATTTCAGCATATGGCAGAAATCCAAAAACACTGCTACTTTATAGTCAGCGCATGGGTGTTGAAATGTGGTTTTCAGCCGTCTATGGTCATTCAATTCGCAACCCAGGATCTTCATAGCCGACATATTTGAGGAGTGACCATCAAAAGTTAATGATACAATATCAACACCTACTTCGTGACATTTGGTAAGTATAGTTTTTATAATATTTGCTATTTGGTCTCCCGTCATTCCATGGACTAAAAAATAAGCGACTGGTAATTTCCAAGGCTCATTTAATGATACTAACAAAAAAACATAAGCCTCTGATGCTTTGATTCTCATATTTTCGTTAGGACCAGTGCCTATATCAACAACACCATCATCCTGTTTAGTTTTATCATTAAAACACTTCTGCTGTCTAATTGCCATTTCATCCGCTATTAATGCGCAAATCATATTTTTATCGGATTGTTTTCTTTTAGCATCCAAAATTTTGAACGAATCTTCTGTAAACCCTGGAGAACCATCGATATTTGCATACCATTTCGATATGGTTTTCGGGTGAGGAAGGCATGTTTCAAATTTACTCCTGACGAATCTATACGCATTTGGTGACAGAAAATGTAAAGTTAAACAAAATTTTCTAAATTCTGGTGCATATTTAGATACAGGTCTCTTAGATTTTTTTTTGTAACTTTTTTTTCATTGTAGCATATAAGTCAGCAGCAAATACGTTACTATCTAGAACGTTATGCGCATCATTGTCTATGTATCTCTCTTTTTTTAACGTAATAAGAATATCTTTGAAAGTTGCAAGTTTCTTCTTAAGTCGTAGATTTTTTCTTCTAAGCGATTGCATTTTTAGAGAATGTTTCTTTTGGATACGAATTTTTCTGCGTAATTCTCTTCTCAACTTTGCTTTTTTAGGAGTGTCAAAAATAGAATCTATATCTGAAAACTCTTCATTTATTTCAATATCATTTTCAGATTTCGCTGTTTTACTAGCCAAAACTTTATGAGCTACGCGACTGATAGAAGGAGACGAAGTATCAGTGCACACTACATTGGTGCATGCTATAGAGGAGGAAGTTTTAGGCTTTTCATTTGATGCGGGAGTATTCTGAAATCAAAAGTAAAGTAGGTATATAGCTTCGATGTTGTGATCTTTAAGAAGCGATAGTAGCAGTAGTAATAGTAAAACGATATAAAATGCTACTCTGGATAATCAAGTAGTAATTCTCCGGATTTTAAAGAGCGCATAAACAAGTAAAGAAAATATTATATTTAATGGAATAATATTTTCTAAGAGTAGTTACTGTTATGGATTAATGTTAAATTAACGTTACCTGTACATGAATCAGATTAGCATAACGCTACCTTATTATTTGCTGTAGGTATCATAACAAAAACTTACCAAATTCATGGGCTTTTGTTTTTCAGTGTTATATTCCATCGTCATTTCAACGTCTTCATCAGTGATATCACTTTCGTCAGATTTCACTGATGATAAGAATAATGCCTGTAGTCAAAATAGAATGTTAAACATGTAAATCATCATAATAGTCTTCATCAGCTTGTACGTAATAAAACATACTTTTTTCGGTACCGCTTCCTTTTTCAATCTTCGCCGGCCTTGATTATTTGCAAAATACAAGTCTTTTTCACGGAAATGTTCAGAACATATCACTGTGGTTTTGGATGGTTTCCAGAACTCTTCTCCACGGCTTTTTCTTATTATGTCCACCCATCGACTTCTAATTATAGGATCGATAGGTATCCTAAAACCATGTATCCAAATAGTCACATTCGATTTTGATAATTATTATAAAATACTATTTAGTAATACAAATAAAAAAGAGAAAAAATAAAGAAAAAATGTTTAAGACTAAATAAAAACACCCGAATGTGCGGAATCTTGCAAAACAAAAACAATCGGTCCATCCATTTAGGCTGTAGGCTCAGTCAAACAATTTTTGAAATGTACCCACATACAAATACATACACGCAACATGATTTATTTCCTCCTTTTGATGAAGTCGGTAAAAATGAACATACATCAGCTCTTAAGACAACTATATGGGGAAATTCGCAATCCAAGACTGGCAACACCAAAAAATGACGCGTTGATTTTGTAAATATAATTATCAATTTATTAGTTTTGTTTTCGTACGTCTCGTTTCGTTTCGTAGTATTTGTTTTCGTGTTACTATTAGTTTTGAGTTACTTACCGATGGTAGGAGATTTTGTTAATTGTTTGTAAACGTCCTTTGTAATTTCTGCAGATTTTGATCGCGCAACTTGTCATTTTTACCAAAATAATTTACCTCAAAACAATGAGCCGTGCATGCGTATCTCTTGGCGTTACAATTGACAATGAGGAGTGGGGATTGCTTTAGAGGCTAACAGTTAGCTGATATTTTTTTCGACGCTTTTGAGCCGCCGTTACTTTATCTAGAGAGTAAATAATCTAAGAAGAGATCATGTCATTCCAATAAATTATATAATATTAGTCGAGTTTCTTTAAAGTTACATTTGAAACATTTTCAATAAAGATATTAATATTTTAACACTAATATATTCGTATCACAATCTTAGGTTTTTAATAGAACACATAGGCATTAAGAGCCGTGGTAGCTCAGAGGGTTAGCGCTCGCTGTAAATTTCACAATACGCGAGCAAACCGGGTTCGATCCCCGCCGGCACCAATGAAATTGTTAATTGCAGTTTTAAGTGCTGATTTACCACGTGCTCGGCGGTGAAGGAAAACGTCGTGAGGAAACCTGCATGTCTGAGAAATAAGAAAAAAAATATTTCGAAGACATGTGAAGTTCGCCAACACGCATTGGGGTTGCGTGGCGGACTATTCCTTGCCCTAAAACCCTCTCAGAAATGAGAGGAGGCCTGTGCCCAGCAGTGGGACATATATAGGCTGTAACTTTGTATGCCTATGTAACGCACTTGGATGATATTATTTTAGTTTTACCTCAGCCAACAATTTCTCGACGAGGTCAAATAATGTTTAATATTGACCTAAGTCATTACAACATACAATAAAAAGACGGAATTTGAACCATAATAAACACTCAAATAGTTTTTCAGTTTAATTCATTGAATTCCTTGTTCATCATTATTCGTTCATCATTCATCATTCATTCGTTCATTTCACATACATCGTCAACATTTGGATATGAAAAAATTAATCCTTTTCTATTTTTTACTCTCCTTACAAATTTTACGGTAGGTACGTTATCGTTTATGAATAAAATGCGTCCTACGAAATGCTTCAGGCTTTTTTCGTTGCAAATTTGGTTACAATCCAGTCGTCTTTTTTTAATTCATCACTTGTATGATATTCAATATAACTGCACCCAAATGGTATAAAACTTAACTCTGGCTTCGTATTTTCTTAATCAATTTGTTCATTTAAGTATGCTGTTATGTAAGCATCAAACGTGTCATAATCAGAACTATCTGTGGCATGCAAGCTCAAAACATCAGAACTTTCAGAAGTTGTTGCAAGGTATGTTTTCGTGTTCTTTTGTACAGTTTTCTTGCTTAATTTCGTCTTTTGTGCTATACTTTTATTAATTTTACTCTTATTTCCATATTTTGTTTCTCTTTTGATATCGACATTTTCCAGTTTTCTTTTCCTGTTTGGTTCATTTGACGTTGACGATTATATATATATATATATATATATATATATATATATATATATATATATATATATATATATATATCAGATTCTCTTAGATCGCTATTTCGTTTAACTTCTTTTTGTTTTTTCATGGAAAACAATTTCATCTGTAATGCTGAGTGCGTTATAACTATATTTGGTTTTAGTTTTTCGTTAATTTTATAAATATTTTTTTCAGATGTCACAGTCACACCTGGTGTGATTTTCACATCAGAGATAATTATTGGCTTCGGAAAATTTTACTTCATTTTTAGAGCTGGTAGGTGGTGTATGAGGCTGATCATTTCTATTCCTCGCCTTTAATGATAAAGTCTGAATGTCACGGTTTGAAGATTTACCAAATTCGCACTCATCTAAAGTTTGAGCTATATAATCTTGTGCTGGTGAACCCAATTGAGTGTTGATTTTTTTGATACAGAGTACATTAAGACTTTGTACATCAGTTAATCCACTTATTTTACCTGTGCTCTCATTAAATATATATATCTTATGTCTGACTCTGTCATCTTCACCTTTTTATCATTTAACAAATCCATCGTCATTTCTTCATTTAATGAAGAACTTAAAATTCCGTCATATATGTTATCTGTTTCCAATTTACTTTTGGTAGAACTTTTTATCTCCTCATAGATTTTCGTACCTATCTAATATATGTGTATCAAGTTCTTCGTCATAATCTTGTTCTGATATCTAATTTGTTAAGTTTCTTCTTTCTTATTGTCTTTTTCGGCACTACTTTTTCCTTTTGAATTAAAGATATATGTGTTTCATTTTCTTGGTCCGGAACTATATCGTTTTTTGTATAAATATTGTATTTTTTGGTGTTTATTGCAGTGGGCACATTTTTTTGTAGATTTTTTGTTGTTGTATTTGTTTTGGCCAAAATGTCGTCTGAACATACTGATTATCTTATGTCTGACTCTGTCATCTTCACCTTTTTATCATTTAACAAATCCATCGTCATTTCTTCATTTAATGAAGAACTTAAAATTCCGCCATATATGTTATCTGTTTCCAATTTACTTTTGGTAGAACTTTTTATCTCCTCATAGATTTTCGTATCTAATATATGTGTATCAAGTTCTTCGTCATAATCTTGTTCTGATATCTAATTAGTTAAGTTTCTTCTTTCTTATTGTCTTTTTCGGCACTACTTTTTCCTTTTGAATTAAAGATATATGTGTTTCATTTTCTTGGTCCGGAACTATATCATTTTTTGTATAAATATTGTATTTTTTGGTGTTTATTGCAGTGGGCACATTTTTTTGTAGATTTTTTGTTGTTGTATTTGTTTTGGCCAAAATGTCGTCTGAACATACTGATTTTCCTGGTTCATGTCGCAATTTTTTACTTCTACTAGTAAGTATTGGTTTTGGTGCTCGTGTTTCTTTCAAGTAGTCTAACAAGGCCGTGTCTACTCCATATTCTACATCGTCAAAATATTCAGGTATTCTTTTCAAAAAATTACGTGCATTCACGGGGTAGATGCCTGCTGCTTTAAAACCGCTTTTTATGTTGTTGCTATTTTTGAGTTTAATTTTCTCAGTCAAAAGATTTAAGAGCTTTGGGAAGTGTTTTTTGTTTATGGTGGTTTGTCCTGGGTTTTTGATTTTGTATTCCAGCAATATCTTTCTCCATTGTTTTTTCAGTGGGGCAAAGTAGGCCACATCGAGCGGTTGGGTGAGATGTGTTGAGTTGGGTGGTAAGAAGACAAGTCTTATGTCATGCTTTTCACACATCTGCACCACTTCGATATTTAAATGACTGGACAAATTGTCGCCAATGACAACTTTTGGACCTGGCCCCAATTTTTTTGCCCACTCAATGACTATAGTTTGTAAATAATCCTCAAAGCAGGCAGAGTCAAACCATCCGAATTTGGTGCAATTGTACCTAGTTTGATCCGGACCTCCCTCCACCCACTCAGAGTACAGATTTGTGGCTTAATAAACAACATATGTCAGCAGACAGTATCCAGATGCACATGCGGTAAACATGATAGAAATAGAACTTTTTGTAGCATTTAGGATCCTTTCAGGATATTTGACTCCCCTCCTAAAGATACATTTAGAAGCGCCCGGATTGTCTGCTAGATTTGTCTCATCATAATTTAGTATATGATTTGGTGGTACATCTTTGAGCGTTTCGTTCAGATTTTGTAAGAAATTTTCCATTTCCGTTAACCTTTTTTCAGCTCGGACTCGTTTAATATTTTGCGTTGCTCTTACTGTCAATTTTGAGGAATGTCTTTGCAAAAAATGTTCAACCCACGAATCACCTGGCATTTTACCATCAAAAATATCAGTACAGGAATTTTTTTGCAAATACTTAAATACAAGCATTTTCAAATCCAACTTTGTCATTGGGGTTCCATAATCAGCAGTAGCAATCAGTACTTTCACCAGTTTTTCCTCTTCTTCGTCTGTTAATTTCTTTTGTCCCCCAGCTGGTTTCATATGCAATTTTTTCGATTTATTTAATATCGTTCGACGTGGGATTCCGAATTGCTTTTCAGCCTGTCTACTAGAAATAATTTTTTTTTCTATCATTTCGACAGCTACCTCCAACATCTCGACGGAATAGTCTTTATAACTTCTAGTTCCTAGTCTTCTTCTATTTCTTTTTTTCTTCGTAGCACTGCGGGGTCGACTTTTGTCATTCATACTAAAAAACGTTTTAGCTGTATTAAAATATACACAGAACCCCCAGGTTATAATTAGGCAAATAGGCAAAACCGTGGACTAAACATACAAACGGTCGGACCGTTTATGTGGTTAATCCACGGTTTTGTTATTCCCGTGATAGCGCAACGTCTCTGAATAGCAAAGTTAGTGTTTAAGTTAGACCTTCAGCAATACAACAAAAAAAAACCGCATTCAATTTGGTGCAGTTTGTGGTGTTTGCGTGGTGCGCAAACAAACATACAGATATTGACGAACAGACAGAAAGACAAAATTCAATAAACGGTATTTTTGGCTTCTATAGCATTTATAGAGACCCCTAAATTTATTTTTTCTTTTAGTTTTATTTTTTTCTTTCTGTATATCGTCCATATACAGACCTGTTACAATGTTATTACCTATATTTATATATTTTAGTGACATGATATATAAGTTGACAACCCTGATGGTAATATGTTGGTGGGCAAAGTTGCCAACAGTGTTTCAGATATACTAAGGTGACATGGCCCATCATCGTAACTCTGAAATTGAGAGCGTTTGCGCGTTATATTATAGACCGATAGTGTTTATTGTTTACACACTGATGACGGATAAAAGATTACTTACTTGCTGCAACTGCAACTTTGATTTTTCAACAAAGTTTTTTACTTCAGAATTTGCCCGCAAAACACACCAACCACTTCGATGCTGTCTGACAAGCAACTGACGTGAAGTAGAAGAGTTCGTTACTCAGTGTTGTCAGTAGTATAATAATTTTTTCTACCATTGATTGAAAGTTGAACGATTTTATAACATTTTCGGTATTTTTCGAATATAAGTCAAAGCACCTAACTGGGCAGTCAGACCCATTGGGCAAAGCTGCCACAGTCGACGGTATGTAATACAGAATTTATATTTATTTCCTAAAGCTATGGCATTGACGTATATAATCATTGACATATAAATATTGTTCAAGGTATTATATTTTTAAATATTAAAAAAAAATACGCTTTACCAAATAACCCTTGCAGTGGGGCTAATTAAGACTAAAGGTCATATATAAAGGTAAATGTTTGGGAAAATGTAAATTTTACCCAATTTACCATTAAAAAAACCATTGGCGACATTTGTCATTACAAAGAAATGTATTTAAAGTGAGAAAGTGCAAACAGATTGTAATTGTTTAGTTATTTGAATAAAAATCCAAGTCTATTTTGTTAATTGACATCGTTAGTAACAATTAATTCAAAATTATAAAATAAACAATTTTTCTTCAGCTTATTTATGAAATCACATCGAAAACACTACACTTATAGGTAACTATTATAGGTAAAAATTAATAATTTAAAAAATAAACATTTTCAGAATTGTCCAAAAGGATAAAAGTATTTTCTTGCGTTTCTATGACTTGGACCGTTTTTATAATCATATTCTTTTGGACCTTACACACTTTTCCGTTATTTTTTTTAATAAATCTTAACCCAAATTTTGTATGCTGTGTTTGAAAACAGTTACTGTAATGCAGTTTTCTTCTATTTTATCTATTCGACCTATGTAATAGTTAACGTCGTTGTCTACATGGTACCTCAGCAAAACGTCATCATTTATTGCTAAAGATGCATCAACTATTTCAGGTACATCATCAGAAGTCTCTAATTGTAATGTCTGATCTGAGTCAGAAGACTCCCTTGAACAATTGATAAAGTCAGAATCGCTATGGCAGCTCATTTCAATACTGCTGTTTGAACTACTCGATGAGCTTCTCTGTCGTTTCCTTCAAAGTGTAGGTTGGTAAGTCTTTTTTTATCATGCCATCCTGATGTAGAAGGTTGTGGTTCTGATGGTAAAATATTTTCTTCCGAAGATTTCACACTTAATGATGTTGTGTTCTCAATATTTATATTATTTTCTTTTGCTGAACTTTTCTTTCCTTTGCCTTTCTGCTTCTTGGAGTTGCTGTTTTCTTTTAACTGATAGTCCTCAATACATATGCTTTTTCCGGGTGACACATTTAGTCGTTTTTTCCTTTTTCTCTGGCTCTGAGCATGGAATGGAATACGTAACTCAGTGAGCATATCAATAACAGCAGATGAAATATTTTTGTCACAGTCTTCTGTATTTACTGTTTTTTTAGGGAGTCTTTCTATAGGTCGATACCTGTTTAATGGATATAGTCCGCATTTATCAAAGCCACTTTTTATGTTACGCGTTCCTGATTCATTGATGATTAATTTTTGGTATAAACGTGAGAATAATGTATTAAAACATTCTTTTGACAATGTTATGATACGTCGTGATTCTTTCTGCTTCCACTCAGTCGATATAAGGCGCCAATAGTGCTTTAATGGGGCATAAAAAGCTACATCTAATGGCTGCATAATATGTGTAGATTTTGCAGGTAGGCACACAAACTTAATATTGTAACTATTACATAATTCTAGAACTCTTGGGGAAAAATGAGAGGATAGGTTGTCGCCTACCAAGATCTTGACTCCCTCCTTTTTTTGCGTATGGAACGATTACTGTTGTAAACCAATCCTCGAAACATACAGAGTCGAACCATCCACTGCGAGATCTATTGTAATGAGTACCAGGAGGATCTCCTGTTATCCACGTATCCCACAAATGTCCTGCCTTATAAACAACATAGGGATTAAGCAATGTACCATCAGCTGCACCAGCAAACATTATGCTAATAGCGCTTTTTGTTGAGTCCATTATTCTTTCAGGGTATTTTTCCCTCTTTTGCAGATAATTTTTTTTTGACCTTTGAGTCATTGGTTAAATTACTTTCGTCGTAGTTGATGATTCTATCTGGAGAGATATCATTGCAAAGTGGCTCGAAGTTGTCAAAAAACTTTTCTATTATTTCTTTGGTGATTTCAGCTGTTGCAGAAGAAATATTGGTAGTAAGGCGAAACAATATTTGGTTTTTATGTCTCATTATAAAATGTATGGCCCAATCTTTCCCAGGCATATTATTATTAAGTGATGGAATATTCCTACCAATTTTGGACAAGTATCTTTGAGCCAAAACTCTTAAGTCCAGCAAATCAAAAGAGAACCCGAACTCTGAAACTTCTAAAATATGTTTTAAAAATGCATTTTCCTCAGTTTTGAAGAACAACGTGGGGTGCTCAGGTTTTGGTTGCAAGTTGTTCAGACCTCTAGACTTTCTAGATAAAGTAGATATTGGTTTTTTTTTTTTTTTTTTTTTATAGAAGAGGGGGCAAACGAGCATGCGGCTCACCTGATGTTAAGTGACTACCGCCGCCCATGATCAACCGCAACACCAGGAGAATTGCGGGTGCGTTGTCGGCCCTTTAGAAAGGAGTAAGCTCTTTTCTTGAAGGTCCCCAGGTCGTATCGGTCCGGAAAAATCGCCGATGATAAACTATTCCACAGAGAGGTTGTACGTGGAAGAAAACTCCTTGTGAAACGTACAGTGGTGGACCGCCAAGCATCCAGATGGTGTGGATGGTATCGGGACGTTTGCCGTGTCGTGCGTTCACGAAATTTGGCGGCTGGGATTAATCCGAACAATTCCTCAGAGCACTCCCCGTGATAGATGCGATAAAATACGCAAAGAGATGCAACATCTCTTCGCAACGCCAGTGAATCGAGCCGATCGGAAAGCACTCGGTCGTCGACGATTCGAGCCGCTCTGCGCTGGATGCGGTCAAGTGGAAGGAGCTGGTACTGGGGAGCCCCAGCCCAGAGATGGGAACAGTATTCCATGTGCGGCCGAACCTGCGCCTTGTAAAGTTGCAGGCGGTGTGCCGGCATGAAATACTGTCCCGCTCTGCTGAGCACGCCAAGCTTTTTAGAAGCCAATTTGGCCTTCCCTTCCAAGTGACCACGAAACTGCACGTCACTCGATATGTCGACGCCGAGGATTCCGATACTGGCTGAGGCAACAAGGGGAGTGCCTTGAAACTGAGGGGATACGACAAAGGGGTTCTTTTTAGCGGTTAACGCGCAAACTTGTGTCTTCTGGGGGTTAAACTGGACTAGATTTAGTCGTCCCCAATTGGTACTTCATACTGTTCCGAAGCTTGTTTTAAAGAGCATTGTTTATTTTGAACTGCATTTACTGCTTTTTTAAGGGACTCTTCGCTGTATGACCAATACGGTTTAAAATATTTTCCATGCCGGACATTTTGGTAGGTACTTTTATAATTGCGAACCATGTTTTTACTATAAATATATTAATCTGTAATATAAAAAGTCAAAGTGAGGAAAATCTGAACTTGTTATATTTATGGGGCTATTTGGTAATGGCGCTATTTGAGATTTACCAAAAAAAAAACCTTTTTCTATTTCAAATAGCCCCCCCCCCTCTCGACATTTATCGAAATATAACAAATACAGAATGAGCAAAGCAGACGATGATGATACATTCTTAATCGGAAGAAAACAAAGCAAAACACTATAAACTTACCAAAACGATTGTAGTTTAAACATCACTTGTGCGTCCAAAAGTTTTCACTCGAAGTTTTGACACTGAGATTCAAGACTTCACACAAATCCGTTTTTTCCTTTGACAATTGTCAAATAAACTCCTCTGATTGGATATTTTTGAATCGACACTAGCGCCGCCACAAAATGGCGACAAAAAGTTATGGCTGCGTTCACAGAATAAATAAATATTACGTACGTATAACTAGCTACCGTAAGCCCCGTCTTACGGTAGCTAGTTATACTAGTGTAGCATAGCGCTATCTGTGTATCAACGTGATCGCGCGGCGTCGGTGAGAAAAAGTTATACGTCCTGAGGTGGTGCGAGACACCATATATATATATTTCTTTACTAGGGACTGATGTATCTGTTACAAAGTAACTAATATACTAATCAGTGCATAAACCGCTAACTAAGAAAAAATATTATGTATATAAATCTAGATATAATTATTACTATACATGTACATAGTTTAAGTGTAATTATTGAATTATACTCTGTAATTACTGTTTCCCCGATGTACTGAAAGTTGGGTGTTATAAAAGAAAAAATAAATAAATGCTACAATATAATTTATTGTTTCATTTTATACAACAGTCCACAATACCAAGAACAGTCATTTTGGAAGTCATTTAAAAATAAGTTTCATTTACATAAAACAATAATTTACTAATAGTAAAGCACCAGGGTTAGTTAATCACAATTATTTTTTTTGGAAAACTATTATGTAGCAGGATTTTTTTTCTACGTAAGAGTCCATCTGGGTATAGGAAGCCAGGATAATTACAGGCTGTGAGGCACTCTATCGTAGTCCTCAGTGGTGTGACAAAGTATCTGTAACCTATTTCGTTTCAACCTGAAGTGTCCACGGGCTGCAGTAGCCACTTAGTTCTCTTGTTCATGTAGATTGTAAATTCGTATGTCGCTTCAGTTTTATTTTTTTCAAAAGGAGGCAAATATTTCAAAATAATTCTTTAGAATACAAACTTTAACAGTTCATAATTTTCATGGTAATGTCGTACAATAATTAAAATTACAAAAGTTTCAAAAAATTTTAGTAAGTCACTAAATATATAAAAATATTTACAGTGTAATTTTAAAAACTTAATCTGATTTATTCTAATACATTGAAACTAAACTATTTGTGTATCTTCAGAAATAGGACCATCGTGGCTAAGAGACAAGTTAACAATCAGATTAAATAAATAAATCATAATGTAAAAGACAAAGGCTGCAAAAATATTTAATAATTAAGTTTAGTGTTATTTTATAAACTTAATCTGATTTATTCTAATACATTGAAACTAAACTATTTGTGTATCTTCAGAAAGAGGACCATCGTGGCCAAGAGACAAGTTAATAAATAGATTAAATAAATAAATCCTAATGTAAAAAACAAAGTCTGCGAAAATATTTAATTAATATTTTTAGTGTTATTTTATAAACTTATTCTGATTTATTCTAATACATTGAAACTAAACTATTTGTGTATCTATATAATGATTTCCTATATTTAGTTTGAATCAATGTAATTATATATCTTCAAAAAGAGGAACATCGTGGCCAAGAGACAAGTTAACAATCAGATTAAATAAATAAATCATAATGTAATAGGCAAAGGCTGCAAAAATATTTAATATATATTTTTTACAAATATTTTTTTGGATATTTATCAAAGTCAAGCAATTTAGCCGATCTTTTATGACGTAAACACAAAATCGTCACCTAAACTAACATCCTCAAATCCCACGTCAGTACTCTTTCTGAAGAGTCTTATCAGTAATCAGCATACTGTGGGCAATTACTATTCATAAAGAAATTAAATATAATGCAGGTTTGAGAAACATTTTATTTATAGTCTAGTCATCCATTTACTATAACATAGAAAGCATATAATACGTAGTATTTTCAAACTGTGATTTGCACATTTTGCACGATATTGGACCACTCCACTTTCGACGGCACCAAATAAAACGCGGGCGCCACTTTCTGTCCACATGGACACTTGCAACCTAAAAAGGTTAATTATTCATCATCATCATCATCGTCATTGCCTATCAAAAGTCCACTGATAAACATCTCTGTTTGTCACTGCTAAAAGTAGTTATTTCCACTTTTATCAATGGACATTTGATGGGTTGTACTGAATGAAAAAAAAATAACTCAAAAATTTACATTCATACTCAAATCAGGTAAGAGCGACTATACGAATGCAAAATCCTATAGACCCATCTAAAGACGATGGAAAGGGTGTGAGAAAGGGATTTAAAGGGATCGACGCTAATTACCATACCGCTACACGATAAGTTACATGCCTATAGTTTAGACAAATCAACAGAATTGGCACTTCACCAGGTAATAACAAAGATTGAAGGGGCCATTCAAAACATAGAAATATGTCTAGGATCCTTCATAGATAATATAGAAGATGCTTTTGACAAAACGAACTTCTCCAGCATGTCGCACTAAGTAGACATAGAATCGAGCCGGCACTGATTGACTGGATAGTAAACATGCTCAGTTCACGAACAATAAAGATTGCTGGTGATTCCCAAGCAGACTAAAAAGGGAGAGGTTGCTCGCAAGGTGAGGTTCCTTCACCTTTTTCTTGTGGAATATGGGCATAAATGAACTAATCAGCAAATTAAATGCCAACCACTTCTGGTGGATTTGGCGTTTGGCCTTCAACCACCAAACTGCTGGTTCAAATGTATTAAGTAATGTTATGCGGTGCGGCTATTAATTTAAATAGAATAGTGGACTGTATATGAGCGCGGTGCGAGCGGTGAATGGAATTTAATTTATTCGTGATACTGCAAATCCCCTAAATTCGGGATATAGGAAGGACGTGAAGGAATGCATGTGCACCCACCTGGACTTCCGCTGATCTGCCTCGTGTCTCGATGGCTGCCGGCTGTCTTCACACTTATCAACTTCACAGATAATCACGAAATATAGGGTTATTGCAAATGTCTATACTTTTTACTATATGCTTGTATAATTCAATATCCAAATTACACAAGGGCGGGAGCGATGATGCGAGATATAAGCGGTGCGGTTGATTGCGTGTCTTCTCAACTTGTGTGAGCCCGTTAACACACGAATGCACATGCTGGGCATAAAGCGGTAGATAGGAAACCGGAAATGGGCTTTGCAGTAATCTTATTGGATAATAATTAACGAATCCCTTATAAGCGTTAAGCGATAGTGCAAAGTGGCGCGAACAACTTCTATACAATGATTAAGCAGATGACCTAACAATACTGGTCTGCCAAGTTTTGTTCCGTGACGGGAATAGACGGCTCCAGCTCAGCAAAAAAGCAATGCATCCGAACCCTATATGTTATCCATGCAGTTTCTTCCCCTTTCGGCCTATAGTACGCCTATAATGCGTTTGCGTTCATAGTTTTTGTCCAACGCATGCGACGTGCTCCATCAGCGGCGGGTGCCGCTTGCTGAGTACGAGAAGATCCAACAAACAGCAAGTATGGTGTGCGACCTGACCCAAGCGGCTCTCCGTACAGCAAAGAGTTGGTGTAAAAAATACGACTTAACCATCAATCCAAACAAAACTGTTTTAGTAATGTTCACACAAAAACTAATGCTGAATATCCTCAACTAGAATAAACAGAGAAAACAAAATCAACAAGGCTATTATAACTTTCTGGCTATGCAGAATCTCTGACACCAAAAATTATAACAGTGGCTGTACTACTAAACTGGTTTTTGACCTTTATCGGCCCATGATCACCACATACGGCGCTCTGGCATGGTGGACCAAAACGAATAAAGCCACCACTATAAAGAAGCTTCAGTGTTACAGGAGACTGGTATGTATGGCTGCCACAGGCTGCATAAGGACTACACCAACAGCAGCCTTGGAGGTTATGCTGAAGCTAACCCCGCTTCTACTACACATACAACAAGAAGCCACTTTAGCTGTCATTAGACTAAAGACCCTTAATCTTTGGAGTAGGAGTAGAGTCCCTCATACAGGTAGAATTTCCTTAAAAGTTCCTATGATAAGATCCCCAAACAATTTGTGTTCAACAAGAAATACACATAACAATACAATAAGAGATAGAATTAAATGAAACCAACCATCCGGAGGGATAAAACTCAAGGGAGGTTAAGGTTTTCATGGATAGTTCTCGGAAGACCTCAATATCCACATATTTACACCGCTGGGTACCCACAACACAGTCTTTCAAGCCGAATGTATGGGTATCATTCAAGCGGCCATAGCAATAGATGCCAGGAAGATAAGAGACCTCTCCATCAGAATACTGACCGACAATATGGCGGTACTACAAGCTCCGAGTCGCAATGTGGTGAACTTGAAACTAATAGTATATGAATGCCATCAACAATTAAATGAGGTATGTAAACACAACAATGTGATAGTGCAATGGATCCAGGGGTAACGACGCAGCAGACGAACTGGCCAAGAGAGGATCGGCTATGGCTGTTATAGGGCTGGAACTGATTATACCGATCTCTTTTGGTAACATTCATTCAGTGGTACTTAAAAACTTTACTAATCAACATACTCAGCTTTGGAAAAATCAAGTGGACTGGAGGTAAACTAGGAAGGCTCTGCCAGAATTAAATAGTTGAACAAGCCACAGATCAAGATAGCAACAAGTGCTAAACATCTCGGCACGCCGGGATCGCTCCCCGAAGTTGCTCGCAACATCAGAGGACTGTTGAACTTCTTCGAGGAGATTTCATGGCTCGAATATCCTGCATAATATAACACGTAAAACAAGCGCCTAGACGTGAAGTTGCGGAAAACAGCCCGTCGTAAACTCAACTGTTATTACCAGTTAGCATTAGTAACTCAAAAATTGTCATAATGGTCAAATTGACCAGAGGGACATCATCATTACCATTAAAAACATTTCTTACATGGTAAATCCACATTTCAGCTTTATTATGGTTTTACGAACGGGTCGAATCGACCGAGGTAGAACACGCTCTCATAGAATACCAGCGCAAAATAGCAGCTTAATGCTGCTGTGTTTTGTTTGGTGAGTGTAGAGAAACGGAGACCCTTTTTAGTAGGAACGGGACATTTCATCTTAGTCCTTAGGGTTGACAATGCACTTGCATTTTTATTCATAATCGAGGATAAATGTAGATGTTTATGGGCCACAGAATCCACTATCAGGTGGACTATGTGATTGTTTGTCAAACCCATTCTATAAAAGAAAATAATGATTTCTTTTATTTACGCGAATACTAAACATCAAATGAAACTAATTTTACGAATTTTATCGTGTTTAATTTCAACTTTTTAAAGGTATAAGTTAAGTTTAAATGTAAAATTAAATGTGACAAAATCTATAAAATTAGTTTCATTTAACTTGAAAATTGTCACAATGATCAAATTGACCAGGGAGGAAAAATACATACCCATAATCCAGCTAAAGCTACCAATCTTGTTCTGACATTTGGGGCAGTGCAGCTTCCCGTGCGGTTCATTGGTGACTCCTTTCATCCAGCTCATGGGCTCCACGAACCACACGAGCCGGCAGCATTGCTCATCGACACGCGCTACTATGCTTGCATCCACCATGTTGCCTTCGCTGTAGCCATCCAGCACCTATAAGTTTACAAATTATTAAAAAAATTTACTTGTAAGTTACTGGCAACAAAAATTACAGGTGTATACTTGTTCATAGAAGTAAGGGTGACAGATGAGAAGCGAATTATTAAAAAAAATTACCTGACTGGTACCTTCATCGCCCTCCTGCATACTGTTCGTTTGGGCAGAATTGTTTGAATCACTGGACTCTTCATATTCTATCTTATTCGTTTCGTCCATGATCTGACATGCTAGATTCTTTAGTTTCTCTATCAGCAGCTGACCATTTTCAACACAGTTTAAACCGGTGAGTTTACTTGGTGGTGGTCTTATACCCTTTTTGGCCAATTCCAATTTGACTTGCTTTGGTAAATGTGGTATTATGTTGCTTTGGCTTGCGACAATCCGACGACACTTCTTGCAACGGTATACGATTGGGTCTGGTCTCTCTCTCACTAGTCCAGGGTCCGGTTTTATAAGATCAGCGAAAAGTTGTGGAATGATTTTAACTGAAAGGAAATCTTTTTTTAATTAGAGATTTGTTTACGTTATTTATTCTATTGAATAAAACATACATTAACACTCACACCCTTCACCTAGAAGGATAGGCAGAGACTACGGACAATTTGAAGTTTGTCTATGGGAAAAAATGTTTTGCTGGGTTGTTTGCTGGTTCTTTCTAGGACAGGGGTTTTTTCGACCAGTGGAAAAAGTTAATAATATTTTTTTAATAAAACTAATTTACTATCTACATTGATTAACAAATATTCTATTCTATTTTAGAATGTTTTTTGTAATATACAATAGATAACAAACCAGCTAAAAGTCCAACTGATAGAATTTAGGTACTGCCTGGGCCTGTAGTGTTAGAAAGTATTAAAAAGTACAATATCATATGGTTAAAATAAATATCTTTGATCAGTAACTGTTCAAAGAAATTTATTTTAAACATGTTGTGTGTATTTGTGCTCATATGAGTTTGGTTAAAATAATACATATATGTCCCTTCCTGTATTAAATCCCCCTTAATAGATTGTAAATTTTGAATTCCAAGGTGTCATTAGGTTCATCTTTACCTGTAAATGACAACCTGGTTTACATGCAAGAAGTTGTTAGATGCAGGTGGCTCAGGACTGTGTTGTGTTCCTTGGGTGATGTTAATAATATTTAATATCCAAACAGAGAAGGCCAATGAGGTAGTTGAAATGCCTCATTGCGTGTAATAATACTGGCTCTCCAATCCACTAAATTGGAATATAGCAAGGGTGCACTGCTGCTTGGTGGTGGAAATAGGTAAAATAGCGGTAACAACTCAAATGTCCTCTCCGGAGGAGAAGAAACATTATTACCGTGAAATGCTACACCTGTAAAGACAATAATTGCTTGAAGCAAGCTTTATACGTGGTTAAGCCATGCTGTAGTTATATTAGAAGCATAGTTGTAGCACAAATGGGTCGGTTCAACCGGGGAAGGACCACTCTCACAGAATACTAGCGTAAAATAAGCTTAATGCTACTGTGTTTCATATGGTGAGTGTAGAGAACCAGAGACCCTTTTTTCTGGATAGTGATTGAAATTGAAATGAAATGAAATTTATTATTAACCTACATTACATTGTTGTTACAATTATTTTTGAGCTCTGAAGCCTGTGTTAGTAAAAACTGTGCTACAGGCCTCAGACTTCCCCATCTATTGTCTTAGTATTATAATGTAAGTATATTACTATTATAAAGAAATTTGTTAGTTAAAAAAATAAAATGATGAGTAATTAAAAAAGTGATAATATGGTACTAATTCTAATGTAAGGCCAAATTGCGCGTGTGCGCGCGCGCGCGCGCGCGCGCGCGTGTGTGTGTGTGTGTGTGTGTGTGTGTGTGTTCACACACGAGCGATTAAGTGATCTTTATGAACAATTCTTCAATTGCATTATAATTCAAGTCGTTAAGAGTTTGTTTTAATATTTTCTTGATATCATGATTATTAAGGTTAATAATAGTTTTAACATTTCTGTTATTAACAGTTTTAACTTTGTTGAATAATTTATTATAAAGCATTGGTGCACAAAAATTGTAGCTTCTTCTAGCAAACACGGTCTGGGCTCTAGGTACAGGTAATCTTGTTACTCGTTTATTACTTATAGGAGGACAAGGCACAGAATGGCGGTGATATCTACGAAGACACTGGTACACAAATAATTTGCGTACTGATAACATATCGCACTGCTTGTACAGGTCATGTGTGGGGTATTTAAAAGGCAACCGCATCATAACTTTTAGGACGGCGCGTTGCGCACGCTCTAGTAGTATGAGGTGTGTCTTTGCTGCGCACCCCCAGACGCAAATACAGTATGAAATAATGCTCTCACATAGGGACTTGTATGTTAACAAAAGAACATCATAACTAGCCACATCACGCAAATTTTTAAATATATAAATTAGCTTCCTTGTTTTACTCGCTAGAGCAGTTACTTGTGGGACCCAGCTAAGCCCTTCATCAAGAATAACTCCCAAATACTTTATGCTTGTCACACGTGACAAATATTCACAATTACACGTGGCAGGTACACGCAGTAGCCGGTTACATGGGTGAGTATGGATTTGAATTTGGAAATTACTGCCTGGTCGAGAACGGGTTAATATACCAAAACAAACATACTTTGTTTTTGCAGTATTTAAAGTGAGGAGGCTGTCTTCTAGCCAAGACGTTACAGTTTTTATGCCTTTTTCAGCGAGACTCCTAACTTTACTCCACGATGTGCCGTGAAACAAAAGTACTGTGTCATCTGCAAACATCACGATGTCAACGTCCTTTGACTGCAACTTACATAAATCATTTATATAAGCGAGAAAAAGAGTCGGGCCTAGCGTACTGCCTTGAGGCACACCGAAATGGCAAACAGCGCTGTTGCTTAAATGTTCCTTGATCCTGACTATCTGTGTCCTGTTACTTAAGTAGGATCTGAACCATTGCAGTGGCACACCTCTAATACCCAGGTTTTCTAGCCTTGTCAATAGTATAGGAATCGACACCGTATCGAATGCCTTTTGAAGATCTAAAAAGACACCGAGACACCTTTCATTTTTGTTTAAGTAAGAATTCGCTAAAGACGTGAAATGGAGGACAGCATCCTCAGTAGATTTGTGCTTTCTGAATCCATATTGGTTAGGGCTTAACAGGTGAAATCTTTCGAGGTAGCTAATCAATCTACTGTTTACAATTTTTTCTAGGACTTTAGAGAGAGTTGGCAACAATGAAATTGGTCTGAAATTCGACGGTAGATTTTTTTGACCATCTTTATAGATAGGTGTAACTAAGGCCTTTTTGAAGATATCTGAGAAGATACCGGTTTTTAAGCTAAGGTTTATTAGGTAAGTTACAGGTTCAACGATATAAGGACATGCATATTTTATGATGTGTGATGTTATGTTATCCCAACCAGAGGCATTACTTGATTTTAGGCTTGAAATAAATTTATGAACTTCGGCGCAGTCAGTCAAAAACAAGGAAAAAGAATTTGGTTACATGTTCGACCTGGCTGCATTGATAGACAATTGCTCTTGTGTAAGTCCTAATTTGTTAATAGTTTTAGTCGCCAACTCCAGACCAATATTAGTAAAGTACCCGTTCACCTCATCAAGAGACTCTGCCTTTGTTGTTTTAGTGTTGAGAAGCTCATCAGATGTATTTTCAGTTTTTTTTGTCAAGTTACAAATATCTTTAATTAAATCCCAAGTCCTTTTAATGCATCCTGTATTTTGATTAAATTTAGAGCGGTAGTAATTTGTTTTACTTAATTTAACAAGCTTATTACATATGTTTCGGTAGCTACAGTATATGGTTTTTAGATTTTTATCATTTGGTGTATTTTTATGGTGTTTCTGAAGCTTATTCCTTTTTCGGATTGAGATAAGGATACCTGGCGTTATCCACGGTTTTAGTCTTTGTTTTCTATGTGGTATGGAAACTTCCTTGGTATTAATGCTAATAACAGAGTGTAATGTAGAGATTAAATATTCAGCAGTTTTATTAACTGAGGTAAGTTTGTAGTATTCATTCCAGTTTTCATTAGCCAATTGAATTTTTATAGCATCAAAATCAATTTTGAGCCGCTTAATATTAGGTACAGACTTGTTAATTTTCGGACTATCTAAAATTAATAATATGGGTGAATGGTCAGTTAATGAATCGAATACAAAAGTTTGCCAATTACTTTTCGTTTTAACCATAAAGTGGTCAATACATGATTCTAAGCGTGTGGGTTTGTCAACACCCTGAAGTAAGCCATAGTATGCCAAGAGACTAATGTAGCTTGCACCACTCATAGATACGTTCCCCGGCAATATATTTATATTTATATCACCGGTAAGTATTATAGTATTTTGAGGTGTGTCTTTCAAAATCCGCTCTAGAGAATTTAGATACTTCGCAGGATTCGGAAAACCTGCTGGTCTATACGAACAAATAACCGCACAGCTTTCTTCAATATTCAAAACCAAACAGTTACCTTCTGTACAGTCCGGTTCTTTAGGAGAGGCCACAATACCACTGCGCACATACGCTACTACACCATCATTTTGGTTCAGTTTGTTTTTTGTGTAGAACATTTGATAGTTATCCAAAGGCGGCGGTGGCTTAACCTCTTTTGTCCAACATTCGGTTAGAACAAGAATGTCTATAGGTATACTAAGCGACTCAACAAACACTAGAAAACGATCTAAGTTACAGTGAATGCTCCTTATATTAACTGTCAGAATAGACAGTGAGTTTGGAGTTACCTGGACAAGTCGCCTGCATAATGCAGGGTCCGCCACCTCAGTACAAGTAGGGTTACAAACGACATTTAATTCATTTTCAACAACAAAAATATTTTGATTATTGAATTTTAAAATTATGCAGCAAACTATTGTTACATGGACAACGACGCATTGATTTTTTAAATGTTATAATATATTGTATATATGTAATTAGTGTAGTAGAAGTTTGAGCTTGTATGTGATAAGATCTAAACTCTAAAAGTCTTATAGCCATGTAGTTCGAATGAGTAGAGTTATGTAATATGTAATGTGGATATGTTATGTTGCATGTGCATGGTATATATAATATGTATGTATTATCGCTGACATGAGATGGGTAACGCGAAACGGTAGCTATAATATATAGTAAATTTGTATATGTTGTATTGTGTGTGCGATTATAGTTGTGGATAAATGCAATGAGTGTATTGGTATGTGAGTTTGAGTAAAGGGCCTTACTATTACAGAAAATTAAATTAAAATAAAGAAATGAATGGATTAATAATATGAACTGTGTAAAAGTTTTGTAAAAATACACTTCATACAAATAGCTAAAATCTAGTCATTCGGTAGACATCTTGTTAAGGTCTTCGTGACGCTTGATCAGGATAGGCTTGGATTGCTCAGATTTCTTTAAGAATACTCTTCCACCTGAGGTCCAACAGAAGACGTAATTATTTTTCTTCGCAAAATCTCTCCCAGCTGCAAACAGCTGTCTCGTTTTTTGTGGTAAGTTGTCCGAGATGTAAATAGGTTTTGCCGGTCCGTCCATTGAAATATCTTTTGTATTCAGCTTATTGTTGGCATGAGTTTTGTTGTATTTTTTAAGGTTTGAGATAAATTTATCCTTCGTAAGGCAGCTTGTAAAGTCTGCTATAATTGGCTTATTTCCCCCGTTTTTAGTATTAATTCGATATATATTTTTCACGTCCGACTGTTGAAGTGTTGAACCCAGGACTCCACCTGTCTTTATCAGAATATTTAATAAATCATCCTTGGTTTCATGAGTTTCCTTTGGGACGTTGCGTAATTCAATTTTCGTAGCATGGGTTTCACGCTCGAATTTCTCTTCTAATTCTTGAATACGCTTGTAGTAAGCACTGTTTTGCTCTTCTAGGTTGTGTACTTTTTCCAAAAGCGAATCGTATTTATCAGACATAAAATTAATTGAATGACGTATTTCCTCGTTCTGTTGTTTAATCTCCCCCATACGTTCAAGAATTATGGAATATTTACTGTCTTGCTCATTTTTGAAAGACGTAAACAATGATAGGAATTTGTCATGAATCATACTTAATTCATTCGAAGTATCATTACTATGTTTTCTTTTCCTTGGAGCGGTGTTTATATAATACTCCTTTTCGGGGGTAGTATGTATATTTGGTTCCGAGTCGCAATGTTGTAAGTTTGTTCGGCGCGCCGATGTCTGCAACGGCGAGCGGTTAAGCGGCATTACGGAAAGTACCAGGCAAGTATAGATTAAAAGGTAGTTATCGCAGAGCTTACGCTTATATGATTAAATATAGTTATCCTCGTTCCACAAGTATGGTATGAATCACTCAGTGTGCGACAGCGTCGCAGGTAAGGTTTAGGTATCAGCTTAGTTGACGAATTAGACGCGGTCGGCTAGGGGTGCGTTCCGTCCAGTATATGTTGAGATTACACGCTGCGTGCGTATTAATACAATGAAGTAATGAATGGACTCACTGTCTGTGTACGTTCACGCTGCCGTTTGTGTGCACGTTGTGACGAGTTGGTAATTAAGAACACCTCTTTGCGCTTATGATATCTTATTATTTTAATTTTAATTTTCACAACAGAATTAAATTTATTATGATTAAGACAGAAAGCAATTTACACGTCTATACACTTTCGGGGTCCAGAGGGGAAGGGGGAGTGATAGTGTGACTGGATTTATTACTCACGGGTGACAATGCATCTGCATTTCGATTTGTAATCAACCACTTACCATCAGGACTGTGTGCTCGTTTGTCATCCTATCCTACAAAAAAAAACTCATTCATATGAATTTGTCTTTTCTTTTTGTTAATAGAACACTGCAGTTTGCTCTTTGCTAACTGGTTGGTCTAGTGGCAATAAACGAGTTGCCGGGTTCGAATTCCAGGTTGCGCCTAACTTTCAAGTTATCAGGTTTTTATGTCAAGACATTCTCAGTAGCAGCATGGAGCCAGGAAGTTGGCGGTGTTCACCCCCATGCCTCCGAAAACTTGGTCTTACGCCTGATTTCTGTCGTCGTGCCGGATTACTATCTTACAGCACTGAGCTAATAGAATGCACCTGTGCTTGTGCATACACTTGGGCACTATAATCCTGTCGTGAGCAGATGACCGCCGTGACCGAAATTCGATTTGGAAAACATGAATATACAGTAAAGTTACAGACTATATATGTCCCACTACTGGCCACTGGCCTCTTATTTCTGAGAGGGTTTTAGTGCAAGTAAGTATCCGCCCCGCTGCAATGCGCGTGGGAACTAAACATGCTTTCGCAAAAAATTTTTTTTCTTATTCCTCAGACATACAGATTTCATCACGATGTTTTCCTTTACCGCCGAGCACGTGGTAAATCGGCACTTAAAATAGCAATTAACAATTTCATTTTTGCCAGCGAGGATTGAACCTGGGTTGCTCGCATACTGTGAGATTTACAGTGAGCACTTAGCTCCAGAGCTACCATGGTTCTATCATTAATATACCTTACCTTGCTTCAACTTCTGTCCGGCCATTTTCAGCCTAAACTGCTTGAATCTTGGATCATCTCTGTTTATTTGATACCCCATATGGCCGAATAGTTTTAATTGCGCCACGAAACCCAGGTTAGGACCTATGAACCGCCGTTTGTTCTTCACCAAGGTGAATGCATCCTCATAGCATAAGCCATATTTCTCCATTATATAAGCAATAACAACTGCAGCTGACCGAGATACACCAAAATAGCTGTAAGTAAATTGCAAAATTAATATCTATTTTATTAGTTATGTCACAGAATGATGTTTCCAGTAAAAAAAGTATTTGGTTCTCTACACTCACTATACGAAACACAGCAGCATTAAGCTGGTATTTTGTGAGAATGTGTACCTGCCCCAGTAGAGTGGACCTGATCATGCTATAACTGTAATATACCTGCAGCAGGGCTCTATTTATTTATTATTTCTTTAACAGATTTCCTGACCATCCAGCACATAATAAATCAGACAGACTTGGTTTGCTTACATACCATGAAAATTTACAGTTTCGATGGTTTAGTGGTTAAAAGCACGACTGCTAACCATGAGGTCCCGAGTTCGAATCTCGGATAGGGCCATTATTAAGTTCAAATTTGTTTTTGGGTTTTTCTGTTAAGAAATTCTGAGTACCAACTCGGAATCAGGTAAGTGGCGGTATTTCGTCCCCATACCGCCAAGAGCAAGTTGTTGGTCCTGCATTTGATTTCTCTCGATTCATGTCGTATTGCCATCTCATCAGGCTAAGAGAGTGAGGATATAGAGAGTGGATCTGTGCCTGTGCACACTCTCAGGCACTACAATTCTTTCCTGTACAGATGCCTAGTCTCCATTGAGAATAACTACCATGATCGAAATTTGATCTGGAGGAGGACACTATTATGAAACTTTGAAAAAAATACTTTTCCCCTGAGTTACCTCTTGGATATTAAGTGTTGGATTTTATCACATTAACAATAATAACGGAAAATAAATATGACCAAACAGCCAAACACCTACAACTTGTGGGTGACTTGTCTTAAGGAAATATTTTTTTTACACTAGAATAACATAGAAACTGTAAATACAGATTACCAATGGACCAGGACAGTGCCGCCACCAGCTATGGCTTGTTTGATAAACTCATTGCTGTCCGGCAGGTGACTGATTAAATCTTCTTTTGGTACATCAGCCACTGTAAGACAAATTATTAACAAAGTAAAAATTAGATACAATAGATGTGTAACCATATCAATTTCAGTGTAATGTTTGAGTATTTTTTTAAAAAGCACTTCTTTATAATACTGGATGAAATTAATGTCATTGAAATAATATATATAATAATAAAATTAATAATTATGTAGAAAGTGATTTTTTATACATTTTAAATTGGTGTTATATTTATAATGTAATATATTCTATTATATTTTATAGGATAGGGTGACAAACAAGCACACAGTCCACCATACTAGTGGTCGCTGTGGCCCATAGACATCTACATCTATCCTCTATTACGAATCAAAATGCAGATGTATTGTCCCCTGTGAGGACTAAGATGAAATGTGTCGTTTCCAGTTTAGCAGCATTAAGCAACTATTTTTGCTGTTATTCTGTGAGAGTGTGGTCCTTCTTCGGTCAAGCTGACCCATTCGTGCTACAACTATACTAGTATATAAGTGCAGCATGGCTCCACCACGTAGAAAATGTCATGTCAAGAAAAGTCATCATGAAAAGTCATTACCCTAAAATATTATCCTAAAGTTATTGTACGAGGGTATGGAGGGAAACTGAAACAGGAGACAGACAGCAGTATTTTCCTGGAAACAATATGAAATAATAAAAAAATGCAATTATCAATTATCCTACCAAGTGTGGCAACTATGGCTAATTAAAATCCTCCCTATTGCTGAAGCTAAGAGGGGCCTATGTTTGCAGTAAATTTTTGATAGTCGCTATAATGATATAACAATATAATAGGTTCAAGTACACTTTACACTCAGATTATAGAAGCATATTTTTCAGGCTTACAACTTTCTATAATCCCAAAAATATTTCTAAGGCATGTACTTTAAAAACAAAATAAAATAAATGATTTTTTATTATAATTGATGTAGACATTATTTTAACTGTAATATAAATTATAAAAAAATTAAAGGTCTATGTAAAGTTTTTTGATTTTATATACAAAAATCAACTATTTACATACACTATTGTATAAACTTTTGTATCTGTATTTTATTTACATTTAAAAATATTAGCTAGGCTTCTTTTGTAGCAGACAACTGTGTGCTTTGACCACATATAGTATGCACTAACAAAACAATATCTAATACTAAATTAGGTCGTATGCTATTAGATCAAACTTAATTCACATGTCCACTGCCAACAGTGCTCCAGCTAGAACTAGTTGCCATAAGTAGATATTAATACTTAATAGCACCAAAGCGCCATAGCTCTATGTCAACTTACATAGCACTCTCTATGAGCTATGCAGTGATAGTGTGCTATAATATGGTGCTATGCGCCATATTAACCACCATTAATATTGATCTGCTATTTCTAATGGCATTGGAAGAATGAATAAAGAATAAAATTCTCATTATTTCATATTTGTGGTTATTATGTGGGCCCCATGGTCAGAGTAAATAGCTACATGTAATGTATGTTAATGTTATTAATTCAATAACCTATATAAATATATTATTTTATATCACTTACATTTTATAAACTTGAATGTTAGGTTGCCCCGATCCAATATTGTCCTTGGCAATGGTACCAAATCTATAGTCAAAACATGGGTTATTTTCAACTTTTGTAAGGACTTCTCATCACGAGCACATGCTAAGTTACCTGAAAAATAAAGAAACAATTTTAAAACTACAATAAATTGGCAATTTATATAAAGGCAGACTAACTTGTATGTTGTCCACCCTACATGGCAAGTAGATATTGTGGCTTATAGACACCTACAAAAATGATAGTGTAGGATCCTTTTCACTCCTATAGAATAAGATAGAATGTCTCATTACAAGTACAAATGGTATCTGGTTCTCTATACTAACCATATGGAACACAGCAGCATTAAGCTGCTATTTATCGCTGGTATTCTGTGAGACTTAAAATCCACTCACAATTTACTTGAAAAAATATTGAAATAAAATTAAATAATATCAACATAAATACTTTTTAAACGATAATAATATTTAAATTTTCTATGTTCTGTATTTCTTAGTTTTGAAAACTAATGGGTTATTTGTTATTAAGGAATTAAGATTTGTTTAATTTAAAGCTTACCTAAGTATAGGTTATCATCAATTTGATCAACACTGACATCATGATTGTCATCTTCTAGCATATCTTCGGCCTCGGAGGCATGAACTTCTACTTCTGCTATTTGTTTAGCCATAACAGTCACAGATTTCTAAAACATTTTTGAATATTATTCTGATATATCAATCTCGTATCATCAGTTTAATTATAAAAGGTTTAATATTTTAGAGACAGAAAAGGAATCACAGATGTTATACAAATGTTGAGTTGACTTAAAAATGTTTTCAATTTCAAACACTACAAAACGTAAACACAGCCAACTAAGAAGAAAAATCAATACATCATCGTGTAGTATACGGAAATATTTAGTTAGGGTACATGTACTAGCTGAAGCGGATCCACAACTCTTCAACAGATTATCTTTGATTTAAGTAATACAAACAACCGCGATTTACTTTATTATTTAAATTAAATGCTGATTCACATTACATTTTGTGCTTACTAAAATTATCAATTTGCCCGCGCCCGCGCCAAAGTTTTCAAAATTTGACAGTGACATTTCATTCGATTTTTCTGTATAAATAAAGTCATAGCAAGTAGATTAGTACTTTTGCCAGCGTAAACTGATTGTATTTTTTATAATAAATAAAAAAGTAAAAACCCTTCATTGCAGACTATGTAGTCCATAATTGGGTTGGGTTTACAATTAAGTTGTCTGAATTTGTTATTTTTTTTTATAAACCACTCAGAAGTAGGAGCCCCCCCCCCCCCCGAGGAGGACGATGACTCGAAAGTGGTCTCGAGACATCGTAGTAGCACTGCGAGGGTGCTGTGGGCAACAAGCATTGCCCCCGGAACGCGCCATTGGTGTAGCAAAGCGGGCATCTTCAGCAACTGCGAAAATTGCACGCATGGATGTATACGTGGTAGAGCGAGGCTGCAGATATGTTGTCATTGTAGCACAAATGGTTTGGCTCGACTGATGAAGGTCCATGCTTCTACAGAATACCAGCGTAAAATGACAGCTAAATGCTCCTGTATTTCGTATGTTGAGTGTAGAGAACCGGAGACCTTTTTAGTGTAAATGAAGCAATCCAATTTAGTCCTCAGGTGTGAAAACGCATCTACATTTAGATTAACGAATTAACGGAAGATAGATGTGATGTCTATTGGCCACAGAATCCACTTACTATGAAGTAGACTGTGTAAACCTTAACCCTTAACTGTAACCTGTAACCCTTTCATAAAACGTTGTATCTGTAGCTCCACTTGAAATAAATTCTTCAACAGAGTATCTATGCCTCTAAGGCTGACCTAAAAAAATATTTTTTACGGTAACCTTAAACAAGTACAAGGAAGCCGAAAGGAGTAAACCACAAATGCAATACAGTTTTAACGCCTTATGCAATGTTTAAGCAATTCCGATCCGATGATACTCTTTTTATAGTTTGTAGAAAATATAAAAAGAAAATTCAAAATTTTAGTCTTGCTTGGTCTTTAATCTCCTCCTGTCTTTAGGTAATTTAGTGATTTAGTTTCAAAAAATTGTGAAAAGATATTATTACGAATATATCGTCTACTAAACAACAGCTATATTGGAAACAACATTTATTCATCTGCTTTCACTCATTCCATGGAAGTACTTTTTTATTTTCATATGTATAGACTTCGATCCTTACTTTTTGAAATCTCATTGGCAGATAATGTACCTACTTTTAACTTTTAACATCAAGTACTAACTGTTTAGCCGACTTCCAAAAAAGGAGGAGATTCCCAATTCGAATGCATGTTCTTTTCTTTATAAAATGCGTTATACTTCAGGGGTGGCTGCATATATATTTGTAGAAGATATTTCACCCTTAAGCGTGGGAAAAATAAACTTGTATCATTATTTAGTCCATTCTCAAAGAGGGGTCAAAATTAGTTACTTTTAACGTTTTATTATTGTTAGTTATTTTTATAAAAAGATATTTTTTTTCAACCGTCTATTACAACGTCTATTACATCTACTAAAAAGATACCTAATTTGTGTTTGTCTGCAAATATTAACTGCGATGTGCGGTGTTGAAATCGAGGATTCATCATATGGTAGTTATGTAGACTGTTAGGCAACTAGTAACCTAATAGTATATCTAACTAAATGTAGAGAAACAAAATGACGATAATATTGACATATAAGAGAAATTTGATAGAAATGCACTGTAAAACTACTAATACAATAAATACAAAAATAAAAAAATACATAACTAATTGTAGTATGAATACTGATTATTACATTAATTTAAAAGCAATAAATTAGTTAATGAATTATTATGCTGCGTTAAGCCCGGTTTACATTTTGAGAAGTGACAAGTGCGAGTGACAATGACAAGTGACAAATGACAAGTGCTTAGTACGTGTGAACAGGCAGTGACAAGTGCGAGTGACAAGTGATAAGTGTGAAATGAAAAGTAACAACTGAATAGCAGCCTGGTCTATTCTCTCTCTCTCTCTCTCTCTCTCTCTCTCTCTCTATATATATATATATATATATATATATATATATATATATATATATATATATATATATATATATATATATATCATCATTACGGCCCTTTACAAGTCCACTGCTGAACACCTGCATCCATCGACTTCCTATATATATATATATATATATATATATATATATATATATATATATATATATATATATATATATATATATATATATATATTTATATTTATAATAATTTTAGTTTATTAAGCTATTGTTTTTAAATTGATGTAAACGTTATTTTAACCCTAATATAAATTATAAATCAAATAAACGTGTATTTAAAAGTTTATTGATTGTATTTATATAAAATCAACTATTTACATACACTATTATATACAATTTTGTATCTAAATTTTATTTACATTTAAAAACATTAGTTAGGCTTCTTTTATAGCAGACAACTGTGTCTTTCGATCACTTATAAATATACAGTATACACTAACTAAACAACCGTCTAACACTAAATTAGGTCGCGCGCGTTGAATAGCGTGCTACTAGATGAAATTTGCGTCACACGTCTCCCAACAGCGCTGCTGCTAGTTAGAACTATGTAGTTGCCGCTAGATATTAATAGCGCCAAAGGGCCATAGCGCAATAGCGCCATGGCGAGTACTAACATAGCACGCGTTATGTGTCATGGAGAGACAGTGCGCTATAATATGACGCTATGCGCTATATTAACCACCATTAACATGTGTGAACACCAAGTTGCTATTTGTCACTTGTCATTTGTCACTTATCATTGCCGCTCGCACTTGTCACTTCTCAAAATGCAAACCGGGCCTTAGATTGCCACCTCGTAATTTTCTCTAAAGTACCTATTAAATATTAATATAAAATCTTGTGTCTAAATTAATTCTTATTATTCAATAATAAATAAACTGTTTTCTAGTTCTATTTACATTTTAAGTAAGTATAAAATGAATGATTCAATAAGTAAATAACATTATACTGAATATTATGTGAATTTTATTTTAAATAACTTATTTCAATTCGCTTAACAATCTATTTATGATTCAGTAATTAAATAACGATCTTACTCATAAAATCGACGTTAAGAAGAACTAAAAATTACTTTCTCTTTTAGCTATATGACAATTGAAAGAAAAAACGAAAATTAACACTTAATTTATATAAGCTATAAAGAACGATTACAATAAGTAAGTAAGGTCTATCTTGTTTATTGTAGTGATTAAATTTACTGACTTTCTGCTATGAATCGAAATCGAATTTTATTTTGCATTATAAAGTCTCTATATTAAAATCTCAGACGAACGAAGAAAGAGAGTCCGTCTCTCTTTCTTCGTTCGTATCTCATCATTTCCTCATAATATACATCTCAAGTGATGAGGAAACTATGCGAATATACAGTCGATGCTTTCTTTCTTTATCAGTCTATAAAGTTTCATTGCTGGACGCATAGAAATACATCTAAAATCATGTTGTTGGTGCAAATAAGGGCTAGCTCAGAATTTTGACAAACTTTATTCTATTTTGCACGTGGTAAAGCCACGCTGCAACTATATTATGATTGTAGCACGAAGGGGTCAGCTCGACCGAAGTAGGACCGGGCTGACTCTCACTGAATACCTAAATAGCAACTTAATGCAGTTTATGGTGAGTGTAGAGAACCTGAGATCCTTTTTGATAAGAACGAGGCTTTCCATCTTAGTCATCGGGGGCAATAAATCTGCATTTTGATTCTTAATCGACGATAAATGTAGATGTCTATGGGCCGCAGCATCCACTTACCATCCTGTAGACTGTCACTCTTATTCTAAGAAAATAAAAATATATAAAATTGAATAGCAAATAAACATACAGTACACCTGGCGGTAAGTGGATCCTGCAGTCCATAGACCGTTTATAGACTGTAGTAGCTATTTACCAGACAATTTTAAAGCAAGAACACTCCATGCATTGTCTCTTCTGAGGACTAAGATTGAATGCCTCACGGCCTACAATTGTCTAGCTCTCTATACCTTTCAGACCTCGCAGGCATTGCTATTTACCGACACAATGGGGTAACTACACAGACAGACTCCTAGGCATTGTTCTGAGGAATTGTTCGGACTAATTCCAGCTGCACAATTTCACCATCGCACATAGCGACAAAACTCGCGATACTATCCATACCATCTAGATGACTGGCGGTCCACCACAGTGCGATTTAAAAGTTTTCTTCCTCGCTCAACTTCTTTGTGGAATCAACTACTCCCAGGGATTTTTCTGGACCGATACGACTTTCCCTTCAAAAAAAGAGCCTACTCCTTTTTAAAAGGGCGGTCACGCATTTGCAATTCCCCTGGTATTGCAGTTGTTCATGGGCGGTGGTAATCACTTTCCAGCAGGTGAGCTGTATGCTCGTTTGCCCACTATCCTATAAAAAAGGCAGTACAGGCCCATTGACATTTACATTTATCATTGATTAAGAATCCAAATGTAGATGCGTTGTTAGTTGTCAACTTATGCGAATTTCATGAGAGCTTAGTCGTTTCCCAGTAGACGCGATCCAATTCTCTTATAGCCATACTACTGCTGCAGTGTAGCTCTATCACGTAATTTGACTTAAGTTAGTCATTTATCACGTTCGCAAAAAGTAATACGTTCGAAAGCGTTAACTCAGTATGTTCTCACAACATTTTTCATAAACAATCTGTAACGTTTCACAACACTTTACTGATTTAGTTTGAGAACGTGGTGAAATATTGAAGAGAGACAAACTTTGGTTTTACCCTACTGAAGTTGACTCACTAACTACTTGCAAAAGAAATCTGCTCACTCTGCGTAAAAAATGAAATCTCATTAAAATTTTTCGTAATTTACTTGTAGTTGATTTTTATACGTCATCATTTTTATCATGCTATATTAAAACTTTTACTTTATAATTATTGAGATAGTTTCGTGTGTTCACTGTTCTCAAGCTCAAAGACAACGTTCTTCGTTATAATTAAAGCCAACAAGTCAAGTGCTGAACATAGACTTTATTTAAGGAAACAAATCACGGCCACTTGTATCCATTGGCCTACATTTCTTACCAGGTGGTCACGCCATCATTCTAACGAAATCATTGTGAATTTTTATACAAATGAAGATGACAGCGCACAGTTTACTTCATTGTAAGTGGATGCTGCGGTTTAAAGAAATCTCAGTTGAGAATATTTAAGACCTAAGATATAATCTTGAGTAAATAGTTTTCCTTTTCCAGTTCTCACAAATACAAAACGCATCTTCATTATGTTGCTACTTTCTCCGGTATTGTGTGAGAGCGTGTTTCTTTTCTTGTCTTATGACTTATACGTGGTAGAGCCATGCAGCATTTCTATTAGTAGTATAGTTGTAGCACGAATTTGTCGGCTCGAACGGGGAAGGACCACGCTCTAACAGAATACCAGCGTAAAATAGTAGCTTAATGCTGCTGTGTTTCGTATGGTGAGTGTATAGAACTGGAGACCCTTTTTACTGGAAATGAGGTATTCCATCTTAGACCTCACGGGTGACAACACAGGTGTCTATAGGCCACAGCAACCACTTACCATCAGGTGGACTGTGAGCACGTTTGTCACCCTCTCTTATAAAAAAAATACGTTGCAGACATAATACGGCGCAATATAGCCACTGGTAGCCATAGATTGCTATGATGCTAGATTTTTTTCTATAATAATAGTATCACAAGTTGTAACGTATTTACAGTATTGTGGTGATAAAACAGAATCCGTTACTCCATTTCATACCGTGAATATCTTGAGAGGCGACAGTGGGAAACATCAGAGGGATCCTATTCTTTCGATGGCGGAGTAACCAGTCAGATCTTCAATCCGCCAGCCAAGAGACGATTAAGGATAATTCCCCCTAAAACTGACCAAGGTAGAGGCTAATGTCCAGCAGTGGACTCATATAAGCTGACAAAAAGAAGAAGAAATGTTCCAACCACCCTGACGTAAAGCGGCCACTAAAGCCTTTGAATACCATATCAAAAAAAGACAACAACAAATGACCTGTCATCCTTTTGGACTAACATGAAACGCCTACCTATGCTAACCGTAATGCCCGGTTTACATTTTGGGAAGTGACAAGTGCGAGTGTCAAGTGCAACTGACAAATATCAAGTGCTTGGTGCATGTGAACAGGCAGTGACAAGTAATAAATGGGAATTAAATACGCACTTGCCACTTCTCACTTGCCACTTCTCAAAATGTAAACGGGGCCTACCGCAGTACTAGGCACACAGCTGTTGATAGGTAGAAATAGATAAAGGTTTGGTACCAAGGTAAGGTAATGCAGAAACGAACCCCGAGAAAAAGAGCTTTGTAGTAAGTGAAATCATTAATATACTGTATTAGTGATGTTATCGAAGTCTTTGACGATATTTAAAACATCGTGAAAATTCTTAGTTTTTTCGAAAACGTGAAATGAAATCTACCACCATTAATAGAATTTTGTTTTTCTTTGGTTATAAACTCGTATGGTTATACTTTTGCCATTATCAAGTAATGGAAAAGTACCTAATACACATATATTATTAATGTTTAAAAATTGACAATATGCTACTAAACATTGTAAAGTTTTTGGGAGATTTTGATGACATCCTAATCCAGAAAACAGTCAATGAAGTTCTTAATCTTAAGGTAACTAAGCCAACAAAATAACTTGAGGTTTAAGTATATCGACATCGAAGCACTTTTTTTGTCGTTTCCACCAATAGTTCACATGCACAGACACTTAAAAAACAAAATTGCATCAATTTTATGTATCAATATCCCCTTCAAAACATTATTTAAACGCTATATACAAGCAACAACAATCCGTCGGTGGTCAAGTTCCCGGCAAAACTGCAAATCATTATGTTTTCATAATGTCGTTCTTAATACCTGATTAAGTGGTAAATGAAATATTTTTAAATTTTTTACATTCTTTAAAATAAAAGAAAGCAAAGGGCGGACTTAATGCCTCGAGGTATTCTCTACCAGTCAACCAATGGAGAGGTGACAATTTGACGTAGGTGTTCTATTACCTAATAAATTATGAGTTCTAAAAATACTATTTATAATAATAATAATAATAAAATATTTATTCATTGACCAAAAGTAATAAAATATTTAAAAGTTAAACTAATACAAAAATGATATTTTTAGAAGGACAATGATTTTTAAATAAATACTATTTTTTTAAAATGTAATCAATTTTTTCATATTTTACCGAATTATATGACTGTGCTAAATAAAAATCAGTCGTCGATCATAATTTTAATATTAGATAAGTAATTTGCGAAATCCCTTTCCACATGCATATCATTAGCGCTGTGTTACATGATCGCGATGACTGGGCGTTTTCGTGCCTTGTGCAACGCTTGTTTATGGACTTTCGACTTTTTAACACGTATATTCATGGTGCAAAGTCCAATACCAATATATTACTGCGTTACGTAGCCGGTACAGAGTTGCAAGAATTTACGCGTATTCGTACTAATGTTGACATAATATAAAATTAAATATATTAGCAATTGATTAGCTTAACGTGATAGTCGTGCTGTAGCTATATTGTGGTTGTAGCACGAATGGGTCGGCTCAACCGAGGCAGGACCACGTCCTTACTATAGAATACCAGCGTAAAGTAGCAGCTCAATACTGCTGTGTTTCGAATGGTGACTGTAGAGAACTGGAGACTCTTTTTACTGGGTACGAGGCTTTTCATCTAAGTATTTAGGGGCAAGAACGCATCTGCAATTTGATTTTTAATGGAAGATAAATGTAAATATCTGTCACTTACAATCAGGTGAACTGTATGCTCGTTTGTCACCATTATTCTACAAAAAAACGCTTCATTTTCGCGTTATCGCTTCCCTTAATTGCACTATCTTCGTCACCACTAATACCTATACCACTAGTTCCAACACCACAACACTAAAAAAGACACACCACTATCAATAATACAACACGTGATTCGCCTTTAAATAAGTACATATAACACACTGCCATGCTACATTTTCTTCAGGAAGGCATTCTGACTGACACAAGTTTCATAGTAAGTCCACCAGACCCAATTACACTCATGGCAGGCAGTTCCGCCAGCGGTAAAGGACCACGTCTCAAGTTCATAAGTCATCACTGGCAACACACACACAAGTTGTGTAATATTAACATACTCTTCATTATCAGTGTGGATATTTCGGACCATGCAGTGGTGGCTTAAGGGAAAGCACTACCCCACATCATCCCGTGGATGTAAAGAGCTGACCGAGGGAACCAAAGCAATACTTGGTAGAGTCACGCTGCAGCTATATTATGGTTGTAACACGAATGCGTCGGCTCGACCGGAGAAGAAACACGCTCTTACAGAATACCTGGGTAAAATAGCAGCTTAATACTGCTGAGTTTCGTATGGTGAGGGTAGACATCCGGAGACCCTTTTTTACTGGAAACGAGGCATTCCATCTTAGTCCTCAGGGGTGACAACTCATATGCATTTTGATTCTTAATCGATGATAAATGTAGATGTCTATTGGCCACAGCATCCACTTACCATCAGGTGGACTGTGTGCTCGTTTTTCGCCCTTATTTTATAAAAAACCCGCAGTATCTTCCTTATAACAAATTTTAAAAAAATAACAAAAACTGTGCTAGCCAACCCACCTGCCTAGCTAGACAACTATCTTTTTTACATCTACCCTCGGTTAAGAATCAAAATACAAATGCGTCGTCACCCCTGAGGACTAAGATGGAATGCCTCTTTTCCAGTAAAAAAGGGTCTCCGGTTCTTTCACACTCACCATACAAAACACAATAGCCTTTAGCTGCCATTAGCTGCAGCGTGGCTCTACACGTAAAAGTCTATCTTACATAATATAATCTATCGTATCTTATTTTGTGACTATGACAATTGTAACCATGACAGTTATCCTAAACCTACTCCCCATAGGGATTTTTAAAGGTTTGATTCAGTGTAATAATTGAATTATCATTTATATTTCAAGCCCAACAATTTTGATAATAATATAATCAACATCTTTCGAATATGAATTTACTGGTAGTTCCTTTGACCATAGTGAGAGCCTACTCAATTCTAAAAGGTCATTAACGCCATTCCTCTGATTATCGCATATATTCAACAATCAGAGAGAGAGAGACATTGATAACTTACCATCAGGTGAGCCGTATGCTCGTTTGCTTTCTCTTGTATAAAACAAGTAGTCGTAAATTTAATGCTATGTGGAAAAAAAATTACGACTATTCGTTTATGAGAGACTAAGATGGAATGTCTCGTTTCAAGTAAAAGGGTCACAGGTTCTCTACACTCACGATACGAAAAACAGCAGCATTAAGCTACAATTTCACGCTGGTATTCAGTAAGAGCCAGATCCTACCCCGGTCGAGCCGACCCATTGGTGCTATAACCACAATATAGCTGCAGCGTGGTTCTACCACTGTCTAATATACACCTAATAATATCATCTCGTTGCATTGTGCGTTCTGTGGGAGCTTGATCCTACCCCAGTCAAGCCAACCCATTGGTGCTATAACCACAATATAGCTGCAGCGTGGTTCTACCACTGTCTAATATACACCTAATAATATCATCTCGTTGCATTGTGCGTTCTGTGGGAGCTTGATCCTAGCCCAGTCAAGCCAACCCATTGGTGCTATAACCACAATATAGCTGCAGCGTGGTTCTACCACTGTCTAATATACACCTAATAATATCATCTCGTTGCATTGTGCGTTCTGTGGGAGCTTGATCCTACCCCGGTCAAGCCAACCCATTGGTGCTATAACCACAATATAGCTGCAGCGTGGTTCTACCACTGTCTAATATACACCTAATAATATCATCTCGTTGCATTGTGCGTTCTGTGGGAGCTTGATCCTACCCCGGTCAAGCCAACCCATTGGTGCTATAACCACAATATAGCTGCAGCGTGGTTCTACCACGGTCTAATATACACCTAATAATATCATCTCGTTGCATTGTGCGTTCTGTGGGAGCTTGATCCTACCCCAGTCAAGCCAACCCATTGGTGCTATAACCACAATATAGCTGCAGCGTGGTTCTACCACTGTCTAATATACACCTAATAATATCATCTCGTTGCATTGTGCGTTCTGTGGGAGCTTGATCCTACCCCAGTCAAGCCAACCCATTGGTGCTATAACCACAATATAGCTGCAGCGTGGTTCTACCACTGTCTAATATACACCTAATAATATCATCTCGTTGCATTGTGCGTTCTGTGGGAGCTTGATCCTAGCCCAGTCAAGCCAACCCATTGGTGCTATAACCACAATATAGCTGCAGCGTGGTTCTACCACTGTCTAATATACACCTAATAATATCATCTCGTTGCATTGTGCGTTCTGTGGGAGCTTGATCCTACCCCAGTCAAGCCAACCCATTGGTGCTATAACCACAATATAGCTGCAGCGTGGTTCTACCACTGTCTAATATACACCTAATAATATCATCTCGTTGCATTGTGCGTTCTGTGGGAGCTTGATCCTACCCCGGTCAAGCCAACCCACTGGTGCTATAACCACAATATAGCTGCAGCGTGGTTCTACCACTGTCTAATATACACCTAATAATATCATCTCGTTGCATTGTGCGTTCTGTGGGAGCTTGATCCTACCCCGGTCAAGCCAACCCATTGGTGCTATAACCACAATATAGCGGCAGCGTGGTTCTAGCACTGTCTAATATACACCTAATAATATCATCTCGTTGCATTGTGCGTTCTGTGGGAGCTTGATCCTACCCAGGTCAAGCCAACCCATTGGTGCTATAACCACAATATAGCTGCAGCGTGGTTCCACCACTGTCTAATATACACCTAATAATATCATCTCGTTGCATTGTGCGTTCTGTGGGAGCTTGATCCTACCCCGGTCAAGCCAACCCATTGGTGCTATAACCACAATATAGCTGCAGCGTGGTTCTACCACTGTCTAATATACACCTAATAATATCATCTCGTTGCATTGTGCGTTCTGTGGGAGCTTGATCCTACCCCGGTCAAGCCAACCCATTGGTGCTATAACCACAATATAGCTGCAGCGTGGTTCTACCACTGTCTAATATACACCTAATAATATCATCTCGTTGCATTGTGCGTTCTGTGAGAGCTTGATCCTACCCCAGTCAAGCCAACCCATTGGTGCTATAACCACAATATAGCTGCAGCGTGGTTCTACCACTGTCTAATATACACCTAATAATATCATCTCGTTGCATTGTGCGTTCTGTGGGAGCTTGATCCTACCCCAGTCAAGCCAACCCATTGGTGCTATAACCACAATATAGCTTCAGCGTGGTTCTACCACTGTCTAATATACACCTAATAATATCATCTCGTTGCATTGTGCGTTCTGTGGGAGCTTGATCCTAGCCCAGTCAAGCCAACCCATTGGTGCTATAACCACAATATAGCTGCAGCGTGGTTCTACCACTGTCTAATATACACCTAATAATATCATCTCGTTGCATTGTGCGTCCTGTGGGAGCTTGATCCTACCCCAGTCAAGCCAACCCATTGGTGCTATAACCACAATATAGCTGCAGCGTGGTTCTACCACTGTCTAATATACACCTAATAATATCATCTCGTTGCATTGTGCGTTCTGTGGGAGCTTGATCCTACCCCAGTCAAGCCAACCCATTGGTGCTATAACCACAATATAGCTGCAGCGTGGTTCTACCACTGTCTAATATACACCTAATAATATCATCTCGTTGCATTGTGCGTTCTGTGGGAGCTTGATCCTACCCCAGTCAAGCCAACCCATTGGTGCTATAACCACAATATAGCTGCAGCGTGGTTCTACCACTGTCTAATATACACCTAATAATATCAGCTCGTTGCATTGTGCGTTCTGTGGGAGCTTGATCCTAGCTCAGTCAAGCCAACCCATTGGTGTTATAACCACAATATAGCTGCAGCGTGGTTCTACCACTGTCTAATATACACCTAATAATATCATCTCGTTGCATTGTGCGTTCTGTGGGAGCTTGATCCTACCCCAGTCAAGCCAACCCATTGGTGCTATAACCACAATATAGCTGCAGCGTGGTTCTACCACTGTCTAATATACACCTAATAATATCATCTCATTGCATTGTGCGTTCTGTGAGAGCATGATCCTACCCCGGTCGAGCCGACCCATTGGTGCTACAACTATAATATAGCTGCAGCGTGACTCTACCACTGTCTAAATTACGCTTAATAATATCATCTTTGTGTAAGGGAAGAAAAATGCACACAAGCTATACATGCAATAGTTTTTAATTAATTATGTAACTTTTAACAAAAACGTAGACTTCAAAAAGGTAAAAGAATGAATTAATCATCATCATTACAGCCTTTCACAAGTCCACTGCTGAACATAGGCCTCCCCCAAGTAATGCCACAAAGCACGGTCCTGAGCCACCTGCATCCATCGACTTCCTGCATGTCTTACCAGGTCGTCACTCCATCTATTGGAGGTCGCCCTACACTACGCCTACCAGTACGAGGCTGCCACTCGAGAACCTTTCTTCCCCATCGGTTATCGGTTCTTCGAGCTGTATGGCCGGCCCCAGTGATCGCAAGGGTGAAAACTGGCAGCGATCACCGAATGGTTAGAGGCACACTGAACCTAAACGTTAAGTTGGAGAGGTCTCGTCTAATGAAGTCAACGCTCCGTCCCCCTCGTGCTCTAATCCAGAATCCCGAAACCTTTCAGCTCGAGTTACAAAACCGCTTTCAGTGCCTAGAGGATTGCAATGCAGTGGACGATATGAATGACAAGTTCGTGGAAACTGTCCATGCGGTCGGAGCTAAGTTCTGCAAGACCTGCCGCAGAAGAACACAAAACTCTCCGATCACACTCTTAATCTCATGGCTGTTAGACTGGAGATGAGGCTGCAATCGTCAACAGATTTGACAGCATACAGGCAACTGAACAGACAGATCTCCAAATGCATGCGGCGAGACTTACGCAACTTTAATACTGCTCGTATTAAAGAAGCGATCGAGCGGAACCAGGGCTCCAAAGTCTTTGCCAGAGATCACTCCACTGAGTGTGGCAATATCGTTTCGGGACACCTGAGATTCTGAGTGAGATTGAGAGGTTCTATGGGCAGCTGTACACATCATCGTTGGAGCAACACGCAAGTGTGAGTAACGATCCAAGAGCAAGTCTTATCCGACACTATTCCGATGATATCCCGGACGTCAGTCTGAGCGAGATTAGAATGGCTCTCTACCACCTTAAAAACGGCAAGGCCCCGGGCGAGGATGGAATTACAGCGGAGCTTCTGAAATCGGGTGGAACACCGGTACTTGAAGTACTACAGAAGCTCTTCAATTCCGTCCTCCATGGTGGCACTACTCCGGAGGCGTGGAGCAGAAGTGCGGTGGTCTTGTTCTTTAAGAAAGGCAACAACGTTCTCTTGAAGAAGAGAAGAAGTTCTCTTGACTCTTGAAGAAAGACCACATACATACCCTGCGGCAGATTGTACAGAAGACCGAAGAGTACAATCTGCCACTTTGCCTGGCATATGTGGACTATGAGAAAGCCTTTGATTCCGTCGAAATTTGGGCGGTGCTACAGTCCCTTCAGCGGTGCCAAGTTGACTGTCTGTATATCGAAATGCTGAAGTGTTTGTACAGTAGGGCTACGATGGCTATTCGAGTACAGAACCGGAGTCCGAAACCTATCCAACTGCAGAGAGGTGTAAGACAGGGTGATGTTATGTCCTCGAAACTCTTCACCGCTGCGTTGGAAGACGTTTTCAAGCTACTGGACTGGAAAGGATACAGTATTGACATCAATGGCGAGTACATCACTCATCTTCGATTTGCCGACGATATAGTCCTTATGGCAGAATCGCTGGAGGACCTTAGTACTATGCTCAATGACCTCAATGGTGTCTCCCAACGGATAGGTCTTAAGATGAACATGGACAAAACAAAGATCATGTTTAATGTCCATGTCACACCTATGCCGGTAGTTGTTGGGAGCACTATGCTCGAAGTTGTTGACGAGTACGTTTACCTGGGACAAATAGTCCGACTAGGTAAGTCCAACTTCGACCGAGAGGTCAATCGACGAATTCGGCTGGGCAGCGTTCGGGAAATTACGACACATTTTCTCGTCAGATATACCTCAATCTCTGAAACTAAAGTGTATAACCAGTGCGTGTTGCCAGTGATGACTTACGGATCTAAAACGTGGTCCTTCACTGCTGGCCGTATGAGGACGCTCAAGGTCGCTCAGCGAGCTATGGAGAGGGCTATGCTCGGAGTTTCACTGCGTGATAGACTCAGAAATGAGGATATCCGCAGTAAAACCAGAGTGACTGACATAGCCCAACGGATTAGTAAGCTGAAGTGGCAGTGGGCCGGCCATATAATGAACTAATAATTTTCGCATAATAGCTGCAGAAGCCGGTGTTAAGACATGGTATATAGAAGTATTAACCCCGTCTTCAGAGGATTATGTAGAAACTACATTATTCTTATTAGTTTTTTGAAGGGTGTCGAAGAAATATTACAAGGTCGAATTTCGCTTAAATAATTACAATAAAAATTATTCATCTCATGTGTTTTCATCTTTAGGTGGATATTTACCGCTAACGTTATGTACGTGGTAGAGCCATGCTGCAGCTTTATTATGGTTGTAGTACGAATGGGTCAGCTTGATCGGAGTAGAAACACTCTTTCACAGAATACCAGTGTAAAATAGCAGCTTAATACTGCTTTGTTTCATATGGTGAATGCAGAGAACCGGAGACCCTTTTTAAAGGAAACGAGACAGTCTTTCTTAGCCCTCAGGGGTGACAATGCCTTTGCATTTTGATTCTTAATTGAAGTTGATTGTAAATCTCTATAGTCCACAGCATCCACTTATCATCAGTTACCACAATTTTAAATCTTTCTCTTACTTTCTTTTTCTTTTTTAGTTTTATCTATCGTTGTATGATATTAAAAATGATAGATCTATAATGCTCCGATATTAAGAATTGCCGACATGGTACTTACGTGAACGTTATATAATTTAAAGCACTTATTAACTTTAATTTTCGCCTATGAAACCATAAAATCTTGTGCGAAACATTAGTACTTCTACACATAAAATAAAATGCAAGTGTCTGCGTGTAATTTCAAAATAACTGATTTTTTTAATGAATGATTGATTTAATTAAGACATGAACAGTATTTTTAATATTGTTCATGTCTTAATATAAATCCTCCTTAATCAATAAATCCTTAATATAAGCCCTCCGTCAATTGCGTGCTTTATCCCCGTCACCAGTAATCCCAGCACCACTACTCCCAGCACCTCTACTCCCAGCACCACTACTCCCAACACCACTACATTAAGAAAGACATACCACCGACGATAATACGACACGTATTTCGCCTCTACACTAAGCATCCTCAGGTGGAGTAGACTCTGCAGTGGCTGACTAAACAATGCAATGGGTGGTGCACGCAATTCAGGGAAGACGGGAGATGCTCTTCAAACTGAGTAAGGCACATCATTTTATTTCATTGAGTATCCACTCAATGAAATTAAATGATGTAAATAAAACACGCAAGGTAATTATTAACATCTTTAATAGAATAAATAGTGACATTAATAGATAGGAAACGCTTTCCTTTTTTAGACTAATATGTAACTACTTTTAAATTTACATGACAATTATAAGTCAAACATGAGGACGTAATTATGTTAACATCTTTGCACTTTGTTTAAAGGAAATAAAAAATTTCTGATTTCTGATATTTCTGATTTCCTAGACGAGGCCAGGGCGATTCACCAGTACATTAATAATGACGGTACAGAAATCAGGACGCGCTGCGGTGTTGGATATCTTTCTTAATCACGATTAAAGAAATCGAGAACAGTGTTACGTCACAAGGTTTCGCGCCACCGCGAACAGAGTAACTGTTGTTTAAAAAAATTTTATCTTATGGAGTAAAATTAAGTAAGCTAAATGTAAGACGGACCTCACTAGGCGGACGACTTCGTAAATCACGCAGGAAATCGATGGATACAGGTGGTTTTGTGACGTTTCTTGGGTGAGGCCTATGTTTATACGTGGACTCCTAGAAATTTTAATAGTAAAAAGGGTTTGATTACAATTATTTGCGGCATGTTTCAACGGAGAATAGGCATCTGCGCAGGATAGGACTATAGTGCGCAATTATGCGCTAATTCTCTATTCCCTCACTCTCATTGTTCGATGGGGCAGTAATCCAGCACGACAGTCGAAGGACGCAGGATCTACAGCTTTACGTGCTTTTCGAGGCACGGAAATGAAACACTGCTAACATCCTGATTACTGATAATTTTTTGACAGAAAAACATAATAGCTAAATTCCGCCCGACCCAGGATTTGAATGCAGAACCTAATAATCAGCGACCACGTTGCATGCAGAACCTAATAATCAGCGACCACGTTTACGATCACTAGACCAACGAGACAGTCAATCTTCAAACTTAGTAATATATAGTAACGAAATCGTAAAGATATTTTAGCCACGCTGCAGCTATAATACGGTTTTAGCACGAATGGGTCGGCTCGACCGGGGAAGGACCACATTCGCACAGAATACCAGCGTAAAATAGCAGCTTAATACTGCTGCTTTTCGTATGGTGAATGTAGAGATCCGGAGAGCCTTTTTTACTAGAAACATTTTTTGTTTACGTCTTGGTCCTCAGGGGTGACAATGCATCTGCATTTTGATTTTTAATCGAGTATAAATGTAGATGTCTACAGGCCACAGCATTCACTTATCATCAGGTGGACTATGTGCTCGTTTGTCACCTTTATTCTATTAAAAAAAAACTTTTTAAAGTGATATCATACGACTTGACGTATATTAAAAAATATCCATCCATAGTCAAAAGTTTTAGAAAAAGTAAAGGTAAAGTTACAGTCGGTACACATCCATCAGCTTGGCTTATTTTCTCACGATTTTTTTATTTCACCGTCGAGCAAAGTAAATTATCAATTCAAATAAAGGAACTGTATTCGAGATTGTTTGTCGATGTTGGTAATAAGCGGGGTGTTAAGCGGTCAGAGAGAGCGGGAGAGGTGTTTTCTCGCTGAAACGCTGAGTATAGCCATTCAAAATACCACGGGGAGATAGGCTGTATGATAATTTAAGTTTTTACTTTTTAGTTTTTTTATGTTGTTTATATTTAATGTAAATAAAGGAATATATACTAATTTAGAAATTAAAATGAAAACAAAGAAATATTTAGCTTAAAATTCAGAGGAGGAGACATTATAGCAACTGTAGGCAAAAATTATAAGAGGAGTGAGAAGTTTAAAACGTTCTTAGTGACAGTGTGGACTTAATAAACTAAATAAGAAGCAGTTAGAGACAAAATAATGTGAATGTTCCAACGAATTTCACTTATTCTTATTGTGCTTTAATACATTTCTGAAGAGGTAATTGCGAAGGTTTTTTTTTATTTCGAAACAAGGCTATGACCGATATTGACTTTATCCTCTTATATAATGTGCGTAATAAAAATATGTTTATTAATCTATACATATAAAAAAATTGAAGTGTCTGTCTATAGTATTGAAATAAATCGCTTCTATTAAGCTTAGGGGTTATCTGAATTTCTTATACGTGGTAGAGCCACACTGCAGTTATATTATAGTTGTAGCACGAATGACCACTCTCGCACAGAATACCAGGGTCAAATAGCAGCTTAATACTGCTGTGCTTCCTATGATGAGTGTAGATATCCGGAGACCCTTTTTTACTGGAAACGAGGCATTCCATCCTAGTATTCAGGGGTGACAACGCATCTGCGTTTTGATGCTTAATAGAGATTAAATGTAGATGTCTATGTGTGTCTCAACCGTCACCCTTATGTTATAAAAAAAACCGAAATGTTTATTTTTTCAACGTAAGGAAGTTAAAATTTCGTTTGTCAAACATCACTTTATCCCAAAACACAGTCTTAAAATGAGGTTCCCTGACCAAAAAAGAAAGGTGAGAAATGCTCCACAGGTATCCTCTTTATTTGTTATACTAGTATCTGTACATGGCTTAAACTAAAAAAAGTACGTTTAAATTTGGAGCATATCAGTGCATGGCAAACCTGAGCAGGTCAATCACCACAAGGAGTACATGTTCAAAGCAAACCGTCATACGGTCTCTGAAACTTCGAACGTAGGTAGGTCTCCATATAGTGCGTACATTTCTCGTCTGGCTCTTCTTTTCTGCTTTGAATTCCGCCTGGGTAGGTAACAACCTATTGCCTTTATCTGTCACCAAATAACAGTTCTTTCACTGTTATGGTCTCAAGTCTTGTGCATCTGTAGTCTTTATTGTATGAAGTAGGACTGCAGTAGCCACTTTTTTATAGGATAGGGTGACAAACGAGCACACAGTCCACCTGATGGTAAGCGGTTGCTGTGGCCCACAGACATCTACATCTATCCTTGATTACGAATCAAAATGCAGATGCGTTATCACCCGTGAGAACTAAGACGGAATGCCTCATTTCCAGTAAAAAGGGTCTCCGGTTCTCTACACTCACCATACGAAACACAGCAGCATTAAGCTATTATTTTACGCTGGTATTCTGTGAGAACGTTGTCCTTTCCCGGTCGAGCTGACCCATTCGTGCTACAACTATACTGCTAAATACTAATATAGCTGCAGCATGGCTCTACGACGTAAAAAAAACTTACCATCAGGTGCACTGTGTACTTTTGTCACTTACGTTTTATAAAAAAAAAGTATACGTAATACGACTGTTGAAAGTTCTCACTGATAGATAAGCAGGTTGTATTTAAATAAATCTTAAATGCAAGGCTCTTGAGAACACAGATCATACTGTTAGACTCCGAGCTTGTGCTCCACGATGATTCGCCATAGATAACCATTATGTAAGTGGTTAAGCGCGTGCTGGTGGTATAGTTAATGACAAGGTTGCCAAACGTTTGGTTTTAAACGGACTGTCTGTTTTAAGTACATTAATATTTAGTTATATAACTGTAAAATAATTTTTATGCATATGGATATGCTTACCTTAGAGTTACAGTATATAATATATGTACATTTCACTGCTTGGCACATGCCTTCTCTTATTTCTGTGAATTTTTATACCTAAGAATGTGTTATCTGTTTTTCATAGAAATAAATAAAAATTATACCATTTTCATTTTGAATTTAATCTATGGATCTCCTCTCTCTGGTGACAAACGAGCACACAGTCCACCTGATGGTAAGTGGTTGCTGTGGCCCATAGACACCTACATGTATCCTCGATTACGAATCAAAATGCAGATGCGTTGTCACCCGTGAGGACTAAGATGGAGTACTTTATTTCCAGTAAAAAGGGTCTCCGGTTCTCTACACTCATCATACGAAACACAGCAGCATTAAGCTACTATTTTAGGCTGGTATTCAGAGAGAGCGTGGTCCTTCCCCGTTCGAGCCGACCCATTCGTGCTACAACTATACTATTAATATAACTGCAGCTTGGCTCTACCACGTATAAAAAAGTGTTAAGATGGGTACAGGTTTTTAACTGATTCTGTCGGTAGCTAAATGCTTGTTAATTAATTAATTCAAGTTACTCCATAGCCTTATTATTGACTATGAAACGATGATGGAGCTTAAAAATTGAAAAAAGCGTAAAATATAACTACATTCATTCCTACTGTTATAATTTTTAATTTGATTCGATTCAAAAATTCAATAATATTGTGAACAATATAATATAATTTCTTATTATTCTATTATATTTATTATTAGTTTCTTATTAATAAAAGTTAAGAAGGGATCATTAGTCCGCCGGCGATGTGAGTATGGACATAGTATTCACGATACGCATGTTAGTTTACGAATTCTCGAATATATTATGGATACAGGTATCCAAATGAAAAGAAAAAAAAGTAAACTAAATTAATGGTTTTTAAAATTCAACTGAACTGTGGAAGAGTTTGTACATATCTAACTAAAATACATATGAACATACCTCCAGATACTTATGATACAAATACCTCTTCCATACGGAATTTGAACCCTCGACCCGTATAGCTCAAAGAATGATCTAAAACACAGGTTCTCGAAAAGAGCTTCGTCCCACCAAACACAATGGGTTCGTTCAGCAGCGAAGTTATGATGAGAATATTATTAATGTTAAAAAGAAGAAGAAGTTTCTTGCTGTTTCTTTCCCGGACAAAGGTTTTTACCGAAACAATGGTAAAAGCATAAATGATGAAAGTCATATAATATGCTTTTACTGCTTCTTATAGTATTGAAGAACATAGATGATTGTAGTATTGAACAAAAATTATTCTATTCCATTATTTTCCAAATAATTGAAGTGTCGTAGATACTACGCTCATTAGCAAGAATTAAAAATTAAAAATATAAACTTTATTTTTTCTCACGCCTTATTGTCCTGTGTTTTTTGCGTATTAATATGGTGTCACTACTTAATTACAGTCTGTTGTCGTTTCGCAAGGGATTTTGCATTGTCTCATTGTGTTACTTTCTGCGAATTCGAGGTAAAGCCATATTCGCATGGTTCAGCTATTCCGCGTTTCTTTGACATAGATACATAAATTTCTAACAGTCTACGTTCAGAGACAAAATTTAATTAATAACAAATAAGAGTGTTTTGAGTAAAGAGGATTGCTAAACGCTATTTTTATTATATATGATATATTATTATGCTTAGACTCTGCCTAGGAGTCCGTCGGGGTAGGTATCAGCTTCTTGATTATTTCTGCCGCTAAACAGCAGGCCAATGTTCACCAGTGCTTGCATTGCTAGGTTCCAGTCTGAAGGGTATAGAAAGCAGTATAATTGCAGGTTGAGAGGCATTCCATCTTGGTCCTGGTGACAATTCAGCTTTATGTTGTCTGCAGGTGTCCTGCAGTAGACAGTCTTGGACTTACCATCAGGTGGAAGTTTAATTGTCACTTCAGTTTCATTAAAAAATTTGAATACGGCTATGGCGGCGCTGTCGTCGCGCCGCGAGTGAAACACTTCGAAGCCGAAATCGGGCTATTAAAGTTCCGAAGTACAGTATATTAAATAAACAGTATATTTGAAATAGCTCCAAACTATCACACGTAGCTGCCCTGAGTCAGATGAAGCTGTAAGATTCGCATAGACTAACAGGGAAAACATACCGAAAATAGACTATCACACGGAGCATTGGTCGCTCCTCGCTCCACGGGCGGAACACCTTGCCCGGCGGGGGATCTCCACTTTTCCTTCCACGGCCACACGGTTGGTATTCAAACCAAAGACCTAAGGGGACAGCAGCCACTTACTATGACTACTATGCCACTTTACTATGTTTTAGTTAGCAAAAGCGTTGATACTTTATGAAATAAACGTAAAGTAAAATTGCAGCTTATATACGTCCAACAGCCGTGCATAGATTTCCTCTCGAGTAAAAGAGGGTTTTGAATCTATTCGTCAGTTGTTGTGTTGAACTTCACAAATATAACTCCGACATGAAACTTATCACTCAATGTTTTCGCCGTGTAGTGGCGGTCGTTGCCGTGTAGTGGCGGTTGAGAATATCCACTACCCCATATCTTCCCGTGGGTGTCGTAAGAGGCGACAGAGGGAGACAGGCAGGAGATGGGCAGCAGCATCTTCCTGATAACAGCAATGATATAGTAAAAAACTGCGGTTGCCAACCCGCTCGCCAAGCGTGGCAACTATGGCAAATATCCTCCCATAAGTAACGACGCAAACAAACGGCCCCCAGTCCCCGGCGGCCCCGCTATTCCTGGCTACGGCGGCGACCATGGTAACGGCGGGGCAGGGGGTGGTAAGAATCTCCGGTGGAGGTTCGGTTGCCACCTACGACGACTCGACCTGGCAACATATAACGCACGCACCCTGAGGACTGACGAGAAGATACTGGAGTTGGAAGAAGAGGTAGACAAGTTGCGCTGGCATATTATTGGGTTATCCGAGGTCCGAAGAGAGGGGAGGACACGGTAATCCTCGAGTCCGGCAACTTGTTCTATCACCGGGAGGGCGACCATCTGTCCCAAGGAGGTGTCGGATTTATCGTCCACAAGTCTCTCGTCAACAACGTTGTAAAGATTGGGAGTGTGTCGACGAGGGTCGCGTACCTGATACTCAGAATCACCAAACGGTATTCGCTGAAGGTCATACAGGTTTACGCACTAACATCGGCACATCCCGATGAGGAGGTGGAGGAAATGTATGAGGATATTTCCAGAGCCATGCATTCCTCCAAAACCCACTACACGGTGTTGATGGGAGACTTCAACGCAAAACTAGGCCCTAGAGAAAGCGGTGAGCTGAAGTTAGGGAAATTTGGACTAGGGCAACGGAACCGTAGGAGCCAGCAGCTGGCTGACTTTATGGAGAAAGTGGGACTCCTTATGATGAACTCTTTCTTCCAGAAGCGGCCCCACAGAAAATGGATCTGGTCGAGCCCCGACGGTTCGACAAAAATGAGATTGACTTCATTATGACGACCAGACGACAACTGTTCAGTGATGCCTCAGTGATCGCAAGGGTGAAAACTGGCAGCGATCACCGAATGGTTAGAGGCACACTGAACCTAAACGTTAAGTTGGAGAGGTCTCGTCTAATGAAGTCAACGCTCCGTCCCCCTCGTGCTCTAATCCAGAATCCCGAAACCTTTCAGCTCGAGTTACGTAACCGATTTCAGTGCCTAGAAGATTGCAATGCAGTGGACGATATGAATGACAAGCTCGTGGAAACTGTCCATGCGGTCGGAGCTAAGTTCTGCAAAACCGGCCGCAGAAGAACACAAAAGCTTTCCGATCACACTCTTAATCTCATGACTGTTAGACGGGAGATGAGGCTGCAATCGTCAACAGATTTGCCAGCATACATGCAACTGAACAGACAGATCTCCAAATGCATGCGGCGAGACTTACGCAAATTTAATACTGCTCGTATTGAAGAAGCGATTGAGCGGAACCAGGGCTCCAAAGTCTTTGCCAGAGATTTGTTTGCCAGTAAGAGCCAACTGTCAAAACTGAAGACTGAGTGTGGCAGCATCGTTTCCGGGACACCTGAGATTCTGAGTGAGATTGAGAGGTTCTATGGGCAGCTGTACACATCATCGTTGGAGCCACACGCAAGTGTGAGTAACGATCCAAGAGCGGGTCTTATCCGACACTATTCCGATGATATCCCGGACGTCAGTCTGAGCGAGATTAGAATGGCTCTCCAGCACCTTAAAAATGGCAAGTCCCCGCCGAGGATGGAATTACAGCGGAGCTTCTGAAAGCGGGTGGAAAACCGGTACTTGAAGTCCTTCAGAGGCTCTTTAATTCCGTCCTCCATGGTGGTACTACTCCGGAGGCGTGGAGCAGAAGTTCGGTGGTCTTGTTCTTCAAGAAAGGTGACAACGCCCTCTTGAAGAACTACAGACCGATATCCCTTCTGAGCCGCGTCTACGTGCTGTTTTCGAAAGTCATTACGAATCGTCTCGCACGCAGACTCGACGACTTCCAGCCTCCCGAACAAGCCGGTTTCCGAAAAGGCTTTAGTACCATAGACCACATACATACCCTTCGTCAAATTGTACAGAACTCCGAAGAGTACAATCTGCCACTTTGCCTGGCGTATGTGGACTATGAGAAAGCCTTTGATTCCGTCGAAATTTGGGCGGTGCTACAGTCTCTTCAGCGGTGCCTAGTTGACTGTCGGTATATCGTAGTGCTGAAGTGTTTGTACAGTAGGGCTACGATGGCTATCCGAGTACAGAACCAGAGTACGAAACCTATCCAACTGCAGAGAGGTGTAAGACAGAGTGACGTTATTTCCCCGAAACTCTTCACCGCTGCATTGGAAGACGTTCTCAAGCTACTGGACTGGAAAGGATACGGTATTAACATCAATGGCGACTACATCACTCACCTTCGATTTGCCGACGATATAGTCCTTATGGCAGATTCGCTGAAGGACTTAAGCACTATGCTCAATGACCTCAATAGTGCCTCCCAACGTATAGGTCTTAAGATGAACATGGACAAAACAAAGATCATGTTAAATGTCCATGTCACACCTACGCTGGTAGTTGTTGGGAGCACTAAGCTCGAAGTTGTTGACGAGTACGTTTACCAGGGACAAATAGTCCGGCTAGGTAAGTCCAACTTCGACCGAGAGGTCAATCGACGGATTCAACTCGGCTGGGCAGCGTTCGGGAAATTACAACGCATCTTCTCGTCAGGTATACCTCAAAACCTGAAAACTAAGTTGTACAACAAGTGCGTGTTGCCAGTGATGACATATGGAACTGAGACGTGGTCCTTCACTGCTGGCCGTATGAGGACGTTCAGAGTCGCTCAGCGAGCTATGGATAGGGCTATGCTCGGAGTTTCTCTGCGTGATAAACTTAGAAATGACGATATCCGCAGTAGAACCAGAGTGACCGACATAGCCCAACGGATTAGTAAGCTGAAGTGGCAATGGGCCGGCCATATAGCTCGAAGAACCGATAACCGTTGGGGATAAAAGGTTCTCGAGTGGCAGCCTCGTACCGGTAAACGAAGTGTAGGGCGACCCCCCACTAGATGGAGTGACGACCTGGTAAGACATGCGGGAAGTCGATGGACGCAGGTGGCTCAGGATCGTGCTTTGTGGCATACCTTGGGGGAGGCCTATGTTCAGCAGTGGACTTGTAAAGGGCTGTAGTGATGATGATGATGAATGTTTTCCTTCACCGCCGAGTAAGTAGTTAATTTTTTTTTAAATGTACTAGCATTGCTTTAAGGATACTTATGCATTTGATATATTAATTTTATTACATAAACACTCACGCCTGTCACCCAGAGGGGTAGGCAGAGACTACAGACGAACAACCTAACCGACGAACATGAATGCGTAGGTATATGAATGAGGAGGAAGCGAGAAAGGTGTGTCAGTATCTTGTCAAATGGAAGTCTGTAGTCTCTGCCTACTCCCCTGCGTGACAGGCGTTAGTGTTAATATATGTATAATATTACCCTGTGATCCTTGTTGGTTGAAATAATAAAATTAAAAAAAATACATTACTAATATTTTCTTCAACCACTGCCAGTAAGCATAAAATGCTTGTGTCAGGAGTGATTCGCGATAGTAGTCGAATGGTTGACTACGACCTTGAGTTCACGATCAGCACCCTGCCATTAAGCAGCTGTCGCTTCACTCTCTCTCTCTCTCTCTCTCTCTCTAGACGTTCCCTCATGACTGAGGATCGTGATCACCATCACGGAGAGTAAGCTTATTGTGTATGATATGTCTCCACCGGGTCCTATCGCTGGTTATACGGAGAGCGTCGTAGAAATTTTAGCGCACCGACTTCTTAGACTTGGTCAGACCACCGGGTTGGAGATCTACCTCTGGGCCTTCTTCCCTCTACGTTTCCAAAAACTATCAATTTCTCAATACTTTCGTCCCCGCGACGAGAGATATGACCAAAATAACTGAGAATGCGCTGAATCATTGTGGTGGAAAGACGCGTCTTGATCTTGAGTTGTGATAGGATTGACACGTTTGAGCGCTTCGCAATCCACGGTATTCGCAGAATTCGCTTCCAGCACCACATTTCGAACGGATTAATTCTCTCCCTTTCTCTGACGCGTTACGACGCGTTTACGATGTCGTTTCACATCAGCACATAAAGTTCCAATTAACAATTTTATTGGTGCTGGCGTAGATTGAACCCGGTTTGCGTACACTGAAGCTTACTTTTTTTTAGGAGATGGGGCAAACGAGCATACGGCTCACCTGATGGTAAGTGATTACCGCCGCCCATTAGCAACTGCAACACCAGGGGAATCGTAGATGCGTTGCTGGCCTTTTAAAAAGGAGTAGGCTCTTTTCTTGAAGGTCCCTAAGTCGTATCGGTCCGGAAAAATCTCTAGTGGTAGTCGATTCCACAAGGAAGTTGTGCGAGGAAGAAACCTTCTTTTAAATCGCACGGTGGTGGACCGCCAGTCATCCAGATGGTATGGATAGTATCGCGAGTTTACTACAGCACTTAGCCCCTCAGATACAACAGTTCTGTAAATAAATAAATACAATACAATGTTACTACGTTACAGTAATCTAAACCTGTACCTGTTCCTTCCGTCTAAATCTCTCAAAGAAGGAAACTTTTTGTAGGTCAAACCACGACATCAGATTCTCTGTCTACACCGTCGTGTCTAGCATACTGATTACACACGGAATTAAAATGAAAGCCAAACCGGAGTAATTAAATAAAAACATACTTTCTAACAAATCTTTTTCGGTTGTCCGTATTGTATGTCAAAGTTTATGAATGGCCTACAAATAATAATTGTTCTACGTTTGGGTGTTTGTTCTTGTACAATTTATGTTTATAAACTCCCTTTACGATACAAAAGAAAATCTTAGTGTAAATAAAAATAAAATGGAAGCCTTTTTCTTTAAAATTTCCCCCAATTTTCGAAAGTGTTTATTCATTAAAAACAGCAAGAACATAATAAAGTTTCATTTCTATTCATAAAAATTTCGTAAAAAGTCTATCTCTCTCTAGTGGCGGTGTACTCTCTGTAGCGGCGAAGTAAGAATATTCAGTACTCCATATCGTCCCGTAGGTGTCGTACGAAGAGACAGTGGGAAACTGAAACAGTAGACGGGTAGCAGCATCCTCCTTATACGATTAGCTACCCTACGATTGCTAACACGCCCGAGAAGCATGGACACTATGGCAAAATCCCACCCAATGAGGTAATCTATTGGGGAGGCCTATGTTCAGCTTTTATATGTCCAGACTTTATAGGTTATAATGGTAAGGAAAAAAGTCTACCAACAGATTCTACTAGGGCTTGATTAAGAATTCTTATTCTTTCTTTCATTTTTTTATTCATTAGCCTGTCAGGCTCTTTGACGGACATAGGTCCCTGTCACTTCAGCGAGGGTTTGCCGGAATAGCCACTCTTGGTTGGCGGCTTGATGGTTGCAATGACTTTTTTTAAGATTCACACCTTTGACGACATCCTCTGGATGAAAGGGGGTCATGGATATTTTTTAATTATGAATCTCACTTAATGGTAAATAAAGCTTTTTATAGAAAAGGGTGACAAACGAGCACACAGTCCATCTGCTGGTAAGTAGATATTGTGGCCCACAGACATCTTCATTTATCCTCAATTAAGCATAGACGTGTTGTCATCCCCGAGGGTTGAGATGAAATGCCTCATATCCAGCAAAAAGGGTCTCCGGTTCTCTACACTCACTATATGTGTTGGCGATGTAGGCCACTGGTGTCGTCTGGGAGTAAAATAAACTAAAAACTTTTGGTGAGCGCGTGTACACCCGCGGGGAGGGAGACATAGGTGTCACCCCGTATGACGTTCTAGTGCAACTGACTAAGCGCGGGATCATGAACTGCGCGGTGCAACACTGATGTTGCAAAATATACCTACATCCTACAATAAAAATCGCGGTAAGTGCCACCGTCCCCGTATGCACACGTACTTATTTATTATAGAAAAACAACAAGCACAAAAGGTAAGTTACAATTTCTTATGTGTATATATTTTACATATACTATGTTTTATTAATTAATATTATTTATATTTCAGATATCCGAGAAGCAACGTGAGCGTCGTTAACAATACGAAATACAACATAGCATTAAGCTGCTTTTTATGTTGGTATTCTGTGAGAGCGTGGTTCTACCCTGGTCGAGCTCATCTATTCATGTTACAACCATAATATAGCTGCAGCGTGGTTCTACTACGACAAATGAATGCGCCAAAGATGGTAAAGTGCAGTTACTTAGACTAATAAAAGCCTATATTCACTTTGACTCCTTAAAAACACTCTCAATGTTATCAGATTAAAAGACATTTGCAGGCAAATTAATCCACTTTCTATTAAAGTACTCTTCCAAATCATTCTTCTAAATACTAAGACAATGTAAATCCACAATAGGCGTTCAAAATTGCACATCGTTATTGTTTCCGGCATCTTTTAAACGATTATATTTAATATAAGCCACCGGAGCCATATGAGCAACAATTAAGTTTTATTTCACGTGGTAGAGTCACACTGCAGCTGTGTTACGGTTGCTGCGACCGTCTCGACCAAAGAAGGTTCGTGCTCTTACAGAACGTCTGCGTAAAATGTGTGTTGTTTCGTGAGGTGCATTAGGATCGGAGACCATTTTACTGGATACTAGGCATGCCAACTAGGTCCTCAGGGGTGACAACTCATTTGCATTTTGATTCTTAATCGAGGATGAATGTGCAACTATGAGCCTCCGCACTTAACATCAGGTGGACTGTGTACTCGTCTGTCAACCTTATTCTAAGTATAAAATCAATTCTACCTTCTTAACTTAAAAGTCTGGATTTTTGGCTTCTAAGTGCAAACCATCGCAAATAAATGGAAACAAACAAATAATAAGATCTTTGCTACAACATTTTGTGAAGAAAAACCGTAATAGTAGCGCAGATAACTGACATACGGCTAATATTGTAATGTATTATTTTTGAAAAACATGGGAACAAATTTGTGAAAAAAGAAGAGAAAGTTAATAAGATAAAACTAAAACGGAGTGTATATTACATATTCCACCCACGCAAGGTTGAGGGTATAGCTGCCTCCATCAAGCTCAAGTGTAATAAACTTAAAGTTGTTAAGGATCTCTCTTACATACCGTATAGGATCTCTCTTACATTCCGTACCAATTGGACTATAATTAATTAAGAGCTTAATTTATTTATATTACTTCACTCCGAAAGCATATTCTCATAACAGCGTATGTGATAAATTTTGTTTCTCTCAGAGCCTTAATGTTACATTTATCATTTTTATGTTTTGAAAATAAAACATATTTGACCAGCTTTAAAGCACCCGTTGATGTCTTTTACTCTCAATATTATTATTGTTTTGCACCTATTAATTTAAATAAAAGTACGAATATATTTGCCGAATTTAATTATTATTTTTAAACATTACCTTACATTAAACTTTTCTCCTGTATCCTGTATATGTTCTCCTGTGTATGTTGATGTGATGTTGATGACAAATATTCTGACACGGAACAATTATTTGTAGGCCATACTCACCTTGTTCCGTGCGGACATCGAACCGGCGGCCCCGTACTGACACAGCCAAATGCTTAGCTACTGCCATCGATCACTAACATCGAGGGCTACTGCACATTTAAAGAAAATTTTGACGATAGTGATTTTTAAGTCTGTAAACAAATTTTACTCATAATTTTACCTGAAGCCATATGATTTTAAGGCATATCCTATAGTGGCTTCTTACGATACCCAAGAGGCGAAGTAGGATAACGGAGGCAGGCGAGCGATTGCTGGTCATGAGGTCCTGGGTTCGAATTTGGGGTCAGGCTAAAATAAGTTATTGGGTTTTTCTGTCAAAACGTTCTCAGTAGCAGCGCAGAATCTCTCAGAATACCGGGGCTCGGAAAGCATGAACGTGGTTTTTCGTCCGTCACCTAACCTTTCTCCGATCGCGGCGAATTGCCATCCTATTATTGGACTATGGGAGAGTTCGTTGAGACTAGCCGCCGTGAGCTGTATTCGGTCTCAGGACATTATTATTTATTATTAGACGGCATAGTGGCCTGATTTACACTTTAAACCGAAATTACTACATTAGACGCACTGCTGCTTGGTGATAGGAACAGAAAAAGATTTGTTATATTTACGCGAATAGTACTCATGGAATAAAAATATTAATAAACTTTATAAAACCAAGTAACATGGTTGATTTGTTAATTTTTGCCGGGTTATTTCGTTTAGATACCCTAAAAAATCGACTTCAATAAAGAATAAAAAAATATTTAACTTATTTTACTTTAGCGTAAATAAATGGAATTACCCTTTTTAATTTCCGAGAGTTACAAGGTGATAACCCTGTAATATTTATTTAAAAGGGATTAAATGTTCTAAACGTTTTTTTGTTAAAAAAAGTAGATATAATTGTCTAATTATATCTACTTTTTAAATAAAAAAAAATTTAATTTTTAAACTTTATGACATGGATAAGATTAGACAAAGTAGAGGAAATGCCATTAACTTTGCCTGGACGACATTGGACAATGGATTTGATCGCGTTAATTTAAACTTTTTTTAATTTTTAACACTTTACAGCACCCATAGTCACGAAAGGTGAGACACTGATGTGTTTGACGCCCTTATGTCATAGTTAATCAAAGTAAGCATACTATTGCAAGACTTCAAGATACTGCAAGATCATTTTGCGTAGATAGGACCAAAAATTAATAATTAAATGTTAGAGGTCGCCTTCGCTAACTACGATATTGGGAAGTCAAACACTTCATACTACCATGGTCATAGGTGCTGTAAAGTGCCATAAACGTCGGGAATTAAAAACAGTTAAAATTAAACACGGTGAAATCCATAAAATTAGTTTTATGACAGAAACAGGAATCTAAGAGGATGATTCCCACCCAGGCCCAGACAAGCTCCTAAGCATAAAAGTTCCACCGCTTAATTAGTAACTATAATAAAAGGTGTGATTATATAAATTAATGGTGAGAATTATGTTGTAATATTGTTTATTGTCTTAGATAATAGCCGCTTCGAATCGTGCACGGTTCGAATATTACGACAGCACGCTTTCCCCGCGGTCACGCGCGTTCCGCACGTACGGACTTCCGGATCCGTTGTAACGCTCTGTAATACAACTAGCCTAGCCACTTATTGTAGAAATTAATTATATTTCTGATATCTTCGTAACTGTAACTACAACAGAGACTTTTGGTGACCTAAAGTTGCTTTTTTTTAATAGAATATTAGTAGATGCTGTGTCCCATAGACGTATATATTTATCCTCAATTAAGAATCAAAATGCTTATGCGTTATCATCCCTAATGATTAATTAATTAATTAATTAATTTATTTATGAGGATTAGGATTACTAATAGAAATTACAACAGTAATACAAAGATCATATTCATAAAAAATTAAGCACACTATAATTGTATTTATTTAATAGGTAATCACAACATACATTGATTATTTAGTAAATAAAAGGGTTATAAGAAAAAAAACTGAATTAAGATTGAATGCCTCGTTTTCAGTAAAACGGGTCTCCGGTTTTCTATACTCGCCGTACGAAACACAGCAGCATCAAGCGCTGGTCGAGGCAATCAATTCGTGCTACAACCATAATATAGCTGCAGCGTGGCTCTATCACGTATGTTTGTTGCTACAAGGGCAATTTAAAAAAAATTGAAGTGACAAGTGTCTAAGTAGTTACCGCATGCCCATAGACAACTACAATCAGATTTAAATAAAGAAGGCTTTAGATTCCACGTTGTCTCTCTGAGAACTAATATAAAATACCTCTCAGCATGTAATTATATCAGATGTCTATGCCCTTAAGACTACTGTGGCTTGATAAAGGACGTTGTGAGAATAGTTTACATGTAAACGAATTCAATCCTATTCTTGAACATGTTGCCAAATCCAGTGGATCGTAAACATAAAACACTACATCACCACCTGCATCCATGCGAAAATGAATATATTTTGACGACCTTGTTGGAGTACTGGAGCCACGCTGCAGCTATATTATAGTTGTAGCACGAATGGGTCGGCTCGACCGGGGCAGGACCACGCTCCCACAGAATACCAGCGTCAAATAGCAGCTTAATGCTGCTGTGTTTCGTATGGTGAGTGTAGAACCCGGAGACCCTTTTTACTGGAATCGAGGCATACCTTCTTAATCCTCAGGGTTGACAACGCATTTTCATTTTAATTCACAATTCATTAACTTACCATCAGGTGGACTGTGCGCTCGTTAGTCACCCATACTTTTAAAAAGTAGTAGTCGTGAACGTAGTTGCTGATCGTAGGGCCCTGGGTTCGAATCCCGAGTCAGACTAAAATCGGTTATTGGGTTTTCCTTTCAAAAAATTTTCAGTACCACCCCGGAACCAAAAAGAAAAACCCCGGAAGAAGAAACATTTCACCCCGTGCCTCGGATAGACCATAAAGCCGTTGGTCGTGCACCTGTCTCTCTTCGGTTGTGTCGGATAGCCTTCCCATCGGACTAAAAGAGTGAGGCTATAGAAAATGCACATGTACTTGCGTATACACTCGCATACACTCAATTCTGTCCTTAGCATCTGCTTAGCTAGACCAGCTACCTAGCTAGTCTTCTTTGGGACTGGCGGTTGTGACTAAACTTCTCTCTGGAGAACATTATCTTTATTTTAATACAATCGACGCTGCTGATACTATCTAAATTTGTATTTCTAATTAGGATTCAAAATGGATATTATTTTAAAATATGGCCTGGCCTGATATAGTTCAACGCGACATGTCGCTACATGTTGTGTTGCATTAAGTAGTACGTTTATCGTGCACTTAATATAAGAAACATGCGTCGACATGAAATGCTTAGTCTTATTTAACAGGCATTTGAATAACGAGAGTCGCGTATTTTTTCAAAATGTCGAAAACTGAGTATCGAAGTGTCATAAAGTTTCTGTTTAAAGAAGGTTTATCCCCTGCCCAAATAAAAGAACGATTGGATGGCGTGTATAAGGAGTCTGCCCCCTCCTATAGCACAGTGAAAAATTGGGTGAAAGAGTTTCGCCTCGGGAGAGAAACCGTCGAAGACTTTGGCCACGACGGTCGACCTGTGGAAGTGCTCACTCCTGAAACGATTGCTCTTATCGAAGAGGAGGTTCTAAGTGGCCGCCGTTTGAAGATTAGAGAAATTGCAGCAAGGCTTGGGCTCTCTAAGAGTACCATTCATCGCGCGATCCATGAACATCTTCACATGAAAAAAGTGAGTGCAAGATGGGTACCGAAACTTCTTTCAGCGGTACAGAGACAGGAAAGAGTGCGCTGCGCTTCGGAGTTTTTGGATCTTTGTGGCGAAAATCCAAAGACTGTGATCGAGCGGCTAGTGACTGGTGATGAAACAATGATCTTGTATTATGATCCACAAAGCAAGCGCGAGTCAATGGAATGGCGTTATAAGGGTGAAAAGCCCGCTAGAAAGGCAAAGGTGCAACAATCGACTAAAAAACTGATGTGCACAATATTTTGGGATTTTCAAGGCGTTTTGATAGTGAATTTTAAAGAACGTAATACAGTCGTGAACGGCGAATATTATGCTTCTTTAATATATAAATTACGAGACAAGATAAAGGAAAAACGAAGAGGCAAGCTGTCTAAAGGTGTACTGTTGCTCCATGACAACGCCCCTGTTCATACCGCTGGTGTTTCGAAGGATGCAGTTCGTCAATGCGGGTTCACAGAAGTTCAACATCCACCTTACAGTCCAGACATGGCCCCGTCCGACTATTATTTATTTCCAAATTTAAAGCGGGACTTAAGAGGAAGAAAATTTTCAAGCGATGAAGAGTTGCAGGCGGCCGTCTTCAGTAATTTTGAGGATAAAAAATGTAATTAGTTTTATAAAGGTTTAGAGATGTTGATTCACAGATGTCAGAAGTGTGTTAGTATTCATGGTGATTATATTGAAAAATAAAATTGGTTTCGTTTCATTTCCTTCATTGGTTGGCAAATTCATTATGGGACCGCCTACGTATATGTAGCAGAATAAATAAAGTCTCAACAATATAATATTATATTAATATGAAAATAATATTAGCTATATTATAATATACATATTGTAACGAAATTTGTTAATTATTAAAAGGCTATGTTGTTTGATGTGTTTTATTGATTTATAGCAATGTGTGAGCAAACCATAAATGTTGCCCGACATTGTTCTTTTGTATTCAAGAGACATCGGACGTCGATTGTGAGCTATTATTGACAAGCTCAATGTCATCATCGATGGCTTACAACATCGATCACCCCTACTATTTAAATATCACTGCGTGCGGGCGGCAACTTCATAATAGAAATAAACAAATAAACAACAAAAGTGAAACGTCATTAGTTAAACAAAACAGGACATATTTTTAAACCTGCGCTGATTTTTTGTTTGCTGTTTTCCCTAAATAATATTTGCACAAGGCCAAGGCAAGGGAAGGCCCATGTACATCAGCGGGACTTGTAAACATTACCTTTCACTTACTTTTTAAGTTGCACAAACAGACAATGGATGCACTATATTCACGTCCATAGGTTTGCATTTTTAGAATCAAATAAATGCGAAACATATTTTAACAATACATTTTAAATATAAATATAAAATTTTAAAATAAAGAATTGTAGAAAAGAATAATTTATAAATGAAAGAAGAGTAGCTTAATACATGGAGTCACGCTGCAGCTATAACGTGGTTGCAGCACGAAGGGGTCAACTTGGACGGGTAAGACAACGCTCTCACAGATTATCAGCATAAAATTGCAGCCTAACGCTGCTATTTATCGTATAGTGAGCATGAAGAACCGGACCCTGTTTACAGGTATCGAGTCATTCTATCTTAGTTTTCATAGGTGACAACGCATCTACATTTTGATTTTTAATCGAGCATTATGTAGGTGTCATGGGGCACAGCATAATCGACAGCTAGTTTGTCACCCTTATTCTGTAAAAATATTAATGCATGATCAATATTATGATTAATACTATCGTTATGTAAAGTAATTAAAATTGTAAAGTAAGTAATTAAATTCTCATGTGACCGGGTTATACGCTTTAATCTGCGGTCGATACGCAAGTAAAAGAAGGCAAGTTACAAAATAAAAGAACCAAAATGTGTCTACGTAATCCATTAAATATATTTTTACAGGTCTTGATTTAGAACACATACCTATATAAAATTTTCTGTCAAAATCTATGAGAATATAGTTTGAGTGTGAATCAATTATATGTAGTAGAGGCATGTTTCAAGAATATTATTGCTGTAGCAGGAATGTGACGACTCGACCAGGGAAGGTTCACGCTCTCACAGAACAAAATAAAAACATAAGAATAAAGTCAAATAGCAGCTTAATGCTGCTGTGTTTTGTATGGTAAGTCTAGTCAACTGGAGGCCTTTTTTAATAAAACGTAGTATTCGATCTTAGTCCTCAATCTGCACTTTGATTCCTAATCGAGTATATATTCATCTAAAGTCGACCTTAAGGTAGACTGCACTCTCGTTTGGCATCATTTGATGTCATCATCTTAGTGCCGCGGAGGTAACAGTAAATCTGGGGCCTTTCTAGTTTTAAGCTGGCTGCAGATATCCATGAAATCCTAACCACCAAGTGTACTATTAGATTAAATTTCACTTTATTACTTGGTCCAGTTTGAAAAATTAACCCGATAAAAGCCATGTGTACATAAAGGCAAAATATTAGGGCATACATTGCACATAGCCTCTAACACTGAAAGAAAACAAAATTGATTGTGAAGGTCACAAGCATTATATTCTCCATATCAAGTTATTAATATAGTAGCAGTTAAGATACTTAACTTAAAATATCTAGAGCACGGCGTCGGCCACCCTACAAGGATGCAGCTCACCTGTGCCGACAGTGAAAGTCCTGCCATAACTTTGTAACTTCGTTATGTCATAGCGTCCATCGCAACCGTGAGCGCGCCCGCCAGTCTCACCGACTATGCCGCCGCGCGCGCACTATTGATATTCGAAAAATAAAAATAAACACTCGAACCCGACCAGTGCTTGAGCCATGTGCGTGTGAATTAAAAAAAAAGTACTTTTTTTCTTCAAAATGTCTCTTTTAGTGATTTTGTTATGTGCCAGCTGCGTTTTGAGCGCTGAATTGAATTCTAGTGTAAATAAAGAAAATGTTAGGGAAGAAAAGCTTCGAAGTGCGCTGATTGATGCTTTCCAAAATATTAAGCATGCGTCAGCTAAAGGTGGTATAGATGACGAGAGTCCTCATATATCCGATCTTGTAGAATCTATGTCACCCAATTCCAGTAAAAATCACAAACGACCTGAAGAAAATTTAGACGTTCTTACCGACGACGATGGTCTGACTTTTGCTGAGGCTTTCGGCGATCTAGAACCAGAAAGGCGAACCTCTAGTACCGAAAAATCACACAATGTTCAACACATAGTGAAAACAACGAAACAAGCTGAGAAAACTACGTCTAAACCTAATAAAGATGTTTTCTCAAAACTTAATGAATCCATACGAAATACTTTAAACGAATCGAAATTGCAACTTAAAATGGAAGTGTCAAATCACACAGACTTTGTCAGTATAGAAAATATGTTGAAAATAATCGACTCTGAAATATTAGTGACGCAGTGGCGTGAAATCCAGAGATCAGTGAAAGGTTTGTGCAAGGAGGAAATACAAGAATACGTCAATGGATTATTGCAGAGGAAAGTCTGGGCTTTGAAAAGTAAGTCTCTCAATTTCATTAATAGTAGAAAATAATTAATTTCAATATTGATAAATTAGAAAATGAAAATAACTTTTTATAAGAATAAGGGCCGATTTTTCAATAATCAAGTAAAAGTTATCATCAAATAAATTAAAACCTGACTGACTGAACATAAAGGAAAACATATGAACTATTCTATTAGCACAAGAATTATTTTTACTTTGTTTATGTTTTATTTTATCCTATGAATACATTTTAAATGAAGATTGAAAACTCGTAAGAAAAACATTTATAAATAATAAATAAAATATTTATGTTTATAAGTAGGTTACTCATTAAAAAGTCTGAATTATTTTATATTAGAGACAGATTTTTTACGTGGTAGAGCCATGCTGCAGTTATATTAGTAGTATAGTTGTAGCACGAATGGGTCGGCTCGACCGGGGAAGGACCACGCTCTCACAGAATACCAGCGTGAAATAGTAGCTTAGTGCTGCTGTATTTCGTATGGTGAGTGTAGAGAACCGGAGACCCTTTTTACTGGAAATGAGGCATTCCATCTCAGTCCTCACGGGTGACAACGCATCTGCATTTTGATTTGTAATGGAAGATGGATGTAGATGTCTATGGGCCGCAGCAACCACTTACCGTCAGGTGGACTGTGTGCTCGTTTGTCAGCCTATTCTATAAAAAAAAAAGACATATAACTATTTTTAAAATGGTTATTCATTCTTTGATAGCACGTAAATAACCCCTTGAGTTAAATAGAAGCCATTTATTTTTATATTAAAGACAATTCAATTTTATTTATATGTTTAAATAACAGTTACGAAAAAGTGAGCGGCATGTGGAAAGATTCCAATTTTTCATAAAAAATGTATGATACATACAATTTAATTATTATTTAGAATATTTAGCTACTGAAGGATAAAACACTAGCTAGTACTACTTTGAAATGATAGGCGTTACTGAAACTTTGTAAACGGGAAAATATAAGATAACTAGACAAAAAACATACTTATAAATCTGGATAAATTTTAATCTATGATTGCCATAGATCACTTAATAATACAAGCTATACTTTATATTATCATTACACGAAAACTTACCTGATGTAATAATGAATCAATAGTAATATTATTTAAATCCAAAAAGTCTTGCAGCATTAGCTTAGGTCTTTTTTCTGTTCGGTAAAGAATTAAAATAAAAGAAACCAATAAATTGGACTAATATAAAACACCAACACAGATATAGACATATCAGCTATAAGCTGATCGCCTATTACCAGATAATAATAATAATAATTATATATATTTATTAATATATATATATATATATATAAATATGTATATATACATATATATATATATATATATATATATACATATATATATATATATGTATATATATCTTTATATTTATCTTTTCATTTTCATTTATAATTATATATTCATACATCCCAACCAGATGAGAAAACTATATAGATACCCCACATAATAATTCCTTCGGACAAAGATTAGACAAGAAAATTTAACTAAACAGTACTAACTGAGAGTGGATAAGTCTAGATAATTATGATTAGTCTAATAAACATTAAAAAGTTGTTCCTAAATCATCAAATAAATTGTGTAGACATTATACTCTTGTGTTGCATGGAATTTGCTCATCTACCTTTTTTATTAAAATAGAATTTTCTCGTCCACAAAATTCCACTGCCGAAGGCCTGCTCCGTTGATTGCTTCATATTGGGGATATTTACTTATTGTTATCAGGAAGAAAGGAAGAGCCACGCTGCAGCTATATTATGGTTGTAGCACGAATGGGTCGGCTCGACCGGGGTAAGACCACGCTCTCACAGAATACTAATTTAAAATAGCAGCTTATTGCCGCTGTGTTTCGTATGGTGAGTGTATGTCATTTTAGTTCTCAGGGGTGATAACGCATCTACATTTTGATTCTTAATCGAAGTTATATGTAGATGTGTATAGGTCACAGCATCCACTTACCATCAGGTGTACTCGTTTGTCACCCTTTATCTATAAAAAATGATGCTACTGCCCATCCCATGTTTCTTTTCCTTAGAATATTCAAGGTATAATATGGGATAGTGGATTCTTTTACATCGCTACTAGATGGCAACCTATGGGAGAAGTCTACGGTGAGCAGTGGATTTTTGACTGAATGTTATAATGATGTTGATACACAACGTAGGTTTTTCGTCGGGAACTTGACTGTAGCCAGCTGCATACGTAAAAATGAAGTTTCATCATGTATTAAACGTAACAACAATGATAAACGAAATGATTGAACCAGGTGCTCCGATGATGATACAATTTTAATTTGGTTTTCCGTTTAGGAGTCTAACAATACGATCTATCGATTCACTTTGCTGCTTTAAGCTAGCCTCAAGTTTCTATGAAACTTCGCAAAGTGATCAAGTGCAACCATTTTATACATTACTATTGTGTGGAATTTATATTTGCATTTAGTTGATAGCAGATTATATTAGTGGTCAAATTATTTTTGATAAAAATTTAATTTTAAATTATAAATATTTTTAATTAATATTAAAGCGTTCAGTTTTATCACCCGTATCGTATTTCATAAGTATATATGTTTTCCATATTTATTGACGATAGAAATTGGTCTGTAATTCTTTTCGTAGTGTGCTTCTGTAAATTTAATTTAAAAAAAAGTATAAATAAATTAAAAAACAAAGGACATCTATTTAATAGCTTATGTTTGCTGACTTAAAACTTTAATTACTACTAAGTTTGTATAAAAGGGTTTTTATAATATTTATTTATGGATGACAGCAACACCCGGGAATAAGATGATCGCTACCAAGCTGTTTCTAATTTGTTTTGTGCTGTTTATTGTGTAACAACTGCTATTTTTTTAAACTTGGGTTTCATGGTGGTTCTTCCCAGGACAAAGGTTCTTTTTTCGTCACCAGCAGTAATTAAACAAAAATTTAATTTTTAATAAGTATTATTTATAATCGATATTGAATTAAAAAACCTGTTTCTGTTTATGTTTCAATCGTTGCGGATCTACATTACATTGCGTAAGCCGTAGTCGAAACTTTTTAAGTAGGTCGCATTTGTTGAATAATCAAACTGACTTCTAAGTAAATTTACCTCTTGGTTCATTAATATTTACTTTTAACAAAATGGAAATTCCGTTTTATATTTTATTTAATTGTACAGGAAGGATGTTTTTGGTTGCCATCAATCATTTCATTAAGTCTATATTTGTATTATATTCATACACGTATACATAAGCTCTCACTCCCGTAAACCAGAGGAGATAGGCAGAGACTACAGACTTCCAGTTGCCACCTCTGATATACCTCTCGATTTTCCACATCCATATAATCTACGCATACATAATGCATGACGGATAAAAGTGCTCTTTATATTGCATGTCTTCAATATAACACCAGGTTATACGTGCTACAGATATATTATGGTTGTAGTACAAATCGACCGGGAAAGGATCACAATCTCACACAATACCAGCGTAAAATAGCAGAATTATGCTGCTGTGTTTCGTATGGTGAGTGTAGAGAACCGGTACCCTTTTTACTGGAAAATAGGTATTCCATCTTAATCCTCAGGGGTGACAACACATCTGCATTTTATTTACTTACAATTCTTAACCAAAGATAGATGTCTATGAGATACAGCATCTGTTTATCATCAGGTGGACTAATTTCGTTTATCATCCTTATTCTATTTAAAAAAAAAGTTTCGTTGATAAGCTTCCATCCAGAACAATTTTTACTGACTCTATTACTCATTTCATTGGGTTACTTTTATTTAATAATATACAAATGGTACACAAATATTTAAATAACATAGTTAGATTTTTTTTTTTATCATTAACATAATGCCAAAGAAGTTAGTTAAGACTTCTGCTTACATAATAAGCGATAATCTATTTGTTAAACATATTAAATATTTAAACTTCATCTTCATTACTTCTTATGCAGATAACATAGCTTTTAAATTTGTTATTTTAGTGTCAATACCTTAGAGTAATAATAAAACATACATAGGTGTATGTTATTTATATTTATAAGTGTTATTTATAAATGTCACTTATATAAGTATGATGTTTACATTACAATTTCAAAAAAACTGTTTCCACTATGAGATTTTGTACAATATACAAATATTATTAGTATATGATTAGTTCTATTGCATTTTTGCGCATATACGTATTAGTACTTGTACTTCGGGTATCGTAAGTCCGAATCCACGTACCAAGTTGGTTACGATAAATCTCGGCAACAAATTTTACGACAAATCTTTTCCAATCCAACTTTTGCAATCCAACTTGTACAATTTTTACGTAAAGTTTCAAGGCTACTTTATTATTGAACAAGCATTTCTATCTTAACATGTTGTAAATATGTGTAAAATTATAATATTGTTACGAGCTTGAGGTTCGGGACAATAAAAATTGCCGATAAAATTACCTAAATTAACACTTTAATTTACTTTACATAAATTGAAACTTAAAACACTAATAATTAAACACACTAATTCACTTAATTCCACTCCGAAGCTTCGCTTGTGTCGCCGAGTTCAACTCTGCTCCGATCGCATCTTGCAGCGCCTATTTATTTAAATTAGCAAAGAAGCATCCCGAATAATCAAGTAAATGTGCGCAAACGGACGAGTGTGCGAGTATAGATTTTCTAGAAACTTAGTTCTTCGGATGGCGCTGTCGGTTGAGAGATTTGTGATGTCATTTTCTGCAGCGCTCTACTCGCTCTCGTTCCTGACACTAGATGGCGCTAGTTTATCGTCGACTTGAGCGCGTAACAATATGTATGTAATACGGATTTGCTGCCAAACATTTTTTCTTTTAAGCATACAGATTATAAAACTAAATTTATAATCTGATTCCCTCAGTGTAATAAAATAGAGTCAAAATTATTTACCAGTGTTGCCAGTGATATTTTATGAATATGAGTGGTCCTTTACTGAGAGCAGTGAAGGACCACGTATGAGGAAGTTTAAAGTTGCTAGAAAGTTTAAGGTTGCTGCGTAGTATAAATGAGGATATACGCAGTAGAACCAGAGTAACCGACATAGCCCAACAGATTAGTAAGCTGAAGTGGCAATGGGCCGGTCATATAGCTCGAAGAACGAACAACCGATGGGAAAGAAATGTTCTCGAGAGAGCAGCCTCGTACCAGTAGACGGAGTATACGGCGGCAGCCCACTGAATGGAGGGACGACCTGGCAAGACATGCAGGAAGTCGATGGATGTAGGTGACTCAGGACCGTGCTTTGTAGCATTCCTCGGGGTGGATCTTTGTGCAGCTTTGGACTAGACTAATGAAGGGCTATAATGATGATAATAAGTGACAAGTATAGCAATAGCTTACGTATGTAACTTGATGCAGGTTTTTCCCATTTCTACCTTTTATATATTAGCATTTTAGATATGTCCAAATATATAATTTCAAAAAAATGCGTAGTAGAATCTCGCAGCAGTTATACTATGATTTTAGCACAAATGGGTTAGCTCGACCAGGGAAAGACCACGCTCTCACAGAATACTAGCATAATATAGCAGATGAATGCTTCTATATATTCTATGCTGCGTGCAGAGACCCTTTTTACTAGAGGTATTCCATCTTAGTTCTCAGGAGTATATACACTATATATATATAATAAATGTAGATGTCTATGGGCCACAACATCCACTTACCACGGTGGACTGTGTGCTCGTTTGTCACTATATCCATCATAGGAATATTTAACAGTTTTTAAGTAACTTTTTCATATTTATTTCAACGGTAATTACACATCATAATTTATAATAAATTAACATATATTTGTATCATTAATAATCAAATAAAAACACCATCATGCATACCACATAAACATTTCCTAATACATACATAGTCCCGAAGGTGAACAGAAGCAACCGACGTTCATTTGCGTCACGGTGACCTTCAGTCCGAATTTCTACTAACACTCTTTCTCAATAGGTATCTTCTTTCCTAAGCGGGGACTTATGTAACGCCTCGACCGATGTTGTGTGTGCACCGTTATCTAACTCATGCTATCAGAAATTGTTGAATAACCCGGCATTTTGCTATTATAAAACGTTCTCTTGAAGCACAATGCACTTAGATGTACATCTTGTATGTGTTTGGGTCTTGTAAGATGTATATGTTACAGTTAAAACCCGTCTTTAGATAGAACGCGTTTTCCCTAGTTAAAACTAGTTTTTACTAAATGCCTTTGGGAAAACTAGAAATACCTAGTCAAAACTAGAATTTACCACTGATATATTTGATTTTCGGATGAAACTAGTTGTCACCCCGAGGTTTAATTAAAACTAGCCTCGGCCGCTACGGCTCGCTGTGCGAATACTCTATCGCTTGTGCATACAGATGCCTGCGATTTGCTGCAGCGAGCGGGGGCTGCTCTCCCTTCGCGCCTACAGATTTACAATAACACTCTAGGGGTAGGGCAGACAAGACTACGTGGAGTCGGGGCGTTCTCATTCTCAGGTCCATTAAGCAAGCCAAAGTACAAAGTAACACAATCAAATCAAATCCAGAACCAAAGCCTCGGTCGTTTAACCTCGGTTTGAACAGTTCTAACTGACTTGCTTTGGAAAAATGCGTTGTGTCTCTAGTAAGAACTAGTTTTACGTGATATTCAATTTTGAACATTAGTTAATTCTAGTTATAACAAAGACATTAAGTAAAAACTAGTTTTAACTAGGGAAAATGCGTTCTATCTAAAAATTGGTTTTAACTGTAGCATATATATACTTTATATTTTCACAAAGAAAACTATGATGGTTTAATAGATATTAAGTATAGTGACTAAACTAGAATTAGACTCTTTTAGTCAGTAATGCATTCTTGTGGCGATGTATACGTTTTTACAACAAAATCCCAGAAAATATATAAAATTTGACATACACAAACTTCAAAAACTTTATTAAACTAAGTTTGTATAGAAAGGGTTATTACAATACTAAGAAGTTTATAGATGATAATAACACCTTGGATGGGTGATCAATACCAAGCTATTTCTAATTTGTTTTGTGTTGTTAATTGTAACGTACATGATTGTAAGCAATTATTTGAAAAAAAATAGTCCCGCTGGGTTTCTTGCTGGTTCTTCCCACGACAGAGGTGTTTTAACCAGTAGTAAATGAAAAAAGTGACTTTCTATAAGCATTGGTTATAATCTATATTGAATAAAGAAGTTTTTGTTTCTGTTTCTGTTTATAATCGTGTAGCGGCGAAGAACAAGAGTATCCACTATTTCATCCCGTTCCGTGGTATTCGTTACCGTGAGTTTGCAATGACGCGATTATCACAAAAAAAAACATGTTTTAAACACTGTTTTCTGTCAATATATCAAAAAGCGTTTGTCAAAGAACATGTTGTAGTGAAATATGTTTGAGTATTTATTGTATATTACATATTTTAACTATGTTATATCTTTATAACTACAGAAACAAAATGTTTAAAAACAAATTTGTAGAAATATTGTTATGTTGAAAAATAAGTTTGAATATCCGTTGAAAATTTTACACAGTTTTTGTGAGTGCGAACGCCACCATCAACAAAACATGTTGTGTGATTTATTTTACGCGATTTGTTTCAAAACATTACGTGTTGGATGTTTCTCAGTGCAAACGTACTGCTAGAGGAAACAGAGGGAAACTGAGACAGGAGATGGACAGCCGTATCATCCTGATAACAACTCAAAATAAGAAAAGACCGCCCCAAGCGTGACAACTATTACCAAATCAATGTGATGCAATATATGTTTATGAGGCAATGTGGTATACATTGCTTTTGCAACAAATTCCCAGAACATACAAAATTGTTAATAAACAAGTTTAAATGTTTTATAAAAGAACAATTGTACAAAAAGGGTTATTATAATAGCAAAGAATCATCGTCATTATCATCATTACAGCTCTTCACAAGTCCACTGTTGAACATAGGGATCCTCCAAGATAGGGGGTGTATTGCCATAGTTGCCACGCTTGGCGAGCGGGTTGGCAACCGCAGTTTTTTTGTTTTACAGTTGTTGTTATCAGGAAGATGCTGCTGCCCATCTCCTGGCTGTTTCCCTCTGTAGCCTTTTACGATACCCACGGGAATATACGGGGTAGTGGATATTCTTAACCGCCACTACACGGCATGATATCAAAGACACTGGCAATGGGATGATCGCCACCATGCTGGTTCTATAAAAATTTATTTAAAAAATTGTACAAAGTTATAATAAACTGGGTTTCTTGCTGGTTCTTCCTAGGGCAGAGGTATTTTCCGAACCAGTGGTAAATGAAAAAAATTATATGACATTTAATAATTAGATATTTATAAGAATCTATATTGAATAAAATCATTCATTTCATTTCACATGTGCTGCAGTGCTTCCCACTAAAATGTTCAGCAGTGGACTTTATAGGCTCTAATGGATAGATAATGGAAATGAATGATATCCTTTTACAGTTAACGTAGTAACTATTAAATAAATCTGTCGTACAGCTAACTACAAACGGCTGTACGCCTGTCGCCTGTTTCTCCCCTTTAAACATTATGATTAAATCGAGATTGTGTTTAAATACCGGCCTTATCTATTTAGTCAGTCGGTAATTACAATTATTTGTTTTAGTTCGGCCTTAAATATTCAAATAAGCTAACTTTTAAATAAGTAAATCAAATGTCAAATGCTTTTTTAATATTCTTAATAGACTGCAGCTTATTTTTTGTTTAATATTTATTTTTGTATTACACATTCTAATAATATTTTCCGTTGGTTTGTAAAAATGATTAGTCTAATTTCATCATCATCATCGTCATCATCATTACTATCCTTCACAAGTCCACTGCTGTACATAGACCTTCCCTAAGGTATGCCACAAAGCACGGTCCTGAGATACCTGCATCCATCGGCTTCCTGCATGTCTTACCAGGGCATCACTCCATCTAGTGGAGGTACGCCCTTTACTTCGCCTACCGGTACGAGGCTGCCACTCGAGAACCTTTTTTCCCCATCGGTTGTCGGTTCTTCGAGCTATATGACCGGCCCATTGCCACTTCAGCTTACTAATCCGTTGGGCTATATCGATTAATCTGCTTCTACTGCTGATATCCTTATTTCTAAGTTTATCACGCAGAGAAACACCGAGCATAGACCTCTTCACTGCTCGCTGAGTGACCTTGAGCGTCCTCATACGTCCAGTAGTGAATGACCACGTCTTTTATTTTAGATTTTCAATATAAGGTACAATGTTCAGCATACTAATCTGTTGAGCTATGTCAGTCGCTCTTGTTCTACTGCAGATATCCTCATTTCTTTAAGTATATCACGCAGAGAAACCCCTAGTATATCCCTCTTTATAGCTCGATGAGCGGAAGTTCTTAGGAGTAAAATATTAAAAGAAATATATTTTCCGGTAAAATGGTACAGGCTGTTACCTTACGTCAAGTGATATTATTTTAATGTCTAACTGGCGACTAGCTAACACAATGTTGTAATCGACCGGTAACTACAGCTCGCTAAGCGACTTTAAGCATCATCGTACGGCCAACGGTGAAGGACCACGTCTCAAATCCGTAGGTCATCACTGGCGGCACTCACTGGTTATACAATTTAGTTTTGAGGTTTCGTGGTATGCCTGACGTGAAGACGTGTCGCAATCTCCCGAACGCTGCCCAAGTATAATATATTAATCTTAAACTAAACACTTTTATGTAACTCCCTCTCACTGACATACATGGTGTTGGACAAACCGTGCTTTGTGACAATCTATGAAGAGGTCTATGTTTAGCAGTATATGACTCGTTGGCTTAATGTTAGTAAATGTGACTGCCGATTATATGTTACCGGTTTAAGTCCCGAATTAGGCCGAAATCAGTACTGTAAGGATGAAAAATCCTGAAAACGATTGCCTTAAAATATATACAACAGACAAAGAAAATAAATGGACCCATATACTTATTTATATCGATTTGATGACATAAACTATATGTAATATAAGCTATAAAACATAAAAATATATGACTTATAAATGATTCATTTCGTGAATAATAACGTCATTATTATATACAGTGACAATTTTGTTAACTTTATTCACTTCACTCTATATACATATGTTTGTTATATGTTTTATTTAAGGATTTATATAAAGGAACTGGGTAAATATATTATTTATTAGATAGAACGTCCTTTACATAGAAGTACCAAAATAAAAGAGAGATAAAACATAATATCTTGTTGCTAAGAAACGAAATAACAACGTTTGTCCTCTAATTCTAAAAAAAACCGACCCCCTCACACTTCCAAGCATATCCGTTTCCATAAAATAAAAAAGGAAGATCGAATTGCTTTGACATATTTTTTGTGAACATCAGTTGATTGAATATTCAAATGTATTTTTGATGTCCTTTGACCGCGCGAGCTATTTTTTAAACAACTATGAAAGGTGTCACTTCACTGTTTCTGTCTCAAACAACGGAATATAAAGAAAGAACGGGTAACGTAACATGTGACGAGATCACTCTTTCGAAATGTAAAAGAGAAAGTCCAACAAAATTCACGAACTGCAAACATTGCAAAATGTGTTAAAATTTTTATTGCTTACTGTTACAGACCAAACGAGAAAGGAAAAATATTGTAGTTTACCTTGTAGTGAATCATCATTATTACTATCGTTACAGCCCTTAACGTGCCCACTATTGGACATAGACCTCCCCCAATGAATGCCACAAGGCACAGTCCTGAGCCATTTGAATCTCCTACCAGGTCATCACTCCATCTAGTGGGGAACCTCCCTACACATTTCTTGCCAGAAAGAAGTTGTCGTTCGAAAACATTTCTTCTCCATCGGTTGTCAGTTATACGAGCTATATGGCCGGCACATGGTGATGGATACTGTGTCCCATATACATTACATCTACCCTTGATTCAGAATCAAAATGCAGATGATCTTGAGGACTATGATAAAATATTTTGTTACCTATTGATTTCTTATATTTACGCGAACTCTACATTATTAAATAAAACTAGTTTTTACGGATTTTATCGCGTATATCAACTTATTTTATATTCCCGATGTTTCGAGCACCTTACGGCACCCATGCCCCCCCCCCTCGCGACCGTAAAAATAAGTTAATATATGCGATAAAATCCGTAAAAACTAATTTAAAAATATTTTGTACCATTAAACTGCCATTAGAAAGACGCTAATCACTCGCCATGCAAAACGCTTTTTATAAGCTATTTAATGTCCTCAAGGCTTGTGATCACTGCTATGGCTATAGTTCACTGCTAAGTCCTATGTCTTCAATGAATAGGTGTTGCTTAGCTGTAAGCAATTCTTCTGGGTGAAGTACACAATTTCCCAGATAAGTGTTACGTTTGCGTTGGTTTAAAACAAAAATTAAAAAAAAAGTACTGTCTATTCCCTCACTCTCCTTGTTCGCTAGGACGGTTATTCAATACAAACAACAATTTTACGTGCTTTCCGAGGCACGGGAGTGAAAAATCGCCAACTTCTTGACTCTAAGCTGCTATTAAAAATTAAGAGTGACAACGCATGTGTATTTTGATTCTTAATCGAGGTTAAATGTAGATGTGTATGGCCACAGCATCCACATATCATCAGGTGGACTGTGTGCTCGTTTGTCACCCTTATCCCATAAAAAAGAAGAGTCTTCCTTCCTTCCTTAAAAGTCCTTATCCCATAAAAGAGAAGTAAACTTTGACCAGCTGTTAAAGAAAGAAAAAGTCCTTATCCCATAAAAGAGAAGCAAACTTTGACGAGCTGTTAAAGAAAGAAAAAGTCCTTATCCCATAAAAGAGAAGTAAACTTTGACGAGCTGTTAAAGAAAGAAAAAGTCCTTATCCCATAAAAGAGAAGTAAACTTTGACGAGCTGTTAAAGAAAGAAAAAGTCCTTATCCCATAAAAGAGAAGTAAACTTTGACGAGCTGTTAAAGAAAGAAAAAGTCCTTATCCCATAAAAGAGAAGTAAACTTTGACGAGCTGTTAAAAAAAGAAAAAGTCCTTATCCCATAAAAGAGAAGTAAACTTTGACGAGCTGTTAAAGAAAGAAAAAGGAAAAATGTGTGCGGGAGTACGTGTCTAGAAATTGAGCATAATTTTAGTGTCAACTTTCTTTCTTTGTCGGTGTGATATGTGCGTTTGGTATTTTCCTGGTCGAGTCGAACCATTCGTTGTTGCAGCCATAACAGCTGCAGCTGTTACTCTGCAGCTCAAACAAATTAAGTAGCAAGGAAGATTAAACGAGTGCCAATTAATAACGAAAACAAATAAAAATAGTGTGGGTTGATTCTGTATGCATTTTTATAAAAAAAAAAAAAAAACAATAGCCCCACTCTAGGATTTTCCATCCATCCGTATCCTTTATACGTGATAGAGTCATGCTGCAGCTGTATTTATATGGTTGTAATACGAATGGGTTGACTCGACCGGGGAAAGACCACGCTCTCAGAATACCAACGTAAAATAGCAGTTAAATGCTGCTGTGCTTCGTACGGTGAGTGTAGGGAATCGGAGATCCTTTTTACTGGAAACAAAGCATTTCCATCTTAGTCCTCGGGAATGGCAAAGTATTTTCTTAATCGAAGATAGATGTAGACGTTTATGGGCCACTACGTACCATCAGATGGACTGTGTGCTCGTTTGTCACTCATATTCTATAAAAGAACCCTACCATCTATTAAGGCCTATAAAAGTCCACGGCTAGACATAGGCCTCCTCTATAAATTGTGTCATAGGGAGAATTTGCCATAGCTGCCACGTCGGCAGGCGGGTTGGTAACCGAGTTTCTATCAGAATGATGCTACTGCTCATCTCCTGTTTTAAATTCCCTCTGTTTTCTCTTACGACACCTACGGAACAATATGGAGTAGTAGTTATTCTCACACCGCCACTTGGTTACTAGCATTTTCGCCGAGACATTGTCGAGAAACCTTTTGCGCGCGGGTTATACAAACATCTAGTACATACAGACATCCTTTTACAAATAGTAAATTTTGATGAAATGAAACGGTTATGATGAGATTTTTTACTTCCAAATATTGTACAAAAGATTAAGTTATTTGAGCTTGTAGTAATATTGCTTTGTGTTCATATCAAGACAAATCATTTGATTCCGAAAATAATTTAGTCTTTTATTTCAATAACAGTCACGTTCTTATCATAAAAGTCCTTCAGTTTCATCGATATCCATCAGTTTTACGTGGTAGACCCACGCTAAAGGAAAGGAACTCTTCCGCAAATTAAGAAGATATGCTTTTAATAATTTCCGACCTTACTCATAAGAATCGACTGACGTTAACTTTAGAAATACTTAAAGTCGCTCTTCTTTCTTTTCTCAAAATAACAATAGAAAAAGACAGATAAATAGGTAATTAATTCTTAAGAAGTAAGAGAGATTTAACTATTTTGAGGGATGATGTAAATGATTATGTTAAAAATAATCAGTGGTGAAAATATTTATTTAAAAAAATACTTTTAACATGTTACAAACAATTTGTAGAATAAAGATGACAAAAGAACACAATTTAACTCTAATTAACCTCTCAACCCCCTAGCGGTCTCATGAGACCGTAGTCATATTCCGTCACATCCCTAGCGATCTCACGAGGTCGCACCCACCCACAGCACTATAACTTATAAAAACTTTTATATAGAGACTACTTTTCTAGTTTGGCATATATAATCAACACGAAATACTCTATCCTCTAGTCTAGTGCAATAAAAAACTGTTATCCTAGGAATATTCATTTATAATCTACATTCATTTCGTACGCCATTTTCACGTAAATGTTATTGTGTTGATTTTTGGATTTTTCTAGTGTTTTACTATAAAATTGTAATGAAAGTTTTTGTGTAAATATAATTTATCTTTTTACATAAATAATTTCGAGTAATATATATTGAAATAATTATGATTTTCACGCTGCCGACATTCGCTTGGTATGTTTTTTTTTTGTTATCAGAATACAATAAAATCTTTTTGTAATGACTTAAAATCTGACTTTTTCTCTTTACACACAAGATAGAGAATTTTGTATAGATTTTATAATGCAAACCTTCTTAAGTTTTATATGCTGTGGATGGGTGGGGTCGCATGCGACCGCTCGGGATTTGCCGGGCGCGTGCGACTGCATGGGATTTTTATGGCGCTTGAAGGGTTAAGAATCAAAATCCAAATGCGTACCCCTTAGAACGAAAATGGAATGCCTCGTTTGCAATAAAAAGGGTCTCCGGTTCACTACATTCACCATACGAAACACAGTAGCATACAGCTGCTATTTTAAGCTAGTATTCCGTGTTACTATTGTTTTAACGGACTCCTATATATTATACCTTGTATATCAAAGTAAATCTAAAACAAAAGACGTGGTCCTTCACTGCTGGCCGTATAAGGACGCTCAAGGTCGCTCGGCGAGCTATGAAGAGGACTGTGCTTGGTGTTTCTCTGCGTGATAAACTTAGAGATGAGGTTTAGTAAGCTGAAGTGGCAATGGGCCGCCATATAGCTCGAAGAACCGACAATCGATTGGGAAAAAAGTTTCTCGAGTGGCAGCCTCGTACCGGTGGGCGTAGTGTAGGGCGACCCCCCACTAGATGGAGTGACGACCTGGTAAGACATGCAGCAAGTCGATGGATGCAGTTAGCTCAAGACCGTGCTTTGTGGTATACCTTGGGAGAGTGAAATGAATGAAAAAAATAGTCTAAAATATCTATTGTAAGTATTTAGGTCCCGAATTTCTAAAACTATTTACTTAAAAAACCTTAACAATAGCCTACGTTTATTTGCAATGAATTAAATAGAGACGGGCGTTTCCTGTACATATTTTATGTTTATTTTATTTGATCAATATATTTGCTAACATTGGCACGTACTCGTATACTTACGTCGTAGAATAAAGCAATATGAGAGAGCAAATACAACACGTTTATTTACGATTAACTTCGATTTCGACAGGCAGGAGATGGGCAGCAGCATCTTCGTGATAACAGCAACTGTACGACAAAAAAAACTGCGGTTGCCAACCCGCTCGCCAAGCGTGGCAACTATGGCAATTACACAAATAGATGACCCCCAGTCCCCGGCGGCCCCGCCATCCCTGGCTACGGTGGCGACCATGGTAACGGCGGGGCAGGGTGTGCTAAGAATCTCCGGTGGAGGTTCGGTTGCCACCTACGACGACTCGACCTGGCAACGTTTAACGCACGCACACTGAGGACTGACGAGAAGATCCTGGAGCTGGAAGAAGAGATAGACAAGTTGCGCTGGAGTATTATAGGATTATCCGAGGTCCGAAGAGAGGGGGAGGACACGGTGATTCTCGAATCCGGCAACTTGTTCTATCACCGGGAGGGCGACCATCTGTCCCAAGGAGGTGTCGGATTTATCGTCCACAAGTCTCTCGTCAACAACGTTGTAAAGATTGGGAGTGTGTCGACGAGGGTCACGTACCTGATACTCAGAATCACCAAACGGTATTCGCTGAAGGTCATACAGGTTTACGCACCAGCCTCGGCACATCCCGATGAGGAGGTGGAGGAAATGTATGAGGATATTTCCAAAGCCATGCATTCCTCCAAAACTCACTACACGGTGTTGATGGGAGACTTCAACGCAAAACTAGGCACAAGAGAAAGCGGTGAGCTGAAGTTAGGGAAATTTGGAGTGGGGCAACGGAACCGAAGGGGCCAGCAGCTGGCCGACTTTATGGAGAAAGAGGGACTCTTTATGATGAACTCTTTCTTCCAGAAGCGGCCCCACAGGAAGTGGACCTGGTCGAGCCCCGACGGTTCGACAAAAAATGAGATTGACTTCATTATGACGACCAGACGCCAACTGTTCAGTGATGTCTCAGTGATCGCAAGGGTGAAAACTGGCAGCGATCACCGAATAGTTAGAGGCACACTGAACCTAAACGTTAAGTTGGAGAGGTCTCGTCTAATGAAGTCAACGCTCCGTCCCCCTCGTGCTCTAATCCAGAATCCCGAAAACTTTCAGCTCGAGTTACACAACCGCTTTCAGTGCCTACAAGATTGCAATGCAGTGGACGATATGAATGACAAGCTCGTGGAAACTGTCCATGCGGTCGGAGCTAAGTTCTGCTCAGAAGAACACAAAAACTCTCCGATCACACTCTTAATCTCATGGCTGTTAGACGGGAGATGAGGCTGCAATCGTCAACAGATTTGACAGCATACAGGCAACTGAACGGACAGATCTCCAAAAGCATGCGGCGAGACTTATGCAACTTTAATACTGCTCGTATTAAAGAAGCGATCGAGCAGAACCAGGGCTCCAAAGTCTTTGCCAGAGATCTGTCTGCCCGCAAGAGCCAACTGTCAAAGCTGAAGACTGAGTGTGGCAGCATCGTTTCCGGGACACCTGAGATTTTGAGTGAGATTGAGAGGTTCTATGGGCAGCTGTACACATCATCGTTGGAGCCACACGCAAGTGTGAGTAACGATCCAAGAGCAAGTCTTATCCGACACTATTCCGATGATATCTCGGACGTCAGTCTAAGCGAGATTAGAATGGCTCTCCAGCACCTTAAAAAGGGGCAACCTAAGGCAGGGCCCCAGGCGAGGATGGAATTACAGCGGAGCTTCTGAAAGCGGGTGGAACACCGGTACTTGAAGTCCTTCAGAAGCTCTTCAATTCCGTCCTCCATGGTGGCACTACTCCAGAGGCGTGGAGCAGAAGTGCGGTGGTCTTGTTCTTTAAGAAAGGCGACACCGCTCTCTTGAAGAACTACGGACTGATTTCCCTCCTGAGCCGCGTCTACGTGCTGTTTTCGAGAGTCATTTCGAATCGTCTCGCACGCAGACTCGACGACTTCCAGCCTCCCGAACAAGCCGGTTTCCGAAAAGGCTTCAGTACCATAGACCACATACATACCCTGCGGCAGATTGTACGGAAGACTGAAGAGTACAATTTGCCACTTTGCCTGGCGTATGTGGACTATGAGAAAGCCTTTGATTCCGTCGAAATTTGGGCGGTGCTGCAGTCCCTTCAGCGGTGCCAAGTTGACTGTCGGTATATCGAAGTGCTGAAGTGTTTGTACAGTAGGGCTACGATGGCTATCCGAGTACAGAACCAGAGCTCGAAACCTATCCAACTGCAGAGAGGTGTAAGACAGGGTGACGTTATATCCCCGAAACTCTTCACCGCTGCTTTGGAAGACGTTTTCAAGCTACTGGACTGGAAAGGATACGGTATTAACATCAATGACGAGTACATCACTCACCTTCGATTTGCCGACGATATAGTCCTTATGGCAGAATCGCTGGAGGACTTAAGCACTATGCTCAATAACCTCAATAGTGCCTCCCAACGGATAGGTCTTAAGATGAACATGGACAAAACAAAGATCATGTTTAATGTCCATGTCACACCTATGCCGGTAGTTGTTGGGAGCACTATACTCGAAGTTGTTGACGAGTACGTTTACCTGGGACAAATAGTCCGACTAGGTAAGTCCAACTTCGACCGAGAGGTCAATCGACGGATTCAACTCGGTTGGGCAGCTTTCGGGAAATTACGACATATCTTCTCGTCAGGTATACCTCAATCTCTAAAAACTAGATTGTACAACCAGTGCGTGTTGCCAGTGACGACTTACGGATCTGAGACGTGGTCCTTCACTGCTGGCCGTATGAGGACGCTCAAGGTCGCTCAGCGAGCTATGGAGAGGGCTATGCTCGGAGTTTCTCTGCGTGATAGACTCAGAAATGAGGATATCCGCAGTAGAACCAGAGTAACCGACATAGCCCAACGGATTAGTAAGCTGAAGTGGCAATGGGCCGGCCATATAGCTCGAAGAACCGATAACCGATGGGGAAGAAAGGTTCTCGAGTGGCAGCCTCGTACCGGTAGGCGTAGTGTAGGGCGACCCCCACTAGGTGGAGTGATGACCTGGTGAGATATGCAGGAAGTTGATGGATGCAGGTGGCTCAGGACCGTGCTTTGTGGCATTACTTGGGGGAGGCCTATGTTCGGCAGTGGACTTGTGAAGGGCTGTAATGATGATGATGATGATGAACTTCGATTTCGTACTAACTTTTGTTCTTTTCAATTACAAGAATTTTAAAAATTAATTGATATTTTAGATTTTTATTGATAATAATTTTTTTTTTGAAAAATCAAAATATTTTAAATTTGTCAAGCATGGAAAACTAAAACTTTAGGCGTTAGGTTTCCATGCCTTTATCGCAAAAAATGTGTAGAAATAAAAAAATACTTTAAAATTCTAAGCCAGTGCTTGTTTGTTTGCTTCACGATGAGTGGAGATGTAGTCAAAAGCGGTAGAGCGCACTGACTTAGCTTAGTAAGAACCTATTTACTCATGCCTTGAAGACAAGAGTCGATAGGCGGACCCTTATAGTAATCGGATGGGAAAACCTAGGCTGAAGAACTTCCTAAGTCCAGAATTGCCTTAGAATAGAATATTTTTGATGGGCTTGCTCTTGTCCTCAATTTAGCCCGAGGGCAAAGATGAGGTCTACGATGGAGTGAGTTTGCCCATCAGTAGCCTTTTTGGTTGTAGCACGAATGTAATGTAAACGAGAGTGGTCCCGCAGAATGCCAGCGTAAATTAGCAGCTTAATGCTGCTGTGTTTCATATGGTAAGTCGTGTAGAAAATCAGAGACCCTTTTTACTAAATGAGGCAATCTATCTTTGTCCTGGAGTTAATAGGGCGATAACGCACCTGAATTTTGATTCTTAATTGAATATAGATGGTGTCGTCTATGTGTCACAGCATCCACTTACCATCCGGGACTCTGTGGTCGTTTTTCACTCTTATGCTATAAGAAAAAAAATAAATGGAGTGGTGGCCTGCGGAAAGATGTTGGTTGCTAAAGTTTAGAGTCGTGATTTGTAGCATTCAGCTGTAGACTTATTAAGATCTATATAATGATGTGATAATTACCTCTTTATTTCGAAATGTCTCTACAAAATACAGTTAGCTCAACAGTTGAACTTATAAATAAAAGAAAGTATATTCAAAAATATTTCATTAGTGCGGTAATTGGCGATGTGTGGTAAGCATTACGCATTTAAGTGAAATTATTCATAATTTTCGCGCATAAGTTACTACTGGTCGGTTACAACATTGTGTTGGTCGCCAGTTAGATAGTGAAATAATATCACGTGACGTAAGTAACAGCCTGTACCATTTTAACGCAAAATATATTTCTTTTTATATTTTACTCCTAAGTACTTTCGCTCAACGAGCTATAAAGAAAGAAGAACCGTTTATTTGGTAATCACATTTTACACACAACTTGAGAAATATAAATACAAAGGGCAACAAATATACCTGCACATATGTAAGACTGCTTACTCATTAAAATTTATTAATAAGCAGAACATGCACGACGTTAATAATAAGGAAACAAAAAATATCAAATATTAAATTAAAAAAAAAGAATTAAAAAAAACACGTGACATCAAATAGGTCTCCAAATCAGCATAATGCTGCAAAAGCAGCGCTGGCTTTCAGTTGGAGCCTGGTAATTTCACTGACAAGTCGGTGTGTGATAAAGAGGGATATGCACGGCGTTTCTCTGCGTTATGGACTTAGAAATAAGGATAATCAAAGTGACTGACATAGTCTAACGGAGCTGAAGTGAAAATGGGCTAGTCATATACTCGTAGCTCAAAAAACCGACAAACCATTGCTTTCCCCGTTGAGAAAAAGGTTCTCGAACGGCAGCCTTGTACCGGCAAGCGAAGTGTAGGGCGGCCCCCCACTAAATGGAGTGACGAGCTAGTAACATATGGAAGCCTTTAACCCAGGCTTTGTGTCATTTCTTGGGGAAGGCCTATGTTTAGCATTGGACTTGTGAATAGATGTAATGATGATAACGTTTGTATATGAGGAAATATTTATAATTATCTAATAATCAAAATTTTACATTTCGATTGAGCGTAAATCCGTTCACTTATCAACTTATTATCGACGAAGCCTACTACCCCGAACTCATGTAAGCGTTATAATTATTGTGTTATGTGGGTTTGAAAGTGGTTTGAAACGGTTCATGTAAATATACACACTGTCGGTGCGTCGTCATTTTTTCTTCAGAATATGGCTGGCACATTGCCGTATGTCTACATTGTACGATTTTAACGAAATCATTGTATGTTAAAATTTAGAATAATATTGTTTAGCAAGTGGCAAACATTTAAAATTTTGTACAACTGACTTCAATATAAATAAAATGAGTACATCATCAATGTATTCGAAGTCAATTAAACACGCATTATTAAAGATACCTCAAAAACAGCTAGTCAGATCTTGATATACCACACGAGAAGCACCAACTTTCAAATAAAAAAAGAATCATCAAAAAATGTATAGTCGAATTGAGTACCTCCTCCTTTTTAAAGTCGTTTAAAAATAGTAGAAAGAAAAATTTGTTGTTATATTACATCAAATAATATCAAAGATTAAACAATTTTGCCTTTGTCGTCGCCCACAGCAGGCTTGAAATAAATTACCGCGATACACATGCATGTTGTAAATATTTATATAATCATACATTACTTTAAGCAAATTTACTTATTACCTGTTGTGTTATTTAACAAAGCCTCTTTATAATGTCGAGGTCTTCAATGTCGTGCCTATTACTTCTTATTAAGAAATTTTAATAGACTTATTATGATTTCGTAAATAGCTTCAAATCATGCAATGAAAATATCAAAGCTGGAGAGGATCTCTCTCAAATTTCAAAATTGACGGTACCTTCTTTAATTTAATATAATTTATGAAATATATACAATATTAAAGAAACCTTAACAAAAAATTACATAATCCTACAGTCCTACTGTCGGCTGTAAAATGCCAAGAACGTTGGCTGCGTTTCATTTGCCTTTGAGCATGAAAAAACCATGTCATCATCATCATCAGCTCTCTTATCATTAGTAGCGAGACTAGTCGCAGAAACAGTTCCTTTAGAAACTTCACCGGACGTGAACCCCACGGACCTATAGTGTCTACAGTAAATAGCACAAATGTGTGATAGTGGATAAGCACTTCGGAAAATAAATTCTTGCTCTAGTGATCGCCTAGCATAATGCGGCAGCAATTACTTATCATTAATAGAGCCGCATGCTTGTTTTCCCTTTTACATGGGGAAATGGTTACGCTTACCCCCCTCTAGAAGGCAAGGACGTCGGACTCGCACCGACTAAAAGCCCATGGTGTTCCACCTTCGACGCATAATGTCATACCACCACTCCGCTTCCCCCTCTGCACCGTAGGAGGGCACCCCTCTCGCCGCATCCAACCAACACACATTCGAAGTGATAAGTTCAATCCCACTTGGAGTGGCTACATCGATCCAGCCCTTCACCCTGGGCAACCTTTAATCTTGGGCCAGCCCTCTAGGTTTCTCTTTGTTCACCATGTGTCACCACCAAGCCACGGCTATTAAGTCCACCCCCCCCCCTACGACAGGGTGAGAATCCGGTCAGGGGGATTCTCACCTTGTCGTTGCTTATTTACCCCTATTTTAACCAAAATAGATAAGACTCTAGAACCATTGTTTCTTAGAATTTGTATTTGAATATTGAATATCCACCCATAACAGCCTATAAAAGTCTATTAGTCGAGTAGAATTTAGAGTAGAGGAACAAAATGAAACAAATAAATCGCTCTTAGACCTTCTTACTGGGAACGAGGCATTTTAGTCCTCAGTGGTGACAAAACATTCTACATTATGATTCTTAATGTACGATGGATATAGGTATCGCAGCATCTACTTACCATCAGGTCAACTGTGCTTATGTTTGTCACCCTTATTCAATAATAAAATTCTTTATATCATACAATTTTTGTGGCATTATAGCTGAACTTTCCATGGTATAAGCTTAGACATTTGGCATTTTTTAACATCCATTTGAGGCAGACGTTGAGTAAATGAGTTTGATATCAGCTTCTATCGGTATGAATAAAATAAATTTTGTATGTATTAATTCAATTAAATCGTCTCAAAGTTAAAATAAATTAAGCTTAAGATGTATCTATATCAATCGCCAACCGTAAAATTCAAAGGAAGTGAGCAAACCGCGTTCATTCATTGCTTATTTTTTAATTAAATTTTTTATTGCAGTTTTAAGTACTGATTTAACATGTGCTCGGCGGTGAAGGAAAACCTCGTGAGGAAAGTCGCAGAAATGAAAGTAAACCTGCGACCAGCAGTTAATATTAAGTGTCAATTCTAAACCAAACATTAAGTACACATATTTCCTTTATTTAATCATATAGTACATATCCGATAGTCCACACTTGTCAAAATAATAATAAATATTCCTTTTAGGGCTAAGGCCTAGGTGACGGCCAGGCCCTGCGCAAGCATCCAACCTTGCAATACCGGGACAGGTTTGCGCATGCGTAAGAACGCCGACACACTAGCAGGATGTGGTAAGAAAACATGTCGCATTTCACTTACCTTTTCTGTCTCTGTTTCGATGTCGCCCTATAAGTTTAATTTCACAAGCGCAGCGGTGGCAAAATTGTGGGTGGAATGAACTATATAATAATTAAAATTTTAAAATTATAGTCTTTGCACATGGGTATATCCAGGAAAATGTTTACGGTGAGGCTGTATCTGAGCGTCCTTGTCTAACTGAATTGAGCGCAAGAGTTTCAGTATATTTTTATTTAATAAAAAAATATAATCAAATACCACTTATATTTAACTACTACAATAAGAAAGAGAGAGAAGATCCGTTTCACTGGAAGTAAGGCATTCCACATTAATCCTCAGGCAATCTATGGAGTAAATTTCCCCCATATGAGGCAATCTGTGGCGTAAGTTTAAGGCTTCTTTTTTAATACTTAATAAAATATATTATTAGGTATTTAAATATATACAATATAAAAGAAGAAACTATAATATAGAAAACCTAAAACTAAAAATTTAAATCGTCAAAAAGACCTGCTCCCCGTGGTATAGTGCCAAGAACGCTGGCTGCGTTTCCTCGCTGAATAGCTATACTTAGCCTTTGAGCGAGGAAAGAACCAGCCCTCTTATCACCAGCAGCGACGACCAGTCGTGGATACAGTTCCTTTAGAAACTTTATTGCACGTGGACCCCACGGACCAATAGTCTCTACAGCAAATGGCACAAATATGTAGTCATTTCTCAAAGACTCATATTTGCACCATTTACTAGATTCGGCTGCCTCTGATGCCGCCCCGGCTCTAAAACAGGTACCCTTGAGATGAGAGGCCGCCAAAGTGTCAACGCAAGTAGCATCCCACACTAGGGCTTTACCTTTCTCCCAAGGGACCAAAGTCATACCGTCGGGTCTCCTGCCATCGTCTCTAAATATCCCGCAAGGCTCTAAAACCGAGGGGATATTTATAGAGACAAGAGCCCTTCGGATGATTTCGTTCAAAGAACCGTGACGGGAAAACCTACCTGCACTTTTTTGCATGAAAGTCCGTGGAGCTTAAACTCATCGACGCTGCTACCACAGGGAGACTGATGAGGTTGACAAATAGCCACTCCTAGCCGGATTCCTACGGCGATGCGCAAGCTTTCCCCATCAAGCAATGTGCCGAGATTACTTGATGGTAGAGCATGTAACCAGTGGCTAGATTCCTTAGTCGAAACAGCTAGAAGGCGAGCCTGATCTTGTTGAATATGGAAATTTTGAAATAATTTTTAGGTATTTAAAAAAAAGTAATGTAAAGTCCGCTAACACTTATAAGGGCAGCGCGGTGAACTCTTCCTTGTCGTAAAACCCTCTCAGAAATGAGAAAAGGTTAGTAAAGTTCTCTCTTTAGTATCTTTAGTAAAGTTACTTATTTTACTAAAGATACTAAAGAGAGAACTTTACTAACCTTTTTTTGATTTTGATACTAGGTTCTAGGGCACATTTCTGTCTAAGACATACCGTTAGGATTAGTTCCACTCTCTTACCAATATCTGCCTTCAAGCAGCAGTTCAATAAGATGGATTTAAAGGGTGAGACTTGGAGGGTCAGGAGTTTCGTGGCACACCTTTAGAGACTTATGGGGAGCTGTAGTGATAATAAAAATTGATACAGAAAAGTAATTTGGTAAATAAAAAAACAAAGTTCAAATTTCCACTCGCTGGCTATGTAAGTCGACGGTAATGATCGAACTTCAAACCCGTCTACGCTCTTGGCTTTTTCCTTGAGCCAAGTCGCTTAATTCAAAAATTACTTATTACTGTTTCCAACCAAGCGGTGAAATATATAACCTTCCGAATAGCAAGCATAACAGACATTTGTATGCGTGTGGGAACTACAATGCTTATTAACGGTAAATTAGATTGAGTTATCATGGGACTTATATAATGAAATTTTAATAGGTGGTTTTGAAGGCATAATTGTAGTCAATGTTTTGTTGAGTAAGTGAAGGCAGTTAGACCCTTATTATGTAGTCTCCACCGTTTCTTTGTGTAGGTGTCATGAGGTTCGTGGTGATATTACAAGCATATCTAGTCAAGTTAGCGGGAGCAATGGAGATGTTTTTAAAAATAAAATAATACTAAGAGATGTCCATGCAGAAGCTCATGTACTGTAATAATGGCAAACTTATTCTAATACACCTTTCGTGCAGAGTGCAGACCTAATTACATTTGCTGGCTCCAACGATGATGTGTACAGCTGCCCATAGAACCTCTCAATCTTACTCAAAATCTCAAGTGTCCCGGAAACGATGCTGCCACACTCAGTCTTCAGCTTTGACAGTTGGCTCTTTCTGGCAGACAGATCTCTAGCAAAGACTTAAGAGCTCTGGTTCCGATCGATCGCTTCTTCAATACGAGCAGTAAAGTGTTTGTACATTTGTCTGTTCATCGGTGAGCGAGCGAAGCGAGCGAATAGACCTTGCCATCCCCTTCGTGGTTATTTTTTATAAACCACTCAGAAGTAGGTTTAGCGAAGTATACGTGCGAACTTCATGGCTAAGTTCCATGCATCGCCTTGAACACGTGTTTAGTAGAACTTTTGGCGTTGCAAATCCGTGCGCGATTGCAGGACAAGTGCCTTGAAACGAGTTTTTAAATGCAGTTAGCGCGACAAACCCGTGCGTGTTTTTTTTGCGCCCGAAGCAATTGGAAAAGGCTACCCTTTTTGTAGGGAGGCGGAAAATGCATTACGCATACTACGATAGCCAGTCTATCATGGTTATGAGGGACTCACTGCCTCCCGGGGGACTGTTACCAGCTGTTTAAGCTTCTTATGCCGTATCGGAAGCGACCCTCTTTTGGGAAAAGAGGGCACAGTCCCCCCGTGCGCGTTTCAAGCAGTACTGCCTCCTAGTGAACACGGAAATGATAATACGCGCCCGGGGTCAAGAAGTTAGCGGTGTTTCACCCCCGTGCCTACAAAAGCACGTAAAGCAGTCGGTCCCGCGCTCGATCTCTCTCCGGTCGTGTAGGATTGCAATCCTATCAAACTAATGACAGTCACGGAATAGAGCATACACCTGCGCACAATTGTGCACTATGGATAGATAGATAGAAAATTATTTATTGCACTCAAACAAAACAATTTGGTACAAAGGCGAACTTAATGCCGAAAAGGCATTCTCTGCCAGCTAACCTTTTGTAGTGTGGTGAGAGCTATGGGTAGAGCCGCGAGAGAAAAAAAAACTAACTTATTTGTTCATACTATTCAAAATGTATTATATAATATTATGTATATGTTAGTTTATACATATATACACTATAATCCGGTCCTGCGTAGATAGCTAGTTTTCGTTGAGATTAGCCGTAGTGAAAGCAATTCAGTCTGTAGTACATTATTTATATAGTATTAAAACAAGTATTTCATTTGTTAAATGTTGTTAACTTTGACAAGCTAAAAATGAATATTAAAAGTCATTGATGGCAGTAAAGATGCGTGACAGAGTTTCAATGATCTACAAAGAAAGTGACCGCCATTGCAAGGTTTTCAGTTATAATTGTATTAACGGGTGATTAATTTTCTGGGATAAGCAGCTATTTATAAGCATAGATATTTTTTCTAAGCGCTACCACTGAACTAGGATTTTCTTCTGTATCCTGGGCAGTTTACATACGTAAATTTCATAAGGACAAACATCCAGACCCGGAACAATTATTTCTAGGTCTAACAAATATTGATTCATGTGGGATCTGCTACTGTTGCTGTTGGCTCATAGGTTACAAATAAATAGTTTTTTTTTTCAGTAATGGGTCCACTTGCCTTACACTGTGGCCTACAGAGGTTTATATCTCTCCTCGATATCATTTTTATATCAGATTTAAAAAGCAAATGCGTTATCATACTTTGAAACTATGATAGAGTACGAGTACATCGTTATCGGTAAAAACGAACTCAGATTCTCATTCCTCGCAATCCGAACACAGCAACATTACATTAGTAATATTATGTTTGTAGCACAAATACCAGATGTAAAATAGCAGCTCAATGCCATTGTGTTTCGTATGGTGGGTGTAGAGAATCGGAGACCCTTTTTACTGGAAATGAGGCATTCCATTTTAGTGCTCAGGGGTGGCAACGCACCTGCATTTTGATTCTTAATCGATCATATGTCTATGGGCCACAGCAACCACTTACCATTAGGAAAACTGTGTGCTCGTGTTTGTTTTTCAATATGAACATTTTTCCCTTATTGTCTTATTCTAAATTAAAAAAAAAATTGTTGTTCTATGCGAGCGTTGTCCTTCTCCAGTTCTTAAAGACCTTGGATGAAGCTGACTCAGGAGCATGCTTAATAGGAATATACTTACGATTACGGCTTGTCAAAATCCACTACTGAACATAGGCCTCCTCCACAGATAGTCTCATAGCCATGGTTACTACTCTTGGCTGACGCGTTGGCAACCGCAGTTTTTTTATATTTTCGTTGTAATTAGGAAGACAGTGCTACACAAGTTATATGGAGTACATGGATTATTAGCATATAATTAATAGCATCTTGCTTTACTTTAGATTAGATTAGATTCATCGATAACGGGTACCCTTCGAAGTGTAGCTCGGTTTTCCCGCGTAAAATACATGTAGTCAAACTACACATCGATTATCTGATAGAAATATGGGGCTCAGCTGCAAAGATTAACTTAAACCCAATACAAACATTATAAAGGTTCTATTCAACTATAACTATCTGACACCAACTCACAAAATATCTAATATTCTAATCCTTCTAACTCTTTTGATAGTGAACATAAACTGCAAACACTTCGTTCTCTTTCTGTAAGTCCGACTCCTAATTATTCTCCGTTCGTTTTTAGTCAATTTACTGCATGTGATGTTAAGAGAATCATATTATCCATCTCCTCAAATGCTGTCGGTAGCGACAGCATTAGCCGTAATATGATCGTTCCTCTCCTTGATGTTATCACTCCCATTATCACTCATTTGCTTAACGCATGTGCATCTTCCTCTAAATTCCCTCAAGCCTGGAAGAGTGCTTATGTTATACCCCTTCCGAAGAAATCTAATCCCGTCAACCTCACTGATTTCCGTCCCATTTCGATTTTACCTTTCCTTTCTAAAGTCCTTGAAAAACTTATTTGCCAACAGCTGACACTTTTCCTTAATAAGCACAACTTGTTGAATTCTTTACAATCCGGTTTCCGTCCCGGTCATAGTACGGCTACTGCCTTAATCAAAGTTACTGATGACATACGGTGGGGTATGGATAATAAACAACTCACAGTCATGACCTTGCTAGATTTCAGTAATGCGTTCAATACTGTCGATTTCGATATACTGTTGAGTCAGTTGTATTCCCTTAACATATCTCCATCAGTAATTGACTGGTTTCAAAGTTATCTCTGTGGCCGTCGGCAGTGTATTCATGTTGATGAAACTCACTCATCTTGGTGTGATATTACTGCAGGCGTGCCGCAGGGTGGCGTGTTGTCACCTTTACTCTTTTCCATTTTCATTAATTCAATTACTCATAAAATTTCTTCTCTCTACCACATGTATGCGGATGATGTCCAGATTTACACCCAGTCAACTCTTGAGAATTTGCCGAATGCAATCGCTACATTAAACAATGACTTAAATATGATTCATGAGTGGAGTCAATCATATGGCCTAAATGTCAATCCTAAAAAGTCACAGGCTATTATTTTTGGTAGTCAGAGCTTTATCTCAAGAATTGACTGGTTCTCCATACCACCTGTTGTATTCGATGGGGTTGTGATCCCTTACTTTGACAATGTCAAAAATCTTGGTGTTTACCTTGATAGTTCCTTAAATTGGAAACGCCAACTGAATGAGGTAAGTAAGAAAACCTTTGTCGCTCTTAGTTCACTGCGTCGCCTTCGATCATTTCTTCCCATTCCTACAAAAATTATGCTCGCACAGTCTCTTCTCCTTCCGATTCTCGACTATGCTGACGCAAGCTATGTAGACATAACTAAAGACCAGCTAACTAAGCTTGAGAGACTTCAAAATACTAGTATTCGGTTCATATTTGGATTGCGCAAATTTGACCACATTTCTCAATTTCGCTCACGTCTCAAGTGGTTACCTATCCAATTTCGCCGGAACATGCATATTCTTTCTATTCTGTACTGTGTCTTATTTCACCCTTCTACTCCTCCTTATCTTAAGGAGAAATTTAGTTTTGTTGGGCTTCCAGGGGAACCTTTACGCTCTTCAAGAAAACTCATTTTAAGGGTACCAACTCACTATACATCTTCCTTTAATAAATCTTTTACTGTACAGTCTATTAAGCTCTGGAATGCCCTACCTTTGTATATACGCGAAGCTCAGACTATTGTAGTCTTTAAGCGTCTTCTTAAAGAGCATTACTTGTCTCAATCGTTCGAAAATCATTAGGATAAATTATGTGATTATGTAGTTTTGTATTTATTTGTTTATGTTATTGTTAGTGGTATATATTTGAGGATATATGTATGTATATGTATATGTATGTATTTATGTGTATATATATATATGTATGTGTGTATATGTATGTAGGTTTATGTATATACGTATGTATATGTGTATCATATTTTTTTTAATGTATTAGTTATTTATATGTTATTTTATTGCATGTATTGATATTATATTAGGTATATTTATATTGCACCACCTACCTAGTACTCACTGTTTTATTCCTTTACACCTTTGGTTGCCTGGAAGAGATCGCTATGTAGCGATAAGGCCGCCAAATTGTACATGTAATCTGCTCTCTGTTATGTTCTCTGTAAATTTGTTTGTGGTGTGCAATAAAGTATATTCATTCAAAAAAAAATATATAATGATACTAAGTTTACGGTACGTTTATCATACATGCATTCTGATTCGTAAAATAATAAATAATGATATCCACACTTAAGTTTCACTAAAAAGAGACAAATTCAAAAAACTCAGCTAAGAAATGCAAATGATCTCATTTTACGTTCACCAAGAACTAGTTATGGTAAAAGAAACCTAGTGTTTGAAGGAGCACAATTATATAATAAACTGCCTAAAGACATTAAGGAATCGCAGTCAAATGTAAGCTTCAAAAAATTACTAAAATATCATATTATAAAATCTATAAAATAACGATCTTACTATTAAGTTGAAAATATTAATAATAATCAATAAGTATTTTAAATATATTTAAAAAGGTGCAAATAAGGTATTAGTTATAAGTTTTTTTTATTGTTCATTACTAATTCGAATTAGAATAAAATATTACTAAATATTTACCTCAACCAGCTTCTTGTAACTTGTTGAGCGTAGTTCAACTTTATATCTGTGTGATCTCTCTCTGACGCTGTGACTGTTTTTAACCGCATTTGTAATGTACCCCCAACTTCTGCATTTCTCCAGATATTGTTATAACTTATAAATCTTTATGTTCCTATGATAAGTGAATATTTGTATTCTTAATGAGAATTAAGTTCTTAAACCATAAACCATAGATTACTGCCTCATTGACGTAATGGTCGCAAATGCGACCCCTGATCATAAGATTTCGGATTCGAATCCCTGTTCGGGTTAAAATCAGGTTTTGGTTTGTTTCCATCAAGAAATTCTCAGGAGCAGCCTAGAGTCAGAAATTTGGCGGTGTTTCACCCCCGTGCCTCGCAAGCACTTAAAGCGTCTGATCTCTCCGGTCGTCTCGGATTACCATCCTTACAGATATTGAAAATGATAGAATGGAGAGTGCACGTGTGCTTGCGCATACACTCAGGCACTACAATCGTGTCCTGCGCAGAAGGCTCCGTTGGGACCGACCGCCGTGACCGAAATTTGTTCTGGAGGACATTATTATTGTCTTAATCAATGGGGGTCACCCTTTTTTATAGAATAATGGTGATAAATGAGCACAAGGTCAGTGGATGCTGTAGCCCATAGACATCTACATCTATCTACGATTAGGAATCAAAATGCAAATACGTTTTCACCCCTGAGGACTAAGACAGAATGCCTAATTTCCAGTAAAAAGTGTGTCCGGTTCTCTACACTCACCACACAAAATACAGCAGCCTTAAGCTGCTATTTTACTTTGACATTCTGTAAGAGCGTCGTCCTACCCCGGTCTTCGTGCTACAACTATTATAGCTACGTAGGTCTACCACGTATAAGACACACAGCTTTGTGAATAGCAATGAATCTTTATCATTCCTCACATCCAACATAGTATTAATGTCACTGGCATAACGCTACAAGACAATATTTTGCGTAATTTCCACTTACTTCGCGTGAGAGTGGGCCGCACAGACCGGTGCAAGCTTACATAAGCGTTAATGACCAAAACACCGCCGCGGCTTGGCGTTTGCATCACGGATGTCAGAATAGGGAAAAAAAATGTTACGAAATAAAAACAGCCAGGTCACTTCCGAAGTTTTGTGGAGTGTAAACACAGTTTCCTTTACTCCACTACGAAGTAAGTAAAACAGAGGCAAACAAAACAGAACATGGGTAGCAGCATCTTCCTGACTACCATCTATCCATCCATCAATTTTATGAGTGGTTCGGGGTCGATAGTACAAATAGGGCGTGCCTCAGGCCCCTTTCTGTTTCTTGTATATACTAATGACTTAAATATTACAGCCTATATACACTGCTAAACATAGACCTGTTCCATAGATTTCCTCAAAGGGAGGATGCCATAGTTGCCACGCTATCCAGACAAGTTGGCAACCGCAGTTTTTTATTATTTTAAGTTGTCGCCTCTTACGACACACACGGAGCTACATGGGGTAAGTAGTAGATATTCTTACAGCGCCGCTACATTATTCTTCATATTAATATTAAAGCTGCGTATGACCCTGTCAAGCGTTACAACTATACCAAGCAGCGGACTATACAGCAGACTATACCTAGCAGCGGACTTTCGATAGGCTGTAATGATAATGATGATGAGCATAATCCATATAAACCAATGTAGACTAAAGATAAAGGGTACGTACTGCAAAAACTAAAAATTCGATGGTCGAATCCACCGTTGGACTACTTTCGTGAACCACTCCTAGATCATCATTGTACGTGGTAGAGCCATGCTGCAGCTATATTATGGTTGTAGCTCGAATGGGTCAGCTCGATCGGGGTAGGACCATGCTCTCACAGAATTCCAGCGTAAAATAGCGGCTTAATACTGCTGTGCTTCGTATGGCGTGTGTAGAGAACCGGAGACCTTTTTTTACTAGAAACGAGGCAATTCATGTTAGTTCTTAGGTGTGACCACGCAGCTACGTTTTGATTCTTAATCGAGGATAAATGTTTATGTCCACCCACTTACTATCAGGTGGACTGTGCACCCGTTTGTCATCTTTATTCTATAAAAAAGTCCTTCATCATTCTTCTTCTTCATCAGCTTATAAAAAAGTTCACTAGTTTATATCCCGCCGTAAAAAAAGTTCATCGATCAAATTGGCGATACAATAAAGATGGATCAAATTGAGCTCCTTATCCTGATCCTTAACCAGCGATCATGTTTTCGTAGCCTCATGAATGTGAAAGAAAAGAAGCGAAAGAAGTGTGTGTGAAAGCTAGTAGTCTCTGCTTACCTCTCTGGATAACGGGCGTGAGTGTAAATGTATGTCATGTTATGTAATGAATACATGGTTGATAATAACCTCTAGGAATCAGGTGATTGCTTTCAAGTTGTTGGTTCCATTCCATCCATTATAGCCTATAAAAGTCCACTGCTGAACACAGTACTCTCGTATAGATTACCTCATAGGGAGGGGTCGGTGATAGCAGTATATTTTTTAGATTGTTAACAGATAGAATCTGCGGTCACATGTTTCAGGTCTACTCTATCGCCCCTCACAGCACCCACGAGACGCTATAGGATAGTGGATTATCTTACACCGCGTTACACGGTATCATTTATTCTACATTACGTTGAAAGAAAACCTTTTGTGAATAGTGTCTGTTCTTCCTTGTTGTGCGTAAGGTGTTCAAAGCCCCCACTTTTTATAGAATAGGGGAAACTAATAAACAATCCTAATAGTAAGTGGACAATGTGCCCAATAGACATCTACATTTATCCTCGATTAAGAATCAAAAAGCAGTTGCGTTGTCACCCCTGAGGACTAAGATGGAATGCCTCGTTTCCAGTAAAAAGGGTCTTCGGTTCTCCACACTCACCATAAGAAATATAGTAATGTTAACTACAGTGCTACAACTATATATATATAGCTGCAACATGGTTTTACCATTCTGGACGTTTGTCTTTGTGCAATTAATGTATGTATAAGGCCTCCGTGCGGAGTTAACGTAATAGACCGACGTTGCAGCTATATTAAGTGTATAGTTTTTTTTATAGGAAAGAGGGCAAACGAGCATACGGTTCACCTGATTTTAAGTGACTACCGCCGCCCATGAATAGTTGTGGCACGAATGGGTCGGCTCAACCGGGGTAGGACCACGCTCTCAAAGAATATCAGCATAAAATAGCAACTTAATGCTGCTGTGTTTCGTAAAGTGAGGGTAGAGAACCGGAAACCCTTTTTACTGGAAAAGACGCAGTCTATCATGGTCACCACGGCTGACAACGCATCTGCATTTTAATTCGCATCTACATCTATTCTAGATGTAGATGTTTATGAGCCACAGCAACCACTTACCATCAGGTGGAATGTGCACTCTCTTGTAACCCTTATCTTATAATAAAAGTTTGTTTTAGTAAAAATATAAGAAATTGTTATGTGCAGAATTTTATTTATTAGTTAACGGTTTACAAAACCACACGTCACTAGCCTACTTTAAAACTTGGCTAACGACACGTAAATTGCCTAACTATGATTAAATAATCCAACAACGATAGAAAATGTTTGATCGTCTAATGGAATTCGCAAATATACACCCATTTGCGTATATTACTGACAATATAGCTAGCTATACAAATAATTTCGTGATTATGCTTAATGTTCGCGAGATTCGAACCGGTCACCTTACGCAACGGCTGTCAAAACCGCTGTCTCTTTTGCACATTCGACACAACATATCTGATGTCTCGTTTATTGACCTGGATCATGCAACTTTCTTGTTGTTATGCTAATGTATTTAATAATTGCATAGTAAGGTTTGTGAAACGATTTCTTTAAATTTCGAGTAGTTCTTTCGATTGGTTTATTTTAAGCGGTCAAATTCCACCTCCTTAGGTGACAAATAAGCCCTCAGTCTATCTGATGTTTCGTAGTAAAGTCACGCTGCAGCTATGTTATGATGGTAGCAAATGGTAATACTAATGTCCTCCAGACCGAATTTCCGTCACGGCGGCCGTTCTCAACGGACACTAGCCATCTGAGCAGGACAGGATTATAGTGCTCAAGAATATGCCCAAGTACAGCTGCACTCTCGTGGATCGTAATCCGACACGATCGAAGGAAGATTTGGCGCAGGATCAACGGCTTTACGTGCTTTCCGCGGGGATGAACACCACCGACTTCCTAACTTCGAATTGTTACTGAAAATTTCTTGACTGGAAAACCTAATAACTTATTCACACTGGACCGTTGCTATTTATTGGGCTAATCGATAGAGAGTTACGATAAGGATAAAATCTCTCGAATAAACATTGTACCTAACAATTAAAAGAGACCATGAAATCGAACAATTTGGACCTATCGACTCATACTTGCACCTCTTTTTTAAGTAAAAGACTTTTTATAATTTTCTTAAAACTCCACAATAGTAAGAAGTGAGAATAACCACGTTTGGCTATTCTTACTTTGAAAAACCAAGGAATGTTTCCTTTGAGTAAAATTTGATATCTTCAATGTTAAATTTACTTTTCCTCCTTGTCCCGTTGGTTTTTCCACCCTGTGTCTTTGCCACCTCATACACACACATACGTGTGTATGAGGTGGCAAAGAGAAATAAAATGAAAAATGGCCGCAGCATCTCCCAGATATCACCTCAAAACTATAAATATCTGCGGTTGCAAAGACGCGTGTAATGCGTGACAGCTATAGCAAATATGGAGGATATTTGCATATTTGTCTATGAAAGGTTTGAAGGTGGCTATATTTATCAGCGAAATGTTGAATGGCAGTAACGAAAAAAATGTGAGTGTGTATTTTTTTTCCTTTTTCTGTACATCGAAGTTTCCTTTTGCCAACAGTCTTCTTCCTCTCCCAGAGTTAGTTGACAGGAAATTCCACAAGGCATTTAATCCAACCATTTTCAGGCCTTTAGGGTATTACATTTCAGAAAAAATGTAAAAATATAGGAAAAACGGAGTTTTACCGTGTAACTATTGAAATTAAAAACCATTTATTTTATATACCTAAACCTTACAGCAACACAGGCCACCGGATGAACAGGTAGAGTAGAGCTATACAGGGTTATTTTGCAATAGTCGGAAAAATCTACAGAGAAGGTTCAGAATAAGTAATAATATAGGCAAATGATTAAGAAAAACTTATAAAAATGTTTTAAAACATTCTGTTCTTTTTATCGTTTTAATTTAATTCATAATGTGCGGTAATGCATTATTTTAACTGATTTAACTACGCACGCACACATTTAACTGCACACGCACACATTCGTAAGGGTCGATCGGTAGGCAAAAACGTTGCCCATAAATGACATTCAATTTGGGACAGTTTAAAATAAAAGAAGAAACGTTATTTACTCGTATTTTTAAAAACTGCAATAACGGTATATCATTATTTATAACGTCTTTGAAAAATAAGCCTGTATATCCTTTAAGCTGAAACACAACAGTTTAAACACTGCTATACGGCGAAGTAAATAAAACACTAGAACCTAACCAGAGTGACATCTAGACAGAAAAACAGTCGTCCCACCACTCTCCTACTTCGACATGCCATGAACCGCAATAAAAAAATGTAAAGTGGTTTTTTTAACAGACTATGTTTTGAAAATTACATTAAACGAAACTTATTTTATGGATTTTATCGCATTTCCAGCCATGCTGCAGTTCTATTATGGTTGTAGCACGAATAAGTCGGCTCGACCGGGGAAGGACCACGCTCTCACAGAATATCAGCGTAAAACAGCAGTTTAATACTGCTGTGTTTCGTATGGTGAGTGTTAAAGTCCGGAGACTCTTTTTTGCTGGAAATGAGGCGTTCCGTCTTAGTCCTCAGGGGTGACAACTGATCTTCGTTTTGATTTTTAATTAAGGATAAAAATGTAGATGTCTATGGGCCACAGCATCCATTTACCATCAAGCGTATTGTCTGCTCGTTTGTCACCCTTATGCTATAAAAGAAAAAAATTGACAGTTTCATTTGAGGTCTCAAGCACTTTTACGGTTTTACATGCAATGAAAATTAGCGCGTTTCTATTTTTAGCAAAATATAACTCCTTTCTTTTTATGTAACAATTATCACAGAATAGAAACGTCAAGAGAAGTGTGTAGAAAACATTGAGTCTACTATGTAATGATGTTCAATTGGTGCTAAATAGCCATCCAGAAAACAGTTATGATTTTATGGTACTTATATAATTGTAAATAGAGACGATAATTGTAAAGCACATTGGTAAAAGGAGTACAAACCTCTACAAACATAGGGGCATAGACCCCAAATTACTTTCACAGTGTAGAGGGAGAGAAAGTACAACAGGAACAATATGTTATATTATTTCCTTCCTTATTTAATAAATTATAGCTCGAAGAATCAATAACCGATGGAGAAGAAAGGTTCTCGAGCGGTAGCCTATTATGAATGAAACATGAAACATGCAATTTTCGAATGCAGATAAGTCAGAACCATCCTTTAGCAATATAGGGGAGCCTTTCGTTCAGCTATTGACCCGTGATAGGCGGTAACAAAGATGATGATTATATAATATTTGTACATTGCATCTATAGAGGTAAATACAAAAAGGGGAGGGAAAGTTCTTTTTTTAAAAACTTTAACAGAGTCGGTTTTTTAATTACTGTTTTAATTACTAAGCTTTGTTTTATTAGACCCGTTATGAGATGATGCCAGAAAATTTTATGTGTTAGTAAAAAGAGTAAGTAATTATTTAATAAGTTTATTTGTTAATTTATTCTATTTTAGAATTTTGTTGTAACTACCAGGGCGTGATAATCGCATCAGCGACAAAGCCCTTTATCTAAAAATAAAAAAAAACAATTAAGATTGTTAGGAAGAGAATAGAATAATTTTTAGTCAATATAGTATATAAATAATTCTTAAAAAAGACATTTATTACTTTTAGCATTGGTTCTAAAAAAGCTGATTTCCGAAAAAGAACCAAATACAAAACCCAGCGGAATTACTTTTACGAAGTGATTGCATACAATTAAAAATAGCATGTACAATTACTTAAGCACAGTACTTACTCATTTAAGAAACAGCTTGGAAGCAATTACGACATACTCATAATATTATGTACTCATTTATATTATAACTAGCGACACACAATTATGAAAAAAAGATTTGTATTGTAAGAGAATTACATCACCTCATTCCATTCCGTAGGGACGATATTTTTGCTTTCGATAGTCTAGTGAAAAGAGTATATCATTATCATCATCATCATTACAGCCCTGCTGTCCACTGCTGAACATTGGCCTGGCTGAATGCCGCAAAGCACGATCCTGAGCCGCTTGCACCCATTGACTTACTGCATGTCTTACCAGGTCGTCACTCCATCTATTATGGGGACGCCCTACACTTCGCCTGCAGGTACCAGGCTGCCACTCTAGAACCTCTTTTCCTCATCGGTTTTTCGGTTCTTCGAGCTATGTTGCCGGACCATTGCTACTTCAGTTTACTAATCCGTTGGGCTATGTCGGTTACTATAGTTCTACTGTGGATATCCTTATTCGCAGAGAAACTCCGAGCATATACTCCATAGCTCGCTGAGCGACTTTGAGCTTCCTCATACGGTCGATAGTGAAGGACCACGTCTCGGATCCATAGATCATCATTGGCAACACGCATTGGTTGTACAATTATAATTTCTACGTTTTAATCTGGACTTATTTTAGTCCGCGTAAAAGGTGAACGCCTTAATTTTTTTCATCACTCTTAGTTATTATTAGCGATTATTAAAACCTCTCCCTCAATTATCCCACTAAATAATTTTTCTGTGTGTGATTTTAATTCTATTTTTTTTTAAATTATAAAATAGATCACTACACATTCACTTTATCGCACTAAGGTCGTTCAGCTAAGCGCGATTGAAAAAATAATAAGTATTTTTTTTTATTAGTGTTTTCTTCAACGTCGAGCTTGTGGGCTTGATTTTCAAATAACCTCATCAGACAGCAATCAGGCCATTAAGGTTTTTTTTTTATAATTAGATATAATATATCCTTGTAATCCGTTCTCTTTTAGATTATTTACGTTAGTACATTATGACATTCAAGAGCATTAAAGAGAAGGCGTGATTAATCTGACAGCTTTACCGCTGAGCTTTATTGCATTATAATTTTTTGTAGTTATCTGTACCACAGATTAATATAATAGTTACAATATTGATGTCTTATATTTACGCGAACACTACACATTGATTAAAACTACTTTTACGGATTTTATCGCGTTTAATTTTATCTGCTATTTCCAGTCCGTACTGGTTTACATAATGATTTCTTATATTTACGCGAACACCACATATTGATTAAAACTACTTTTACGAATTTTATCGCATTTAACTTATTTTACGTTTTAATACCCGACGTTTCGGGTGCTTTCGAGCACCCGGGGTCGCGGGGGACTGCGGGACTGTTGACAGTTGTGACGAAGGAGTATGATAAGTGACAACACAGGTAGTTTTGGCGGGAACTTGACCGTCAACGGATTACGGATTATTGTTGCTCCTACTGTTACATAGTTTAAAAAACAATTTAAACTATTAGTGGAAACGATGTTGATATAAACCTTAAGTTGTTTGGTTGCTTAGGCGCTTTATGAACTTGAGTGAATGTCGTCATCGACTGTCTGCTGGGTTGAGCTGTCATCAAAATCTCCCAAAAACTTCGCAATGTGACGCATCAGCATAAATATTAGATAATTTCTTATTACTTGACACTGGCAATCAAAGAAAAAAAGTATAGTAAAGCCGGCAAATTATAAGCTCAAATAATGTTTGATTTTCAAAAATAATACAATTAATACGAGAAAAGTAAATGAAGGTTCGGTATGGATTTTTTTATTAATTCTTAGATTATTTTTTATTATTTTACTCTGGTATTTCATTAAGAAGTAGCTCTATTTTTGGTTAAGCTGTGGCTGTGTGAACATTTTTGCACCAAATGGAAATACCTATATTGGCGACTGACAGTAATTTCAAAGTGCCTGTCAAACTTTAATATTGCTAGAAATCTTTAAAAAATTTCCCAACGCTTACAAATTTCTAATTAGAAACTATTTAAATTTAATATTTAAAGTAGGAAAAAAATACAAGAAATAAAAAAAATTAAACTTAAAAAACCTTCTAAGTTTACTCGCTTTTTATTAGCATAAGCTGTATTATGTAGGTATGTATGTATGTACCCATACAAGTACTTATTTACGAAAATATTGGTTATAATTTGGTTTTCGTTACACAATTTTATCCGGACGCCCAAATGATCGGAAGTTTTGCAACTAGCAACAATACAATAATTTCATGACTATGACCTGGTATTTTAATAACTCTTATATCATTATTGTTGGTACCTACACAATAATATATTTCAATAATAAATGGACTATTTAACAATTGAAAGTTCATGTGTATCAAACAAACTTTTGGTCACAAAGTAGTTGAATTGTGTAGGGTTGCCAGCCATTGAATGAGTCAAGGACACAAAAAGATTGACACAGATTTCTCTTGCTGACCTCACACTGCAATACAAATAAATTCTTGTTTAATAAAAACATCTGTGTTTTATTGATATAACTGATTTTTACTTAAAAGATCTCATTATGACGACCTTTTTCAACATCACAACAATTATTGACCCTAACTTGATGGAATTAGCGTTATCAGCGCCAGACATCTTGCACCTGAGGCACTACTCCTAGCGATTTCCATCTTTTTGACATTTCGATTCTAACGACACCCAAGGGAAGAAATGGGGTGAATGATTTTCTGACAGTGTCACCACACATTATTAAGGAGACATTTAATATCAACTTCAGGAACACATGCTGCTTGTTAGCAAGCGACACTGAAGAGGCAGTAGTTTCGCAGTTATGCGTGGTAGAGCCATGCTGCAGTTATATTAGCAGTATAGTTGTAGAAAGAATGGGTCAACTCGACCGGGGAAGAACCACGCTCTCACAGAATACTAGCGTAAAAAGAAGCTTAATGCTGCTGTGTATTGTATGGTGAGTGTAGAGAATCGGAGACCCTTTTTACTGGAAACGAGAGATTCCATCTTAGTTCTTACAGGTGACTACATATCTGCATGTTGATTAGTAAACGAGGATAAATGTAGATGTCTATGGGCCACAGCATCCACTTACCTGTGGACTGTGTGCTCGTTTGTCACCCTATCCTGTAAAAAAGTAAACAGCAGCGCGTTAACTACTCTGTTGTTAAGTATTTCATTTCAGTCCTTAGAGTCCTTCTTTTGTTGGAGGTTGGTTGCAGATGTGCTTCGACTGCAAAAATAAAATCCCGTATAAATTACAAACAGATTCCATAAACTTGATTTTTAATTATTTAATGTAAGTATTTGACTTTATATCTTTTACATCAATAAAAGATTTTATAATTAATAGAATCAGGCGTTACTTTGCAGAAATCCATTATTTTAAATTTGGTAAGCATTACTTCCCCCACATCCGGTCAATGTAACAAAATGATGTGTCTTGCCTAGTTTGAAGAGCACCTCACGCCCTCTATCACTACTCCCATTGCCACTACACTAGGAAAATACACCACCAACGATAATACGACACGTGTTTCGCCTCTACACGAGGCATCCTTGGCTGATGTGGACTCTACATCGCCTGAGGACCGGTGGCTGACCGCTAAGTCAATCATTTTATTTCATGGAGCATAATATATGGGCGAAGTCATTTTCACCACATTTTAGAGCATGCATTTACAACTCTTTCTTATAAATAACAACTAAACCCGGTGTATTGTATCCGGTTGAAAAGTATTCCATTATTTACTTTTATGGTCACCTTAGGCTAGTTAAGGAGCGAATAGGGAATGAAATTCGAACTTTATAAGTTTTTTTCTTCTTAAAACCGGTTTGGTCATCGATCCTACCCCAGGTGCTTGACCCAAATTCCCGAACTCGATTCGTTGCTTTCTCGTTTTTTCTCCTTTTTTAGAAACTCTAAAAAAAGCTGATATTTAAAAAAGTTTTTTGTGTATGTTACTAGATATTTAATTGTGATTCGGTTTAATGATACTTTTTATTAAATAATTTATACTTCCGGGATGATACCACATAGATTTGGAGAAAAATATTCTACCCCTAAGGCTTGAAAATAGGGTTGAAGTTTTATAATGTACTATTTAGACGACATTATGGTTGTTACGTTGAGCTTGTAATATTGCTTATTTTTTATGGAATAAGGGTTACAAACGAGCACATAGTCCATCTGATGGTACGTGGATCTGTGGGTGACAGGCACCTACATCTACAGTTAATTAAAAATCGAAATGTAGATGCGTTGTCACCCATGAAGACTAAGATGAAATGAATCATTTCCAGTAATAATGTTCTCCGGTTCTCTATTCTCACCATACGAAACACGGCAGCATGAGGCTGCTATTTCACGCTGGTATTCTGTGGGAGCGTGGTCCTTTCCCGGTCGAGCCAACCTATTCGTGCTATAAAATAAATGACTCTACCACGTACAAAAGTCTTGTACGTTATAGATTAGATATATGTACATTAGAGCCAGTTTAGGAGCATCAGCAATTAATCTACGTGGCTAATTAGGTCTTTAATAATATTTCTCTGTAAAATGAGGTAGTTAATTGTATTATACGTACGCTAAGATTTTTATTAGATCTTACAAAGCGTTGTTACACAACTCATAAGGGGATTACCATGATACGCATTCCGAAGCTACCCGCTGCCGGAAGTTATGGGACACGGTTTGTAGACATCAAACTATTCCATGATAGTGTTCCCTGCGCATCTGCTGACTTTTTTTATTGGTTTATTTATTTTCTAATACACACCTTACATTTGATTACCTCATCGATCTAGTGATCGTAAACGTGATTTCTGATCATGAAGTCCTATGTTCGAATCCTGGGTCGGGCCAAAATCAATTATTAAGTTTTTCTGTCAATAAATTCTCAGTAGCAAACCAGAGTCAGGAATTTGACGGTATTTCATTCACCCCTGTGCCTCGTAAAGCACGTAAAGTCGTTGTTTCTTCGCCTAATCTCTCCCTGGTCGTGTCGATTTACCGTGTCATCGTATTCGTACCATTAGAGTGAGGGAATAAAGAGTGCACTTGCGCTTCCCCATATAGTCTGGCACTATAATCCTGTCACGCGCAAATGACTAGTCTCCGTTCAGACTGGTCGCCGTGACCCAAATTCAGTCTGGAGGACATTAATATTATAGTGCACAGAATTCGTAAACAAATAACAAACATCAACTTAGCCAAGTCTCCGGGAGCGATTACAGAGTTAAAAAACTTAATTTTAAATACTAATTTAATTAATCTAATTATTGCTTGGCTCGAGCCATGTTAAATTCAGGCTAGCTCGGAACAGCGCTCCATTTTGTAAGATTATTGAGGAAAATTAACGTTCGAGTTTACAAAGTGTGGGAATGCTGACGCATAAATACCTTAGGATGTGTACCCTGGTGATATCATAACTATTTATTGGACAACTTTACTTTGTGATTTAGCTGTTAGCGTAACCTGAGGTACTGGCTGTTTATTTTATTCGGCAAAAGATTGAAGACTTTGAAGATTCGAAGTATTGAGACAGGCTTTCAGACCTTAATTAAAAGTAGTTAAATTATTGTATGTGGCAAAAAGAGGACTAGAACTTTGTTGTCTTTTTATTAGCGTGAGACCGTGGTAACTCAGGCACTTGCCGTAAATATCACAGTACGTGAGTCTCCTGGGTTCGATCCCCGGCGCACCACAGAAATTATAAATTGCAATTTTTTTAACGTTACCTTTACATTATTATTTTCTCCTGTATCGTGGGAGCAGTTTACATACATAAATTTCACAAGGACAAACATCCAGACCTGGAACGATTATTTGTAGGCTATACAAATACTCGTTCCGTGCAGGATTAGAACCCGCGACCCTTAGCGCTACATTGCTAAGCCACTGCGCCAAAGGATCGTCGTTTTTTAATGCTGATAACCACATTATTTGCCGTGAATGAAATCATTGTGAGAAAATCTACATGGCTGCGGAATAAAATATTTCAAAGACATGTGAAGTACGCCAACACGCACTGGAGTTGTAAAAAAAAGTAAAGTTACAGCCTATATACTTCCCACTGCTGGGCACAGGCCTCCCCTTATTTCTGAGAGGGTTTTAGGGCAAGGAAGTGTCCGCCGTGCCCTTATGCGTGTTGGTGAACTTCACATGTCTTCGAAAATATTTTTTTTCTTATTCCTCAGACATGCAGGTTTCCTCACGATGTTTTCCTTCAGCGCCGAGCACGTGGTAAATCAGCACTTAAAAATGCAATTAACAATTTCATTGGTGAAGGCGGGGATCGAACCCAGGTTACTCGCGTTCTGTTATATTTACAGCGAGCGTTAACCATCTGAGCTACCACGGCTCCTGGACTACTCACTGGAGTTGCGCTGTGGACCAATTGCTTGATAACCTTCTCAGTAATAAGAGCACACCTGCGTCCAATTGTAGGATGTAGTAGCATTACTATCTTTAATACCTACATATATACGAGAGGGTCGTATCGCTATTTATTGCAGGTTAAAGCTTACCTGGCAGTCCTTTAACCAACACATAAAACATCAAATATACGACGTCGTCTCACAGCAATTTTATGCTTAGGGCTTTTATATTAAAGTCGTAAGTCTAATGCTTACTGGTTACTGCAGCCTATCGACACCTGCATTAATACTCATAGTACAACCCACTTTAGACATAGTAGGCCACAGATACATAATTACCTCAGAGAACTAAGATTAATAACTCACAGCCTATAATTACTTGTCAAACTGGAATACTACAGAAGGCGATAACAGATACGACGATGTTCGAGTACTACCACAAATATTAGTAAAGCAGATGCTATAGATTTATGAGTAGCTAAGATACATAATATTTCAATTCAAATGGTACTGTAGAAACTATCCAAGTCTAAACAGAACGCCTGGCGACACTGGTGTGCGACAAGTATTGTCGCTATACCTGCCAGTGAAAGTACGCCCCAATATACGGTTGCGCAACATAGCCGATGTGTGGTCTAAGTCACAAGAATCTTGTTTCGTTAAATACGTGTACACCTTTACTGTTTGAAAACGTGCACTCTTTTGCTCTACCGACTTCCTTCCCACAATACTGTCTCTGACCTTCCATAGGCTTATTCCATAGCTACTAAGCACGATCTTTCGAAACGTATCCAGTTGCAATTGGTTTTATATATAATATATAAAACCAATTGCAACACTGGCTCGACCGGGAAAGGACCACGCTCCCATAGAATACTGGCGTGAAATGGTAGCTTAATGCTGCTGTGTTTCGTATGGTAAGTGTGGAAAACCGGAGACCCTTTTTACTAGAAATGAGGCATTCCATATTAGTCCTCACGGGTAAAAACGCATATGTATTTTGATTCGTAATCGAGGATAGATGTAGATGTCTATGGGCCACAGCAACCACTTACCATCAGGTGGACTGTGTACTCGTTTGTCTCCCTATACTATAATATAAATAAATAAATAAAATATATATTAGCCCTGTGACGGCGACGTAAGAGAATCAACTCCGGGAAGATATGGGATATATCTTCCCTTAGGTATCGTAAGAGATGACAGAATGAAATGAAACAAGAGTTGGGCAACATACGTGGTAGAGCCACGCTGCAGCTATATTATGAGGGTTTGGCTCGATCGGGTAGGGTCTCTCACAGAATACCAGCGTAAAATAGTAGCTTGATGCTGCTGTATTTCGTATGGTGAGTGTAGAGAACCGGAGACCCGTTTCACTGAAATTGAGGCATTCCATCTTAGTCCTCAGGGGTGACAACGCATCTGCATTTTGATTCTTAATCGAGGTTAAATGTAAACGTCTATGGGCCACAGCATTCACGCACCATCAGATAGACGGCGTGCTCGTTTATCACCCTAGTTTTATATAAAAAAGCTTCATGCTATTAACATCTCAAAACGATGAAAAAACTTGGCTTGCTAATCCGACTGCATAGCGTATGACAAATATAAATAACTGGCGATATATGGGAAAGGCGTATTTTCAACAGTAGACTTTTTATAGGCTGATGATGATGGTATTGATGATATTAGGAACTTCAAATCGGATACGAAAGATAGAGTATACGCCTTCCATTAGGCATCTTTTGTGGACGTTTTTATTTTATTTATTTATTTAATCTTTATTAAAGACACCTTTACGGAGACTTTTAGTGTTATGAAATGGTTTTAAGATATATCTCCGGTATACATATACCTATGTTATCGTTTATATTGGAACAATCATAAATTGAATATTAAAAATTTAGTAATATTGAATGTTTATCTTTCGACAAAAAGTTAGCAACTTTGATAAAGTAACCTCGAAGGCATTTGATTTGTCTTTATCAATAAGTTCTATATTATAGTTATTATTATATAATAATTATAATATAGAACTTATTCAAGCATCACAGGCATGCGCAATGTTTTTAGTTGCAAGAATGGTTAAAGGTTTGGGTTACATTAACATTGATGGAATAAACTCCTCGTCTCTAATCTATGAAATATTAAACTTGAAAAACAACCAACAAAACAATACAAAAAACGAATGCTTTCTTAGCGCTGAAAGCGAAAAAAGATTTAAATACGATAAACTGCAGGTTTACTATATTAAAAATGTACTAATTATTTTATTTTATTACTAGCTGACCAGGCAGACGTTATTCTCCCCTCTCCGATGACCCTTTGTCCCGTAAAAAAATCCTTAAATACATAATAAAAAATATTGAGAGTCACTTATCGGGATAAAAACTATCCTATATCTCAAGTTCGATCAAACTGCACACAGTGCGCAAATTTCACTGAAATCACTTCAGTAGTCTAGGAGCTCATCGCAGACAAACGATGTGACATGTGATATTTATATATAAAGATTTCTTTTGTTTTAAACTAAAGAAAAGTTAGAGCCCATATACGTCTCACGGTTGGGCAAAGGCTTCCTCTCATTTCTCAGAGGGTTTTAAGACAGTAAATTGACCACTGCTTTTCCCTAATGTGTGTTGGCGAACTTTAAATATCTTTGTAAATACATTTTTAAATTGCTCAGACGTGCAGGTTTCCTCACGATGATTTTCTACACTACCGATCCGCTACCACCTACACAGCATCAGCACTTAAAATTGCAATTAACAATGTCATTGTCGCCGGCGGGGATCGAACGGGATGTTCGCGTACTGATAACGGGCGCTGAACTTAACACGGCCCATTAACTTAATTAAAAAACGACATTTAATAATTTCAGTCATGATCATCAGATACAGCAAGCTATGTTTCTCACGTATTATTAAATTTTTTACCAAAGCCTAGTCCGTAAACTTCTACGACTATTGCTTTTAACAGTGTATTACATTTACAGTATTTCCAGAAATTAGTTGCCCCTCAACTGATTAATAATATTCGCAAACAATAATTAACTTAATATTAAAATTAAACAATTAACATTATTCGGAAAGCTTCGGAAACCGGACACAGTAAAAATATTTTCTGAGTATTTCTGCTTTTACCTTGTACCATCCACAAAGTAAATATTCGTCTTCCGTAAGCACCTGATGGGTAAGCGGGCTCTACGTGTCCATACCTTCATCTTTATGGTATAGTGAAATTCATACTCGTCGCTTGACTTTTATATTTACGTTGTTTTTATTATATATATATATATATATATATATATATATATATATATATATATATATATATATATATATATATATATATATATAGTACCCGGTTGACCGAGCTTTGCTCGGTATTTTTCGCTCGGTTTTTTTTTAATTCGTGTGTTATGAAATAAGAATAATATTTTTTGATCTTAGCGACATAATAGAAAAAACTGAACTGGTTTTTGAATAAAAAATCATGAGTGCAATTAGTTTAATTTAAATTTTCGTGTCTTAAAAAATACTAAAAAAGGGCTCAAAAAAATAGATTTTCTCAAAAAAGAAAGGAACATGAAAAAAAATTAAAAAAAGTCGGTCGGTCGGTCTGGGCTCGAACCGGGGTTTTAAGATTCTGTGACCGACCGTTATACCAATTAAGCTATTTATAATCACTTACAATCCATCAAAATTTACCTTCTTATTCTAACGATATTGTAGCATTTTTTCATTGCCTAAAAACACGGACAAAAAGACATTTTCTAAAAATAAATCCTAGCTAGATCGATTTATTATCTCCGAAACTCCCTGGACACTAAATTTTATGAAAATCCATAGACCATACTTTAAGCTGGGAAGTTCAAGTTGCCGAAACAAGCCGTAAAGTAACTGCCACCTTACGTTCACTTAGTCGTCTCAAAAACTTTCTGCCTTTTAAAACTAAACTTCTGCTAATCCAGACTTTGATATTACCCATTATTGATTATGCAGATGTGTGTTACCCAGATCTATCTCAATATCTTCTCGATAAGTTGGAGCGCCTTCTCAACAATTGCATTAGATTCATTTTTGGCTTACGTAAGTATGACCATATTTCTCAGTACCGATCTAAGCTTAAATGGCTATCTATTCGTCAAAGGCGTAGCTCCCGAACTTTGCAAGTACTACATTCAATTTTAAATGACCCCAATTCTCCCTCTTATCTTAAGGATAACTTTCAATATCTGTATTCCACTAACGATAGAGTTCCCCGTTCCCAAAATTGTCTTAAAATTCGTATTCCACCACATAGGAGTGGTTTCTATAATTCCTCTTTTACTGTGCAGTCTATACTGCTCTGGAATGCCTTGCCTGTTGATATCAAGAAAATTAATAACAAGAATTATTTTAAAAGACTAGTTCGAGAATTCTGTCGTAAGAATAATACCACCTGAGTATCCGACTATTGTTTTTGTGTTTTTTTTTCTCTTTGACTTTATAAGTAATATTTTGTATAATGTATTTTAATATGTATTGTGTTATTTTATTTTTTGTCTCATAATATTTTATGTACTTATAGTTTTGTATAGAAGTACCCGTTTATATATTTATTATTTATCCTATATTATATATTAAGTAAGTATGTATATTTTACTAACTATATATTTATTCTATTCATTTGCATTTTATTTTGTTTTATATCATTATTATTTATTTATGAAGTGATTTATTACACCTGCCACAGTCTCTCAAATCATCCAGGGTTGACTGGCAGAGAATGCCATAAGGCATTAAGTCCGCCCTTTATATCCCTTAGTATATAAGGTGTATAATGAAGATTAAATAAATAAATAAAAAATAAAATCGTTGGAGCCGTTTCCGAGATCCCGATTATATATATATATATATATATATATATATATATATATATATATATATATATATATATATATATATATATATATATATAAAATGCCGTATGGTGGATGCCGCCACCGAAGTATGTGGTGTTAGTAAGAGAACATATGAAAGGAAAAGTAATACGTTGTGGTGGGATGATGAGGTACGGGTGGAAGTTGAATCAAAGAAGAAAGCATGGTTAGATTTACTAGCAACCAAAGCTATTACCAGCTTACTGTCTTACAAAATTATCGCATATCCTTCTATCATTTTTATCCATTCTTTCTTTCTTTTTCCTTTCAACAACTTCTTTTACTGTCTTATTTAGACGTGTAAATTCTGCCTTTTTTCTTTCAATCTCATCATTCATACTTCTGGTATACTGGTATACTTCTGGTATGAATGATGAGATTGAAAGAAAAAGGCAGAATTTACACGTCTAAATAAGACAGTAAAAGAAGTTGTTGAAAGGAAAAAGAAAGAAAGAATGGATAAAAATGATAGAAGGATATGCGATAATTTTCAGGCTAACATAAAAATGTTCTGGAAACTCGTAAGAACTGCCAGGGGAAATACAAAACAGCCTATAATTAATGCTATAAGAGACGAGAATGGATGTATTCTGAATGATGAAGTTTCGAATTTAAACAGATGGAAGGAATACTTTGAAAGCGTGTTTATGAGTGAAGAGTCGTCCGAATTAAATGAAATAGAAATTCCGAAAGAAGTGGAAAGGGGTATGAAGATAAGCGTAGATGAAATGAATGTAGCATGAAAGCAGGTAGGGCAGCTGGACATGATAGAGTATCACTCGAGATGCTAAGGCCAGGAGAGGGAGTGGTGGCAGGCCTGCTGTACACCTTGTTTAATTTATGTTGGGAATTAAAACGGGTACTGGATGACTGGTGTAAAGCAGTTATAATAAAAATATATAAAGGAAAAGGGTCACAGCAGAACTGCAAAAACTACCGTGGTATCAGCTTGATTAGTATTGTGGGTAAACTGTATGCTAAGGTGTTAATTGAAAGAGTTATGAAAGAAACTGATGGGAAAATTTGGGATGTGCAAGCGGGTTTCAGAAAGGAATTGGAGTGTACAGATCAAGTCTTTTCCATGCGGAGAAGTTTTTGGCCAAAAACCAGAAAGTTTTTTATGCGTTCATGGACTTGGAAAAGGCTTATGACAGAGTGGAGAGGAATGTGTTATGGCAAACACTGAACTCATATGGGTTGAGCGCTGGCTTGATGCAGGCATTAAAGTCTCTTTATAGGGACTCTAGTGCTTGTGTCAGGATCAATGGGGTCTACTCGGACTGGTTTGGCATCCAAAAAGGTGTCAGACAGGGCTGTGTAGCTTTCCCTTGGCTGTTCAACCTATTTATGGACAGGTGTTTGCAAACTTTGAAAGATGAAGAATGTGGGTTAAGAATGGGCAAGTTCACCGTCAAATGCCTTTTGTATGCTGATGATCAAGTCATATTTGCGTCATCGGAGTTGCAAATGATGGTTACATTAATGAACTGGTAATTAAAAGAAAGGGGAATGAAAGTGAATGCAAGTAAGACGAAAGTGATGGTTTTTGAAAGAAAAGAAAGCAAAACGGTATGTGAAATAAGAATAGAAGGAGAGTTAATTGAGCAAGTGGATGAGTTTGTGTATTTGAGATTTGTATTTAGCAGGGATGGTAGATATGATAGGGATATAGAACGACGAGTAAATGCAGGGAATAGAGTGAATGGGGCACTACACTCTATTATGAAGAACCAGAATATGTCAAAAAAGGCACGTATGGTAATTTATAATGCTGTGTTAGTCCCTACTTTAATGTATGGTAGTGAAAGCTGGGTGTGGCAAAAGAAGCACGAAAGTAGAATAAATGCTGTAGAAATGCGGTCTTTAAAGAATATGCTAGTGTTGAATCTGAATGACAGGGTGAGAAATTGCGTGATAAGAGATAAATGTGGTATGCAAGATGATGTTGTGACCAGGATTAAGAAAGGAATGCCTCGGTGGTTTGGTCATGTAGAAAGAATGAATGAGGACAGAGTGACAAAGCAAATTTATATGGCAGATGCGAACGGCCGAGTCGGGAAGGGACGCCCTAGAAACAAGTTTATCGACCTAATTGGCGATATTTTGAAAATGGGCCACGTTAGAAGTACCCTTAACCGACGAGCATGTATGCGTAGATATATGGATGTAAAGGAGGCAATAGGTAGCGCTATTTTCGATATCTATAAATCACCACCACCCATAAAAAATGCAAAATGCATTGTCACACCTAAGTACTAAGATTGAGTGCCTTCTTTACAATAAAAAGGAGTCATAGTCTCCATAATAAACCGACTGACGATTTCTGTCCGTGTTTTATTCACTGTGGTGTAAAATCAAACGTCAGCGACCAACAGTGACCCAATCATTACGTGACGTGTGTCACGCCACTGTGAGCGTATTGACTTGACACCATTTCTTTACATTGCGTCAGCGCACGTCACTAATGACATACTAGGGTTATTGTCAAACAAACATTTGAAGAAAGACGGCGCATTGTTTTGGTATCGTTATTTGACAGAAATAAAATGGAGCTCCATATTCGTAATCGAAACTTCTCATTTAAAATAATTGCCAGATATGGTATGCTGTACGCAATAAGAGTACTTACATTTTGTAATAGTAGATTCTATTAAAAATAACAAAAGGAAAAATCGTTCGGCTTATTAAGTACATACCTAATTTATTTTTATTTATTTTTTTGCTTTTTAGTGTGTATGTTTACATGAGATACTATTAAATTACTACTATTAAATTACTACTATTAAATGTATTAAATACTAAATCCCTAACGGAGACATGTAAATTTGTTTATTCTTGGAAATTTTGGTTTTACATTAAATTAACATATTAAAATTAATCATATCAAATCAATAAATAAGCAACAATAAACAATCCTTCCTCCTATATAAAGATGTAAAAACCATAATTAAAATAATAATAATAACAAACTAATACTTAAAGAAAATTTAATTAAATTATATTATATACCACGTCAGTTAATTATGAGCTATAGTCCTAAAAAAAGTTGTCATCAACAATTTAAAAACTCATTAACCGAGTAAAATGTATTTTGTAGAAGCCACTGGTGTAATATTTTTTTAAATGTTTGTATAGGAAATCTTTTATTTTAATTATATAAAATTGAAGGGTCTGCGTGTAATATTGAAATGACTGGGTACTCCTACCAAGGATGATACGTGAGGCTATTGAAATTAAAAAACATCCTAATTTCAATAGAGAAGAAGGCTGGGTATTATCACCTGCTTGGAATTCTATAATCAATAAAATTAAAACTAAACCCAAGCATACCACCGCAAGACTTCAAGACACAGTCAGTTCATTTTGCATAGATCGGACCACAACAAAAATTAAAAAAGCTAAAGGTACTCCGGGTTTAACAATGACATCGGGACGTCATTCATCTCAGTCCCCCGTGACCATGGGTGCTGGAAAGCACCCGAAACGTCGGGAAATAGAAATAGTAAAAATTAAACGCGATAAAATCCGTAAAAGTAGTTTTAATCAATGTGTAGTGTTCGCGTAAATATAAGAAATCATTATGACTGGGTACTATATAGATCAGAGGGTTATATGCATGCTGTTAAGACATAAATAACCATTTAAAAAAAGAATTGTCCGTCTGTGTGGCTGTCCGAGCTAATCTTTAGAAAGGTTGAACCGATTGTGATGAAACTCTACAAACAGATAGAGAGCAATGCCAGGAAGGATCTATATTTTATCTAAAAAACTTCGAGTTTAAAAAAACGTAAATTTGGTAAAATAGATTATATGTGATCATCTTAAATCTAAATAACGCCACATTTATAGATTCTGACCAGGCAAAGCCGGGCGAGGCGCTAGTTTAGAAAAAACATTGTAATAACATATAACACATACAGACCGAATTAAAATCTAAGCCTATACCAAGCTGTACAGGGTTATTTTTCAGAGTATCAAAATTTTAAACTTAAGCTCAAATTTATAAATAATAATATACCGTTATTGTAGTTTTTGAAAATACGAGTAAATAAGGCTTCGACTTTTATTTGAAATTATCCCAAATTGAATGTGATTTATGCGCAAAACCGTTTTTGCCTACCGACCGACTTTTACGAATGTGTGCGTACGCAGTAAAATCTGTTAAAATAATGCATCACCACGCATTTTAATTTAAAAGATAAAAAGGACAGAATGGGTGTGTTTGGCAGAAAAAAGCGCTAGCAAGCGCTTACAAGCGCTGCAATAGTTTTCGGCCAGGACACGATTGCTATTTCAGTAGCGCTGACACAATCCGCCATTTTGCTTATTTAATTTGTTTGTTTTGAAGTAGACCTTATAAGTTGTTTTGTGAAATATTAGTTTTAAGTAATATAATGACATGAATAAACATATTATATATGTTATTAAAAATTCATGATTGGTAAGTTTTTAATATGAATACTTTACAAACATATATTTAAATTAGGTTAGGTTCCCCAGTTAAAACTAACTTCGTGTCCTAGAGAAAAATAGCTACTTACGATTTAACAGCGCTAACCGCTTACGATCGCCATTTTGCTTACAAGCGCTTGCTAGCGCTTTTTTCTGCCAAACGCAGCCAATGTTAGAGATTTTTTTAACTAATTTTTCTTCACCATTTGCTTATATTATTTATTCTAAACCTTTTCTTCAAATTTGGCCACCCTGGTTAGCTGACGAGAAATATTCTCTTTTGTACCGATAACAAAAACCCAAGAGAAAGGTTTTTTCAGTGGTATGACATTAAGTATTATTTTTAATCTGTATATGCATATGGGATAAAACTTTTCTATTTAGCAATCTTTCACTATATGTAGAGGCATCGCGTCAGAAGACCCTTTGTCATGGTAATAATGTTACAACCATTATCTATAAGCCTCGACTGGAATCTAAATCATTCTTCTCTTTAGATAAGTACTCTTACTCTTTAGATAAGAGTCAGTACAATTTTGAAACATCAAACATTGCGAAAGTAGTCAGAAACACGTTAGAACCTACAATTGCAGGCTACATTGGCTAGGTTAGGAAATGATCGCCATTAGGTTTCCTAACTGGTCATCAGCTGACACAACCTGGCGTGCGGAGAATACGAGTTGATGCATTAAGCTTTGTAGTTCGAGTATTTACGCGAACGAACATTCGTCTCATTCTAAACGGTTATAAGATAAATAATAATAATATAGATAAATAATATACACGTTAGTTATTTAAATTTTAAATAAATTATTTCGGTTTTTTTATACAAAAGGGCATGAACAACTGCAATTCCAGAGGAGTAGACGAAAATAATTAGTCGTTATTTATGAGGTTTTTAGGAGCTATCTTCTTATTATTAAAGAGATATATCAACTAATAAAAAGCTATTGAATTTGTACATAATCTTGATTCCACAATAGCCAATTCCAATTTTTTAAAAGGAGTAAATACTTACTTGATGAATCTGTCTACAACTAAACTACAGAAATGCGAACTAATTATTGATAACATAGACTTTTAAAAAAGAGAAATAAAAGAAATTACTGGTGTTTCGAGTTTTTAATGCATGCAGCACCCATAGAATATAGCCACAAGGGGGCTGTGAAATTAAATATGTAAATAATAGTATAGTGGCTTTAGAGCCGTTACGCACTGTCGACTCGTTGTCAGCTACTCAGTCTCTCGGCGACCAACATCGGCAACCAGTTGACAGTCCGTAAAGAAATAAAAATTATGGTAAAATCCATTTGAGGCAATCTGTTGCAGAGGCCTATGTTCAGCAGTGGATTATTACATACTGTAACCCGAATTTACTTTCCGCTTTTAATTTAATTTGAGTTCTGATTTACATTTTGGTGCGATTGGTGCCTACTAAAATCGGGGCTAGGATGAAGAAGAAGAAGAAAGAATAAGAAAAACCTTATTTGATATCACAAAGAGAGAAAAAAACTCGAAACATTACAATAAAAATAAAATGGATTTTTGCGAAGTCAAATTAGGTCCCTATTTCAGCTAACTGCTGCTGTACTAAATGCTAAATGACAGCAGCGCTGACTTTGAAATAGAGCCCAATATTCACTTCACGGACGGTCATACATTACTTAAAGCTAAAAATTAAAAACATCCATTCTGAGAAGTGAGTGGGGGAGGAATCAGTATAAAAGAGGTATTATTTGGTACTAATAACACAATGTATAAGTGAACTGTACACTTGCATATCACATATATATTTATACATCAATACATACGTATGTACATCACACACATTTAAATGTACATACTTATACATTATAAATTACTCAACAGCTCAACATCATATAGTAGGAGTAAAGAATTTACGATTTAACAACCATAAACAAAAAGAAACGAAACAGTGAGTAATCTGAAAAATTTGTGAGGGAATTAAAAAAACATCTTAACGTTACCTGAGTGGTAGTCAGTGGACCATTTCCCATAAAATAAGTTTTCTTTTTCTTTCTTAATTATCTACTCGCTTTTTGCCTCGTCAAAACGTTTTATTTTTCATTATAAGTGTATAATTATGTCTGGGTATAAGATTAACAATACATAATGTTTATTTTGAGTATTTAGTGCTAATTTGTTAAGAAATGGCCAAATAAATATCTCTTTCTTTCTTTCTTTTATTTGGCACACCACACATAGTCCTAGATACCTAATAGTAAGGGATAGAGTTCGGAAAGATAATTAGTGAGAAATAATGAAGTCTAATAAAAAAGATATATTTATAGACAATTTATGTAAGATAGCCATAGAAACTATAGCAAGAGAGAGATACGACTGCATAGTTAACGTTGTAGAAATAAGATAGGTATAGGAACATAAAATAAGAAAATTTTGTAGGAAAATATGTTGTATATATACTACTTGCAAAAAGAATATTGCAAAAGAAAGAAAAAAAGAAAATAAACAAAGGAAATAATATGTAATTAGTCAAGTATATAGAAAAATAATGTAATTAACTATAAGAAAATATGTTAAGTAGTTTTAATGTAGTATAATGGTATGTACATCAGGGTCACCGGTGTATGCAAATGTATGCACTGAGCCCACCTAATAAAACTTAAAATTTACTAATTTACTTAAAATAAACTTAAATAATAAAGAAAAAACTTGGGATTAAAAAAAATATTCCCAAAATATTTCGCCACGCTATGTCTCTGACCAGTGTCAGAGGCGGAATAGAAAGATAAACATATAAAAATAATAGTAAGGGATACCTATAACTATATTAATCAAATAACCAAATGCATATATGCGTTATCACCCCCGAGCGTTAGTTAGAATGCCTCGTCACCGGTAAAAAGAGTATCTAGTTCTTTCTTCTGCTATTTCACGCTGATATTTTGAAAAACCGTGACTTATCTCTACGCATTAAAGGTTCTCGAGTGGCAGCCACGTACCGGCTGAGTATAGGGCGGCTCTTCACTAGATGAAGCGAATACCTTTTCACACACAGAGTCAATAGATGGCTCGGGACGATGTCTTGTGACATTATGTAGGGGAAGCCAAGCACAAGTGGGTTTATGATGTACTGCAATGATGATAATGATTATCTGAAAAGGTTCGAGAATTAATCGGTAAATAATTTGAGGTAATGCATATTTTCGCTGCGAAGCTTTTTTTCAATGCGAACCCTTAAAAGGGCTGTGGCATTATCTGAAATTATTTTGGCGCGAATAAATAGCTCGATCGGCCGTGAACTATAAGCGTTTGTACATTACTACAATACTTAATTCGTAAAATGTTTTCCATTGAATTTGGTAAAACTGCTTGTGTTGTATAATATACTCTTGGGTATCATATTTCCTAGTATTACAATTGGGTAGTCGACACCACAACTAATAAATAAGTACTTACATCATATCATTTTAATGTGTTACTTTTAATAGTGTAATAAAACTTGGTCGTTTTTCATTCTAATTTACATTCATAGTGTTCAAATTATACAAATAAACATATTATTCGAAGATAAAAACTATGTCACGTCAGTACATTGTATACAATTTCTAATGGTATTATTCATATTAACAACTCATAAAAATATTTCAGTCGATTAGTTTAAAAAATACCCATTCATAAGCGTTACATGACCAAGAAAAAAAAATGCCAAGGTGACCTGTCGATATACGCGAAAGTGGCACATCTTGATTTTATAATTAGTGACAGTCAACCATAAATCAATTATTTTCACGTGGCAGAGCCACACCGTGGAACTAGAAGCCATTTCTGTAAAAAGACATAATATATCTGTATAATGGCTTCAGCACGAAGGACCCTCAATGATTGACATGTGTCAATCATTCATTTCTCATGACCGAATCATTCTAGTACATTTCGTCACGCGTATCGGTACATTCGGATCGATCATTCGAATAGATCATTTCGGAATCCAGTTAGTACCCTACACTAAAAACAATTCATTCACATTATTGGGAATTCGGTCGGTTTTACAATTCACACTAATCCCGAGTAAAAAAGTAGTACCAGAACATTCAAAAACGGATGAATGAACCATCAATACTTTTAAGTGTACCAGCTCAAAAGAACGAATCATTCATGATTGACACATGTCTACTCAATGAATACCAGCGTAAAATAGCAGCATAAAACCACTGTATTATGTGGCGAGTATAGAGGTGTATAGAATCGGAGATTCCTTTTACTAAAAATGAGACTTTTCATGTCCTCAACGAATTTATATTTATAATCTTAATCGAGAATAGATGCAAATATCTATGAATCACAATATCCTCTTACCATCAGGTGAACTGTTTGCTGTTCGTTATCCATTTTATATAAATATAAATAAACGTACCTACAGTCCACTTGACGGCAAATAGCTTGTGCAGTCGAGAAATATCTGCGGCCAACTTCAGACAAAGAATGCCACAGTTGCGTTGTCTCCTCTGAGAACTGAGATAAAATTTCTCACAGCGTGTAATTACGCTGGTGTCCTATATCCTTCAGACGGGAACACAGTGCAAGCAGTGTTTAACAGTAGAATTAGGTAAGTAGGTGATACCTTTCTTTTATAGTATAGATACGAGCACACAGTCCACCTGATGGTAAGTGGATGCTGTGACCCATATACATCTACATCTATCCTCGATTACGAATCAAAATGCAGATGTGTTGTCACCCGTGAGGATTAAGATGGAATGCCTTGTTACCAGTAATAAGAGTCTCCTAGGGTACCTATACAAACGGACTCTTGGCAGTAAAGTATTCCTATCAACTATACGTGGTAGATCCACGCTGCAGCTATATTACTGGTATAGTTGTAGCACGAATGGATCGGCTCGACCGGGGCAGGACCACGCTCTCACGGAATACCAGCGTAAAATAGCAGCTTAACGTTGCTGTGTTTTATATGGCGAGTGTAAAGAACCAGAGACCCTTTTTACTGGAAATAAGGCATTCCATCTATCCTCACGCGTGCATTTTGATCTGCATTTTGATTCGTAATCGGGGATAGATGTAGATGTTTGTGGGCCACAGTAACCACTTACCGTCAGGTGGACTGTGAGTTTGTTTGTCACCCTTTTCTATAAAAAAAATGTTTGCTCCCCACGAGGCGTGTATGGGTTAGGGATATCAAAAACAGACAGACTAGACGCGGACCGGAAGTGAAGAAATTTACGTGAAGGTAATATGGTAACCTGAAGTTTTTCCACCCTATAAAACCAAAACTAGGAGAAGGACCGAGACAAAAATACAAAGTCGTACACTATAACTAATATATTAAGAAAAAAAAAACACGCTTTGGAAATAAATAGGAACACTTTGAAAAATCTACTTTGTAAAACTAACCACACTACACCATACTAAAATCGACTAAAATATTTACTATATTGTCAACTGTCAAAATGATGACTTTGATAAAGCATCGCCCGATTGACCTTTTAATATTTGATTGATCAATGAAGAGCTATCGTAACATGAAGCCTTCAATGCAAACAAGGCTGTAGTTTTTGAGCTACACATTACCCTCACGTACTAAAGTAAAAGCTTAACAGAAATGCACCGCTGCAGTCATCTGTAACGGATCATTAAAGAGGTGCAACAGACAAAGTGTTCTTTGTAGCCGCCTACCATAATTACGTGAGCCAGGAAGCAATTTTCGTGCAGCCATCAGAAAGCTGAGACTGCCAACTTCCGCCTGTACTGCGGAAGCGTATTGACACGTCCATCTACTGTCACCCGCCTTGAACTTAAACATCATCGCATATTATGAACAACGATATAAGCAACTTTTTAACGGTGATTTATCAGCATGAACAGAACTGTACCCAATTATTTAACCTTAACCTTAAAATGGCGGGACAATTGAACGGTAACTGAAAAGATTAATTTTTAAGATGAGTCAGACCGTTCTCATTGCGTTAATGTCATACCAAAATCTATTATATACTTTATTTTTCACGTTTTTACTCGCTTTCGTGTATGTCTGTTCGGGTCGAATTTAATAATTGATTTTGAACGTTTTTTTAACTTTATTTTTAAATTACTTATTTCACATAGTAAAAATTCACTCAGTTACAGTTTTACAGTCTGCCAAACTATTTAGCAGTTTGTTGGCAGAAAAAACTACTTCCCGATGAGTTAGACTTAGAAATTTGAGCAAAGCTCAGAATCGGTTGACACATATTAAACGAGCAATTCTTGTGTGTGTGTGTGTGTGTGTGTGTGTGTGTGTGTGTGTGTATATACAATCGTAATCTCGGAAACGGCTCCAACGATTTTCATAAAATTTAGTGTCCAGGGGGTTTCGTCGTTTCGTTAAATGTCGTTTTATCCGTGTTTTCAGGCAATTAAAAACTGCTACAATATCATTAGAATGAGAAGGTAAATTTTTGACAGTATGATAATGGGTACTATAGCTCAAATGGGATATCGGGCGGTCATGAAATCGTAGTGACCCGGTTCGGGTTCTGTCTTCGGTCCGACTTTATTTCTTTTTTTTTTTCAAGTTTCCGTTTTTTGTGAGAAGATCTATCATTTCGTGCCCTTTTTTAGTATTTTTTTTTAAATACGAAAATTTAAATTAAACTAATTGCACTCATGATTTTTTATTCAAATAAACAGTTCAGTTTTTTCTATTATGTCGGTAAGATCAAAAAATATTATTCATATTTCATCAGTATGTTATTTGTATCTAAATATAATTTCCAGAACACACGATTTGCAAAAATAATACCAAGCAAAGCTCGGTCATCCAGGTACTGTAATATAAATAAAAGAATGGGAAAAAAATAAACGGGTATATTAAAATTTTTATAATACATACATAATTTTTGAAAGTTTTGTATTTTATACAACTAAAGTAAATTAAAAACAATTTTGTGGAGATATTGTGGAGTAATAGGTAGTTTAGTTATATACATAGCTTCGGATTAGAATTGCTTTTGGGCCTATATTGAAAATGTACAGTATACGATAATCATTCTTGAACCTGTATACAATTTAATAACTCTTGTAAAAAGTATAATACAGATTTAATACGCAATAACCCTGTATATTTTCAAATACTAATTCTAATGCTAAAATATTGTCTTAAAAATGCACTGCGTTAAAATATATTATTATCATTGATCATCATCATTACAGCCTTTCACAAGTGCACTGCAGAACATAGGCCTCCCCCAAGGTATGCCACAAAGCAAGATCCGCAGCTACCTGCATCCATCGACTTTCTGCGTATCTTGCCGTTAAACCATCTAGTAGCTACACTTCGCCTACCGGTACAAGGCTGCCACTCGAGAATCTTTCTTTCCTATCGGTTGGCGGTTTGTCCAGTTATATGGCCGTTCCATTGCCACTTCAAATTACTTATCCGTTAAGCTATGTCGATTACTCTAGTTCCACTGCGGATATCTTACGTGGTAGAGCCATGCTGCAGCTATATTGTGGTTGCAGCACTGATGGTACGGCTCGACCAGGGTAGGACCACACTCTCACAGAATACCAGCGTAAAATAGCTGCTTAATGCTGCTGTGTTTCGTCTGGTGAGTATAGAGAACCAGAGACCCTTTTTACTGGAAACGAGGCATTTCATCTCAGTCCTCAGGTGTGACAACGCATCTGTATTTTGAGTCTTAATTGAAGATAAATATAGTAAACGACTATGGGCCACAGCATCCACTTACCTTCAGGTGAACTGTGTTCTCGTTTCACGTTGCCACTCTTATTCTATAAAAAAATCCTCATTTCTATGCTTATAACACTGAGAAAACTGGAGTAAAAAATATGTCTTTTTCAATAATAAAATATATTATTAGTACTACCAATAAGGTTATTGCTGTCTGCCTGACATTGTTTTTTTTATGAAGCTAAAATCACAAATGAACTAACATTATACCTGACGGTAAATGGTTAATGTAACCCATATACACCTGCCACTTACTCCAAACCCACACACTACACGCCCCTCAGTATATAATTATACTGGTTCTCTATATAGCCTTCAGAACCAGCAGGCATGCACGTACTGTTGTTAGAACATGGACCTAGAAAAAAGGGCGGCCGCCGTCTCTTAAAACAATTACTGATGCACCCAGAGCAAGTCAGCTCGCTAATACAAATAAGCCGGCACGCACACACGCACACCATAATAAGTCTACCGCCCGCTACTACGCTTCAAACCGCGCTCACACGTATATAGTTACGCAGCAGACATTGCGGTGCTTCAATTATTTCTTAGCGAGACTCCCTTTTTTCTAGGTCCATGTGTTAGGATATGACGATATAGGTATGTTTACAAATGAAAGTTATCCGAAGTGAAGAGTTATTATCATCAATTATTTATAGGTAAAATATAAATTAAAATTAATATTGAAGATGGGCCGAAATAAGAGTATTAATGGCCGAGCGTGAATGCGTAGGTATATAGTTGTAAAGGAGGCGAGATACGTGTGTCAGGATCGTGCCAAATGAAAGTTCGTAGTCTGTGCCTTCCCCTTTGGTTGACGGGCGTTCGAGTTAGTGAAATATAAATGTGTAATACCTTTATCACCTTTGCTACAGATTTAATATATTGAATTATCAATTTTTATGAATAAATCCGTACACTTTTAGTTCGTTCCATACGTATAATTAGCATCACAAAGTCATAGGGTATAGGAACGTAGCATAGAGTAAGTTAACTTGTTTAACTTTAACTTACATAATATTTATTACATGTAACCACAAACTAATAAGAGTACTAACGTACATATAACTATTCGTTTCAATGTTACATTTTATTAAGATCTTAGTGATTATAAGTTTTGAAATAGGTACTAAATTATATCCATCGATTGCTAGTGAGTCGAATTAATATGAGAATATTATAATATTTTGTCGGAGCCACAGATTAAGAAAATATTACTAGCGCTGCGGTAACTACGTTACTGTAACATTATGCGTAGTCGGTAGCCTTTTTGCAGTTGCAATATATATTTTTTGAATATTTGTTTAGGTATTTTTTGTTTGTATAATTGCTATATGTATTTTTGTTTGTATTGAAACTATACCCAACCGAAACGTCGGAAATTAAAAAGTCAAAATTAAGCGCGATAAAATCCGTAAAATTAGTTTCATTTAATGTTTAGTCTTTGCATGAATATAAGAAGTCATTTAATGTTTAGTGTTTGCATGAGTATAAGAAGTCATTTAATGTTTAGTGTTTGCATGGATATAAGAAGTCATTAAATGAAATTAATCATGAAAATCTTTTAATCATTCGTATTTGCATGCAATTTAAGAACTTAATTATGTTAAATTGCTATATCGAAATATCAGTGCAAATAACTAATGTGTAACGTTAAATTATAATATTGTATCTTGAACAGTTATGACCGATTGTTTTCTTTAAAAATTCAAATTTAATAGTCCCGGGCTATTGGTTACTATCGCACTTAGATTTACGGTAGTACTGGTATAAAGAAACATCTTTATTTTTTTCTAATAACAAATTTGTATCCGCAGTGGAGGACGCGAGCGGTCGCTACACGTCGATGTTCTACTGGGGTAACAACTACTGGACGGGGTCCGCCGAGCTGTGCCAGGTGCTCAACGACCAGCAGGACGCCAGTCCCGTCAAACAGTATAACAGTAAGTATTCAACCGCTACACGTCAATGTTCTACTGGGGTAACAACTACTGGACGTGGTCCGCCGAGCTGTGCCAGGTGCTCAATGACCAGCAGGACGCCAGTCCCGTCAAACAGTATAACAGTAAGTATTCAACCGCTACACGTCAATGTTCTACTGGGGTAACAACTACTGGACGTGGTCCGCCGAGCTGTGCCAGGTGCTCAACGACCAGCAGGACGCCAGTCCCGTCAAACAGTATAACAGTAAGTATTCAACTGCTACACGTCGATGTTCTACTGGGGCAACAACTACTGGACGGGGTCCGCCGAGCTGTGCCAGGTGTTCAACGACCAGCACGACGCCAGTCCCGTCAAACAGTATAACAGTAAGTATTCAACCGCTACAAATCGATGTTCTACTGGGGCAACAACTACTGGACGGGGTCCGCCGAGCTGTGCCAGGTGCTCAATGACCAGCACGACGCCAGTCCTTTCAAACAGTATAACAGTAAGTATTCAACTGCTACACGTCGATGTTCTACAGGGGCAACAACTACTGGACGGGGTCCGCCGAGCTGTGCCAGGTGCTCAACGACCAGCACGACGCCAGCCCCGTCAAACAGTATAACAGTAAGTATTCAACCGCTACAAATCGATGTTCTACTGAGGCAACAACTACTGGACGGGGTCCGCCGAGCTGTGCCAGGTGCTCAACGACCAGCACGACGCCAGTCCTGTCAAACAGTATAACAGTAAGTATTCAACCGTGTGAAAATGTTTAAAATATGTCTCCCCATTTCGTCCCGTGGATTTAATAATAGGAGACATAGGGAAACACCCGAAAAATCTTACGACTTCCGATGGATAATCTGATTTCCGATAAATAATTCCTATAAAAAAATAATATCAGTGGCGGATTATCCCTAAGCCAAACTAGGCATGGAAAACTAAACTAGGGCACAAGGTTACAAAGGGGCGTGCGCGGAAGTTTATAAACTAAATAAAGAATAAGTAAGTTAACTTATGTACATAAAATAAATAAATAGACTTTTATAGAGACGTAGAGCTTTCGAAGCGCGCTCCATCTACTTGATTACTAGGAGTATAGAGTAGAGAGTAGAATAGAATAATTATTTATTCAATATAGATTACATGTAATTCTTATTGAAAATCATTTTTCCTACCACTTGTTAACACTGGTTCGGATAAAAACCTCTGTCCTGGGAAGAACCAGCAAGAAACTCAGCGAAACGTTTTTTTTTTTAAATAAATTTTACAGTGTGAATGATTACAAAATATTTAAAAAATTTATTTTAGAAACAGCTTGGAAGAGACCACTCTCTCTTATCTCATTTTTCATTCAAGCTCACCTGTGACGTGTTCTTATTATTTTGCAACTCAAATATATTATAAATTATATAATAGTTTATTTGCAAAAACTTAATTATAATAGGCTATTTTGTATTTATAATACACAACAGCCTAATTAAGTTTTTGCAATAATTAATGCTATAAGAGACGAGAATGGATGTATTCTGAATGATTAGAAATTCCGAAACAAGTGGAAAGAAGTGGAGATAAGTGTAGATGAAATAATGAAAGCAATGAAAGGCATGAAAGCAGGTAAGGCAGCTGGATATGATAGAGTATCACTCGAGATGCTAAGGGCTGGAGAGGGAGTGGTGGCAGGCCTGCTGTACACCATGTTTAATTTATGTTGGGAATTAAAACGGGTACCGGATGACTGGTGTAAAGCAGTTATAGTACCAATATATAAAGGAAAAGGGTCACAGCAGAACTGCAAAAACTACCGTGGTATCAGCTTGCTTAGTATTGTGGGTAAACTGTATGCTAAGGTGTTAATTGAAAGAGTTATGAAAGAAACTGATGGAAAAATTTGGGATGTGCAAGCGGGTTTTAGAAAGGGAATGGGGTGCTCAGATCAAGTCTTTTCCCTGCGCATGATTGCGGAGAAGTTTTTGGCCAAAAACAGAAAGTTTTTTGTGCGTTCATGGACTTGGAAAAGGCTTATGACAGAGTGGACAGGAATGTGTTATGGCAAACACTGAACTCATATGGGTTGAGCGCTGGTTTGATACAGGCATTAAGGTCTTTTTATAGGGACTCTAGTGCTTGTGTCAGGATCAATGGGGTCTACTCGGACTGGTTTGGCATCCATAAAGGTGTCAGACAGGGCTGTGTAGCTTCCCCTTGGCTGTTCAACCTATTTATGGACAGGTGTTTGCAAACTTTGAAAGATGAAGAATGTGGGTTAAGAATGGGCGAATTAACCATCAAATGCCTTTCGTATGCCGATGATCAAGTCATATTTGCGTCATCGGCGGTTGAGTTGCAAATGATGGTTACATTAATGAACTGGGAATTAAAAGAAAGGGGAATGAAAGTGAACGCAAGTAAGACGAAAGTGATGGTTTTTGAAAGAGAAGAAAGTAAAACGGTATGTGAAATAAGAATAGAAGGAGAGTTAATTGAGCAAGTGAATGAGTTTGTGTATTTGGGATGTGTATTTAGCAGGGATGGTAGATATGATAGGGATATAGAACGACGAGTAAATGCAGGGAATAGAGTGAATGGGGCACTACACTCTATTATGAAGAACCAGAATGTGTCAAAAAAGGCACGTATGGTAATTCATAATGCTATGTTAGTCCCTACTTTAATGTATGATAGTGAAAGCTGGGTGTGGCAAAAGAAGCACGAAAGTAGAGTAAATGCTGTAGAAATGCGGCCTTTAAAGAATATGCTAGGGTTGAATCTGAATGACAGGGTGAGAAATTGCGTGATAAGAGATAAATGTGGTATGCAAGATGATGTTGTGACCAGGATTAAGAAAGGAATGCCTCGGTGGTTTGTTCATGTAGAAAGAATGAATGAGGACAGAGTGACAAAGCAAATTTATATGGCAGATGCGAACGGCCGAGTCTAGGGTGTTATCGGCTTTTAATCCACCTCTGTTTACCTGTGTTATATTTCACCTGTTAAGATATTTTTCTATATCTGCACTTTTAACCCCACTATTACTCCTAGTACACGTGGTAGAGACATGTTGTAGCTATGTTATAGTTGTAGCACGAATGGGTCAGCTCAACCGGGGAAACATCACGCTCTCACAGAATACCAACGTGAAATAAAAGGTTAATGCTGCTGTGTCTCGTATGGTGAGCGTAGAGAACCGGAGACCCTGTTTACTAGAAACGAGACGTTCCATCTTAGTCCAGGTGACAACGCATCTGCATTTTCATTCGTAATGGAGGATAGACTTATATTTCTACGGCCACAGTATCCACTCATCATCAAGTGGACTGTGTGCTCGTCTGTTACCCTTTTTCTATAAAAAAACGTATTTAACGATATTTTTGCCAGTTTTGAACCGCTCTTAACGTTTGTTTTTTATACCTTATGGGTTATCTCAGTAAAAATTGAAGATAATTTCACCCCAAAGAGTGGAAAAATAGTGGATTATTATTAAAAATTCATTTGATGCAACTATTTAAAGGAATTACTAAGGTACGTGAGGGTAATATGGTCCACCTAAGCGTTTCCGCTCAAACTAGGACGAGGACAGAATATATTTAAGAAATAAATAGCAAAAAAGCTTAGACAAAAATTAGGAATTCTTCGAATAATCAACTCAATTAAACTAACTACATTACACAATACTAAAATTGACTAAAATATTTACTATACTGTCACCTGTCATAATGGCGTCGATAAAGCAGCGCCCTTTTGATACTTTAATATTGATGAAGAGCTATCGTATCACAGAGCCATCTATGCAAACAAGGATGTATGTAGTTTTTGAGTTATAGGAAAGTGACCATATTAACCGGATGACTTTAATACCCTCACATACTGTAGTTGTTAACTAGAGGTTGTAATTTTGCTTGGTTCACTTAAAAGGGTCAATTAACCTTTCAGAAAAGTAAAAATCAACTTCAAAATACTAAAAAGAATAATGTTGTATATTTTACTTATAATCCACTAAACTAATTATTAAGATTATGATATAACATTAGCTATAACTAGACACAGATCACGGCCAGTGATTGTTTTATTAGATTATATCCGTACATTTAGACGCAACCCAATATGCGGCCCGTCACTTCTCAAGGCAGCCGGTCATAGTAAGGACAGTGCTTAATCTATCTTATGAGGTTGTAGCCCTGGGTTCATTCGTCTGAATTAGAATGTCTTAAAAGCATAATTAAAGATAAATTATGTGTAAGTACCTCCTGCAGTAAACAGTTCCAGTAGATTTGAATGTGCCAGTTGTGCTACTTCCATTTACGCCCGAATATTTCTCAATGTTATTATTGTAATTGGGGGTATCTTTATAGTTTTCTCATCTGGTTGGGTTTTACAAATATATAATTGTATATAGTAATAAATATACATAAATATCAATAAAAAATAATATTTTATGTATTATATATTTTTATGTATTGTATACATAAATAAATAAAAACCCAACCAGATGGAAGCCCTTAGCAGGGGCGAGTGCTATCGAAGAGCACCGCCTTCTGCATTTGAGCTAGGAGCGGTCCGTCATGGAGTAAAATTAATCCATTCACAGAAACGACTACAGGTATAATTTCGGTTGGCCCACCCTACGTGTCGATCACCTCGTGAGCCAGGTCCAGATATTTTATAAAAAATTATAACATTACTATTGTTATTACCCAATTCGTTCCGCGGGCTTATTATGAGAAGAATATAAGAAACACCAGGAAAATATAATTGCTTCCATTAGATAACACTATCTTTCTAACTTCAACATCAAACGAAGAAGACTACACATTACATAACATATGCGTTGATGTTTCTGAAAAATAAGAAAGAAATCCTTAAGGTAGGTCCGCACTAGGTGGAACCGTACCGCAGCGGAACTGACACGAGTTGGTCAGTTGATCAACTTTGCCGCGCAGTTCTGCTGCCGCTTAGTGCGTGTTGTCTCATATAATTTCATATAAAGAATATTTTGACGCGTCGTGTCGCTCAGTTCTACTGCGGTGCAGTTCCGCCTAGTGCGGTCCTACCTTAAGGAAGCCTGTAACTATATAAACTATATATATATATATATATATATATATATATATATATATATATATATATATATATATATATATATATATATATATATATATATCTATATACTTCAGATTCCTCATCATCATCATTACAGCCCTTCACAAGTCCACTGCTGAACATAGGCCTCTCCCAAGTAACGCCACAAAGCACGGTCCTGAGCCACCTGCATCCATCGACTTCCTGCATGTCTTACCAGGTCGTCACTCCATCTAGTGAGGGGTCGCCCTACACTGCGCCTACCGGTACGAGGCTGTCACTCGAGAACCTTTCGGTTATCGGTTCTTCGAGCTATATGGCCGGCCCATTGCCACTTCAGCTTACTAATCCGTTGGGCTATGTCGGTCACTCTGATTTTACTGCGGATATCTTCATTTCTGAGCCTATCACGCAGAGAAACTCCGAGCGTAGCCCTCTCCATAGCTCGCTGAGCGACCTTGAGCGTCCTCATACGGCCAGCAGTGAAGGACCACATCTCAGATACGTAAGTCATAGTCACTTCAGATTAGAACACATCAATTACTTGGCGGCAGAAAAAGGGAAAATGTACCTACCTAGTTGGTAAAAACCTACGCAGGGGGCAAAAACCTGCCCATGCAGAAAAATAGTCCTACCATCTATATTTTATATGGTAGAATCATGCTGCAACTCCCTACCATAATGTTTTAGTTAAAATATAATACTCTTCTAGCTACCCAAGTAGACTTTGTTCTGCCCTTTCCGAGGACCCTTTGCCCTTTAAAAAATCTTTAAATTCGCAATAAAAAATCTTAAGGTTCACTCATCGGGACAAACTATCCTATCTCGCAAGTTGGAGCAAGCAATACACATTTACAAAACTTCATTAAAAAGGTTTCGGAGTTTGTCTCGGACAAACAATGTGACGCATAATTTTAATCCATAAAGATATCGTTTCAAAATGATAAAAAATAAAATGTATAAAACTTGGCTTTTGATTGTTACTATTTGCAGAATTATCAATGTTACAGTTATTGTAATATTCTATTCGAAACTATTCAGAAATAAATATATACATATACGTCATGTTTGTAAGCATCGAGAGTGTAGGCAGAGTCCAAAGAGTAGTAACTCGGATTAAGTTTAACTAAAAAATATGGATATATATAGATGGAAAACTGTGAAAGAAGTGTCATCTTGTTTAAACTATAGACATCCGGTACTCGCGTAGCGAGAGGGGGGGAGTTCAGGGGAAGCCCCCCACCCTTCTCCCTTCGCAGAAATGTATAGTTTGATGAGTAATAATTTTCTTTGTAAAATCATTACCTCACTTTTTTACACAAAGTTACTTCTGCAACGGCTTCGGCACTGCGGGAAGTGCAGCCCCTTCGCCCTTACGTAACAAATCACAGGCACCCATGCTCGCCTCCGCAGCTTCGGCTTAATTACATCGGCTAGCCTCAGCCGCTACGGCTCACTCAGGGGGCTGCGATTTGCTACAGCGGGCGGGGGCTGCTCTCCCTCCGCGCCTACGGCTTTACAAAAACACTCCAGGGATAGGACAGACAAGACTACGTGGAGTCGGGGCGTACTGATTCTGTTTTAAAACAGATTCGGCCATTCTTATCTATAAACTCAGGTTGCCCTAAACTCTGCTATGATAGTGGTAAATGAAACAAAGTAATGTGAATTGTTATAATTTTGTTTTCTGAAAAACCTCTTGATTGCTCTCCACTGCGGCTCAATTTGTTATATTATATAAGTCCCGTCTTCAGCCATAAATGGATTGTCTGGGTTCGAGTAATTAACTTTTAAAGGTTGTATCCGTGAAAAAAAAAACAAATGACGTATTTGCGCTTTGTTATAAGCAATTTTTAGTGAAATTTATTGTTATCGTAATGAGGTCAAAACGCATTTCCGACATCCAAAAGCATTGTAAAAGGTTCAAGCTTAACCTTCACAAGCCTCCTAAACTAAAACATAATTAAAATCAAGTACCGGATATCTATAGCCAACCCTTCCAATCTTCGCTAGTCTAGCAGTCACATTTCGGAAAAGCTAGGCAAGGAACACTGTTGGCACATTAATCTATTATAAGTTCTTACTAAAAGTCCAAAATAAACTTAGTACTTATAAAACCCAGACCCACTTGTGTCTCACAAATAACTTTATGTTAGTCAAGGAGTGGGACAGTAAATATGTCTGTTACATACATTTTAGTAACTTTATTGCACTGTTTAAAATTTGCCACTTCTTCCTTTCAATTGTCAAGTCAGTATGTGCTTCATTCATTCATTCATACAATTACAAAAGTATTAAATAGTTTTATTGCACCGCAAATAATAAATGATTGTCAATAAAATATATTACATACATATACATAAGCACTCACGCCTGTTACCCAGAGGGGTAGGCAGAGACTACAGCCTTCCATTTGGCACGATTCTGACACACGTCTCTCGCCTCTTCCACATTCATATACCTGCGCATACATGCTCATCGGTTAAAGGTACTCTTAATTTGGCCCCTTTTCAGTAGGTCACCAATTTGGTCGACAAATTTTCGCCTAGGGCGTCCCTTTCCGACTCTGCCGTCCATTTCTGCAACATAAATTTTCTTTGTCACTCTTTCCTCATTCAGTATTTCCACATGACCAAACCACCGAAGCATTCCTTTGTTAATCCTCGGCACAACATCATCTTGCATACCACACTCTTCTCTTATTACACAATTACACCGAGTTCCCGGCGCCCCTTTAATGGGGCAGGAGTGCGAAGAATCTCCTGGAGGAAATAGGCGATGAGGTTCACCACGAGGTTAGCGGTGGGGTTCACGCCACCCATCGCGTTCTGTGTCCCGGAGGGGCGAAAAGTGGATTGCGGAAGCCCGCCTGGTTATGTTGAATGTGTATGTAAAATATATTATTTTAGATTTTATTGGTTATTCATTGAATCATTTAAGAAGTATGGATACTTATCTTTCCCTGCCGCCAGGTGACGTGGCCCTTCCCACTACGCCACTGCAGCAACCAACTTCTAGCCACAGACACGTTGTTACGCTTGAGATCTAAGATGGAATGCATCACAAACTATACTGTATATTTTTGTGTATATTATTTTACCGTCTGAGTAAAAAGGGTGTAACAGGCGAAAAGAATAGAAGCCTATGGTACTGATATTCCACATTTTTTTTTAAATTTCTATATATATATATATTATCAAAATATTAGAGAGTGTAGAGTGAGTACAAACAATTACTCATAGAATTTAAAAAAAAAAATTTCCGAGGAGCTTAATACTTGGTCAGATATTTTGTTATAAATGATTATCTAGTATTTTGTTATCTTTTCTCAATTCAGGACGATGTTTATTATTGTTCCTTATTAAACAATTTTCATGTTTTCGTAGATATACAATGATTTCAATGTATTTTCAACTATTTCTTAATTATTATATATTGGTTGGCTAAAGTCAAAATGTTAATATTTTTAAAGTTACGGGTGATCAATATAAGGTCATTGCTTTTTTTGCAAAATAAAAAGAGTATAATATGCATATTATAACACTATATTTATTTTCCTGTAATTCTGCGATCGAATATGTTGCAATATGCTTACAGAGAGTATACCAAGAGTGGTGTAATAAGGTTACTGTGACAGCTAGTTTATTCCACTAGTTGGTAATTGCATCACGATTGTAGAATGAAGTAATTTTTAATTAAAAGGAAATATATTATTTTTTATAAATCCTTAATCTCTTATATATTTTTAAATGCCTTAAAAAAGGGGAAGTTATTAATTTAACCGTGTATTCTATTTTTAATATAAGGAACATGATATTTTCGAAATTTCCTACCAATTCTGCTATTTTTTATTTACACATACTTCCAATAATAATTGGAATTGGTTTTAATTTTTTATAACACTATTTTTATTATATAAATGTAGCTTAATATTTAAATTTTGAAATGGCGATAATAATAAGAAAACTCATTGATGTTGGATATATATGTAATTTATTTCATGAGAAATCAAAGTTTGCATTTCACCCAATAATTTATTTAGGGTCAACTCATATTAGATGGTTAGTTTCACAAAATTTTTCCCACTGATAAAATATCGACCGGACTCGGTTTGCTCGTGGGATACGGAAACTAAGGCCTTACTGTGGTTTCGTCCATTTGGTGTCGTTTGGGCGACTGTGGTAAATTCCAGAAAATCTTATGGCTTCAAATAGATCTATATTTGTAACTATATTCTTAAAATATTATTACCCCTTCTCCCTCACTAAGACTTTCTCCTGGATCGTCGAGGCAGCTTACATACATAAATTTCACAAGAACAAACATCCAGACCCGAAACCTTTACTTGTAGGCCATACAAATACTTGTTCAGTGTGGGATTCGAACCTGTGCCCCTTAGCGCTGCAACGCATTGCTAAGCCAGTGTGCCACGGCAGCGTCATTCATTATTTTATATTATTCATTCCCGAAATCCGTAAAATTCACCATACTCCAAAAAAAGTAAAAATACATAAAAAATATATTACAACAACGAAATGGCCACGACTCAACATAATGCAGTAACAGAGTTAATACAGCGCTGATTTTTTAAATTGAATAAGGGTAACAAACGAGCACACAGCCCACCTGATGGTAAATGGATGCTGTGGCCTGTAGACATCTACATTTATCCTCGATTAAAAATCAAAATGCAGATGCCTTGTCGCCCCTGAGAACTTAGATGAAATGCCTCGGTTTCCAGTAAAAGGGGTCTTCAGTTCTCTACACTCACTATCCAGAACACAGCAGCATTAAGCTGGTATTTTACGCTGGTGTTCTGTGAGAGCATGGTCCTACCCCGGTCGGGCTGACCCATTCAAGCTTCAACCGTAATACAGCTGCAGCTTGGCTCTACCACGTAAATATATATTTTTATCTTTATTACCTTCATATATAAATATATTTCTCGTTTCAGAAAGCGACGGTTCTATCTTCGGCCAATGGCGGGACGACGTTTCGATGTCCGGGTCAGGGCCGCCCTTTGCGACTGCCTTTTACAACGTGCGAATGGTGATCACCACCGACCAACACGAACTTATCAAAACGGTAATCACAATACCATCGTCTCACCCATTTCTATGTTACTGGATTCCACCTCCAATCCAAGAGTGAATAATTATGTTAAGGCGCTACTACTAGGGAACGACCATTGGCATTCCGTCAGCCTATGCTCCTCTACACTACACGTGCTTTCGCTACAATATATCGCGTAAGAAATACGCTTAAATTTTAAAATATTTTTTTTATAAAAAAATTAAATAGATCAAAATATTCATTAACAAATTGCCTATCCATTAGTGTCAATCGCAAAATAAAATAATGCTTACTTTATGAGATGCATGTTATCAATAATTTGTTCGCATTTCTGTGGTTTGGTTGTAGAGAGATTCATCAAGTATTTACTCCTTTTGAAAAAAACTGTAATTGGTTATTATGGTATCAAGATTATGTTGATATTTAACAGATTTTTTATTAGTTGATATATCTTTTTAATACCAAGTAGATAGCTCCTAAAAACCTCACAAATAATGACTAGTGCGGCATTTTGCTCAAACACGCATGATACACTAAGTTAGTGTACTTTATAATTTTTGACTAACATTACTTTTACTAAAAACACAGAACATTAACAGTAATAGATTGTTAATGACAAAATTGGCCAATTGCAAAGCAAATTATAACGCAAGTACTAAAATCCAGACCCAGTAGTCGGTTATTAAATCATTTTTATACGTGATTCCGTGCGGTAGCCATGCCGCACTTATATTAGAAGTAGAGTTGTAGCACGAAAGGGTCGGCTCGACCGGGGAAGGACCACGCTCGCACAGAATACCAGCGTAAAATAGTAGCTTAATGCTGCTGTGTTTCGTATGGTGAGTGTAGAGAACCGAAGACCTTTTTTATTGGAAATGAGGCATTGCATCTTAGTACTCACGGGTGACAACGCATCTGCATTTTGATTCGTAATCGAGGATAGATATAGATGTCTATGGGCCACGGCGACCACTTACCAATAGATGAACTGTGTGCTTATTCTATAAAAAAAACATGAAATCTATATTATGTAAATGTAAATTATTTGCCATTTCCCGCAGCGTCGTACAGTACACCTGGGGCTCTGCTTCCCGCGCTCCTGTTCAAGAGAGCAGGTCGGCACACTGATAGATGCAGTGCACTCCCCCGTTCTCCGTCACACCGTGGTGGCCGTGCGTTCCCCGCAGCATGGCGGGTACTCGTACATTGAGGACCCAACCTTCCAAGTGTTATTGTAAGTATTATAAGTTGTATTTTATAACTATCGATCCATCCCGGCATCGTACGAGTGGCTTATGAAGTTCGACAACCACGCCACATAGCGAATTTAATTGTAAATCTAAACCCTCCAAGCACCCACTAAACCACGCAAAAAATTTACATCAAAATTGGTCCAGCAGTTTAGGAGGATTTCAAGAACAAGCAAACGTACAGAAAAATTATAATATTTATAAAGATAATCTTGATTAAAAATATGTATAGACAATGACAGTCGTTCAAAGGTTTTAGTTTTAGCAGGAGCTTAACAGCGACCGATTGCGGCTTCTCTTTATGTAATAACCTTAAATTAGTGTTTTTTACGTTTAGAGTACTATCATACTTCCCGATCGCCAAGCAAGTTATGTTTTTTTGCTTCAACTCTACTGTATAGACAATTCTTATATAACAAATTACAGTATAGTTTAGTGAATGTAGTTTTTAAGACTGACCGTCCACCTTGTGGCAATCGAATGTTCTGGCCCATAGACACTCAGCCCTTGTTGGAATTAAAGCCCGATAAAGAGTAATAAATAATTTTATTAAGTTAAAGCTTACAGTAACAATCAAGTAACAATGTACAATCAACATCTAGTTAAAGCCTATATATACGTCTCATTACTGGGCACTGGCCGCCTCTCGTTTTTGAGTGAGTTTCCAGGGCAAGGTGATGTCCGCCTTTCTCGCGGCGTTTTCCTTCACCGCCAAACACCTGGTAAATCTCCACCTAAAATTGCAATCAACAATTTCTTTGGTGCCGGTAGGCAATTAACCCGAGATGCTCGCGTTCTGTGAAATCGTAATGTGTCGGCTAATGAATCTTGATAGCTCAGGGTCTTAGCCGTGGTTTAATTAACAGGTAGAAAAGGAATATAAGAACTTAAACAATAAACACACTCTACCGGAAAGTTGTATAAAATAAAACTTTTTAAAAGGCAAAGGTTTGTGCTTATCCTGCCAAATATCTGTTCAACAATCCACAATTAAGTATCAGAATGCAGATGCATGGTCACACATGTACCTAGATTCATTTATGCACATTACTTTTATCAAAGCATTCCATTTTATTGCATAAGATATGAATGTACAACAGTTTGTATTACAAAATATTCTTTTAACAACTCGAACTAACTTACATAAGAAACAAATATAAGCGGTTCGTAAATTGTTAAATCATTTCATATATTTACACGAACACTAAACATTGAATGAAACTATTTATACGGATTTTTTGGTGTTTAGTTAACTCATTTTTAATTCCCGATATTTCGGGTGCTTAGCGTCCTAATGTCAGTTAGCCCAGCTACGTTCAGTTTTTGAATATAAATTTTTGATCTGCCGAACCAGAAGCCTCGTAAATTTACAATAAGTTAATTCAACGCAATAAAATCTATGTAAGTTTTATTTGTTTTTAAATGTAGAAATCTGGCGTAGGATGGAATATCTCGTTACGTCGTTATATGCTTTAGACCGAAATTCGGTCCTGGCAGCCAGTCTCAACGACGAAAAGCCATCGGTGCAAGACAACATGGCAGCCAGTTTGATTAATAAATGTAAAAAAGGTACAGAAGCGGACTGAAAAATATTCTTTAAGAAAACTTATTTGCTAGTTTTTTTTATAGAATAGGGGTAATAATGACCACATATTCCACCTGATTGTAAGTGGATGCTGTAGCTCATAGACATCTACATTTATCCTGGATTAAGAATCAAAACGCAGATGTGTTGTCACCCCTAAGTACTAATATAGAATGCCTAGTTTTGAGTAAAAAAGGGTCTCCGGATCTCTACACTCACCATACGAAACACAGCAGTATTAAGCTGCTATTTTACGCTGGTATTCTGTGAGAGCATGGTACTTCCCCGGTTCAGCCGACCATAATATTACTGCAGCGTGGCTCTACCACGTATGAAAATTTATAATAGTATTGTCCAAGAAAAAAAAAGACTTCCATTTAAGAGTAATTAGCATCAAAATACGAAATGTTAAAAAAATTTGGTCGCGTATAAAAATCACTTGGTTAGCAGCCGTCTTTGCTTAGGTTAGGGCTCTCACTAGTTGCCAACTCAATTGCACACCATTGTGAAATATATTTAAGTAGGAATAATGAACAAAATTGCCTGCAATTTTAATACACCTGCACTTGTTAATGACGCACCGAATGACCCAGTTGAGTCATTACACAATAAATAATTTGTACTTTCTGAGATTTGTTTCTGAGGCATAACTATTTACAAAATAGTTATAAAATATAGACTTATTATACTACTGCATATTATAAAATGATTTCTTATATTTACATAAATATATTGAATTAAAGTCAAATTCAGTGTCAAAATATTTTAATCCAAATTGGTCTTTGCAAGAACTTTTTGTAAGTCAAAAAATTACGCCATTACTTCAACAATTTCTGCTGCAGGAAATCTTGTGAGAAGAACACTCACAAGCAGACTATTTTTCTTCCAACATTTACAATATCTTACTCTACACAGGGTTATTTTTCAGAGTAGCAAAATTTCAAACTTACAATCAAATGTATAAATAATGATATACCGTTATTGTGGTCTTTGAAATACGAGTAGAGTACGACCAAGAATCAAGCTACTTTCCATGGAAGGTCATTATTTACCCTTTCCACAAGTACACAACGGTGAGCTTGGCCAGCGTTTCGGGGAAGACTAACCGGAACAATCGTTTCCGATCTCGGCGGAAGAACAATCTTCTTAGTGCTGTACACGTTCCCTGGTAACGCACCTTCCATAAAAAGTTCCTCCTGTCCACATTTCAAAACACCTTGCTTAACGTCGATCTCACAACAATTGTTCCTCACAAAGTCTAGGCCTAGGATGCAGTCATCCATTATATCAGCCACGATGACATTATGCAGGTAGATCATGTTGCCAAGCTTCAACTCCATCTCCTTCTCTCCACGGACGGGTATACGCTGACCGGTGGCTGTTACCAAATTAATGCGTTCTCGGTTGTATGCGGAGTCCCCAAGGAACTGACTTATATGTTGGGAACTAACAACCGTACGAGAGGCTCCAGTGTCTATGGTCAGTTTACACGGCATTCCGTTGACCTCGCCCTTGATGATTAGACTGTCCCCATCATGGGTTTGTGAGATTGAGATCCTTGGGGCTCTTTTAACATCAGCCAGCACCCGCCCCACAGTTCTGGCTTTTACTCGTTTCCCTGCAGCAGCAGCTGGGCGGTGCTGTTGGCCGCACTACCCTCCTGAGATCGTTCACCTTCCCTTTCTATGGTTCGCTTAGGGCAGCTGGATCGAAGATGGCCCTTTTCCCCACAGCCATAGCACCTAGGGCTGTATCCTTTGTTGCGGTCGCAAACTGTAGCTGCTGCAACCTCCCTGACGCGAGGACGATGCGGGAACGATGATCCTGCCGCACGGCTTCTACCTCCAGTGCATGGGTCAAGACATCCTTAAGCGTCTCGTGGTGCCCAAGCCTCACAGCAGCTCTGACTTCCAGGTCACGGATGCCGTCGACGAATGTCTGCACCAGGTTCCCTTCAATGAGCGCAGGTACAGACTGGTATGCTTTTCGAACCATCTTCTCCACCTCAAGCGCCCACTGCTGCAGGTTTTCGTTGCTGCGTTGCACGCGATCTTCAAGCTGCGCGCGAAAGACGTGTTCCATGTGAGCGTCACCATATCTCGCCTCCAATGCCTCAAGGAGCTGCTCGTAGGTCACTTTCTTACCGAGAACTTCCAACACGGTTAAGGCTTGGTCGCGCAGGCCTAAGGTGAGTGCAGTTATGGCCTGGCTTTTATTCCAGCCGTTTGCCTCCATGACGGCCTCGAACTGGATTTTGTCGGCCGACCAGGAAGAAGTCCCGTCGACCGGCGCTTTGAATTCACGTAGCGAAGGTGCTGTAGCTACTACGGGAGCTGTAGTTCCATCCCCAAGTTTGAGTTCGTCTAGTGATTTCTTCATGTCAGCCATTACGTTGTCAACCCGATTGCCATGATCAACCCGATTTTTACTTGGTCGATTCGGGTTTCAGCTTTCTCGATTCGGTTTTCAGCTTTCGCGATTTGGGTTTCAGCTTCCGACAGGCGGTTGTCATGCTGAGCAACCCTATCCTTTACCTCCTTTATCTCCTTCCCGAAGGTAGCGTGAAGGTCCTTCATGAGGAGCATCTGCTCTTCCAACCGACGGGCCTGTTCCTCTTGTCCGCCCCGCAGCTGCTCCTCCAAACGACGAACCTGGTCTTCCTGTCGGCGGGCCTGTTCCTCCTGTCCGCCCCGCAGCTGCTCTTCCAATCGGCGTGCCTGTTCCGCCTGCTGGCAAGCCCGTTCCTCCTGTCGGCGAGCCTGTTCCTCCTGTCGGCGAGCCTGTTCCTCCTGCTGCTCTTTCAACCAACGGGCCTGTTCCTCCTGTCGGTGAGCCTGCTCCTGCAGCATCACCATCAGAGCACCTTAATCAGGTGCTGCAGATGTAGAGGCTACTGAAGGGCCTGCAGCCGGTGGCTGGCCCTCCGACGTCTGCGGCGTTGCACCACCAAATCTTCTTTGGTCCGTCTCCTGCCGGCGTTGACTACGGTACGGACGGTACGGACACCCTCCGTTTCCTCCTTAGGTAAAATCGGCATGATTTTATCCCACTTCTGACACCAATTGTTACGAGCTTGAGGTTTGTGACAATAAAAATTGCCGATAAAATTACCTAAATTAACACTTTAATTTTCTTTACACCAATTAAAACTTAAGACCAAACAACATCCAGAATATTCCAATAAATACGCGCGCCAACCGACCAAGCGCAGAAAATTCGAGTGTGCGGCTTCCAGAAAGCTTAATTCTTCTGTTCGATACTAGATGGCGCGGTTGAAAGAAGAGTCATGTATTTTCTGGAAAGCTCTCCTCGCTCTGTTACCCGACACCAGATGGCGCTAGTGCCATCGTCTTATTCGCGCAACACTATTATAAGGTCATTATATTTATAAAAAACCCTTATAGCACCTCCCAATGCAAAGGTATTTTCGAACCAGTGGTAAAAAAATACTGTCTATAAATTTTTGTAGGTGGTAGATCCACGCTGCTGCTATAGCTATATTAGTTGTAGCTCGACCGGGGTAGGGCCACGCTTTCACATAATACCAGCATAAAAAGCAACTTAATGCTGCTGTATTTCGTATGGTGAGTGTAGAGAACCGGAGACCCTTTTTACTGGAATCGAGGCATTCCATCTTAGTCCTCAAAGGTGACAAAGCATCTGGATTTTAAATCTTATTGTTGACAGTGTGCTTGTTTGTCACCCTTATTCAATAAAGACAGAATTGTGTTATAATAATGTATACTGAAGTAAAAAATATTGAAATCTATTTTATTCATCTTTTTGTGGAAGAATCGAGAGAGGTGTGTCAGGATCGTGCCAAATGGAAGTATGTAGTCTTTGCCTACCCCCCTGGGTGACAGACACGAGTGCTGATGTATGTATGCATTTTTGATTGTTGTAACGATCACCGTTTCACATACAGGGGTGTATGCATCGCTTTGGCTGTGCTGCTGGTGACAGCGACGGTGTACGACATGCGGCTGGGGCGCGCAGTGCGCAGGCGCAGACGCCGCGCCGCCAACATGGCCGCCGACGCAACTGCCACGGACCTCAAGCTTGACATCAGTACACTCGACGCCATCACACACGCTTCTGGTGCGTTTTTTATACAGTAACCACGCTATCATTACCATCTACGGAGCAATATCATGCCTTATCATTGAATTAATATGTAGGTACTACACACTAAAAAAGACGCTGGTTGTTCACTCAAACATACTTAGTCTATGCCCCCCTTTTTAGGGGCGGCCTAAGCTGGGTGACCACGCGCCCGCACTGTTGCACAGTTTTTCTTCCCATTGCCTGTTCCGGTAAATATTACTTCAATGTGCCGTATAAAGTCAATACGAGGCCCCTCTTCGTTTATCCAACTTCCTATATTACGGAAAATACTTTTTCTAAAACCACGGGACAGATACCTACCTTGCCTTTGGGTTAATCCGAACCTGATCGCTGTCCAATCCACTGCTGAATATAGGCCTTTCCAAGAACACGCCAGATGACGTGTTTTTCTAGCTGATTTGTCCATACTTATTATTATACTAAATTTTAAAAAACTACCTCCAATTTTGTTGGATAAAATAGGCTAGATACCTCCTGGCATTGCTCTCTATATGTTCGTAAAATTAATTTACAATCCGTTTAGGCATTCCAAAGATTATTCTAAACAAACAGACCGACAGACAGACGAACAAAAATTTCAGAAACGTTTATAACGGTAACGGGGGAGGGATGCAGTGAACGCTCATAGCATACCACGCAGCCGGCTGCGTGGTTATGTGGAGAATTTTACCCACTAACCACTGCCTTTAGGGATTGGCTTACTGATCTGACGAGAGATCTTTGAGCCGTATACGAACGCGACCCTCCTTGGCAGAAAGGGGGGCGCAAGTAGCCAGTTATATTAATATTACATACAGACACTTCAATTCTATTTATTTATTTATTTAGATAGAGAATCAATGATTTTGTATGCATTTGTTGCAGGCAAATCGATGTACAACGTGAACAACAACATAGCTATTAATAGTAACACGTCTGAAGAGCGCCTCACTGCCGAAACGGCCTCCAACGATGGCGAGATCAAACTAAGTAAGTAATGATGATCCACCAAACGGAATTTCGGTTATGGCGGCCAGGTGGAGACCAACCATCTGCGCATGATGGAATTATAGTGCACAAGCGTATGTACATTCTCATAGTCCGATGGGACGGTAAAGTGACACGACCGTAGAGAGATCAGGCGCAGGACTTACGGTTGAACACGGTGAAACACTGCCAACTTCCTGACAGGCTGCTACTAATAATTTCTTGACAGAAATACCCAATAACTAATTTTGGTCCGACCCGGGATTTGAACCTCATGGTCAGCAATTGCACTTACGACCGAAACTAACGAGACGGTCATACTATAGTAAGTAAAAGCTCATTGTTCATTACAGCCTATAAAAATCTATTGCAGAACGTAAGCCTCCCCTATAGATTGCCTCGTAGGGAAGATCGGGCGGTGGGCGTATGTAAGTAGATACTTGGATAGTGTTATTTTTCCCTCTGTCGTCTCTTACGACACTCACGGGACGATAATGGGATAGTGAATATTCTTTACACTGCCACTACATGGTGCATTATGTTTGAAATCAGAATTATTGTAAGCAGCTATAAACAAACTAATACCCAAGTACTCAGCCAGTCAATTTTAAGATACGTCAAGTCTCGTGCTGTCTTTATTGTATTAAGTCGACCCGGTCGAAGAAGGAACGCTCTCTTAAATAATGCCAGTGTAACTCAGCGGCTTTATGCTCGTAAGCGAGACCCTTGTTGTGGTAACGAAGCACTACATAGTTAGTCCTGAGAGGTGACATTACATGTTTATTTTAATCCTTAATGAAGAATAAGTATAGATAATAGGTGTCTATAGATAGAACTTAGATAAGCAACTGCCACAACGTAGAATATTAGGTATAATACACAATAGAATGGCTGTCAACTTTATTTTGTACGAGAACTGCCGTCGCCAAACGCGATTCGCTGTGTTGACAGACTGATTAAATTTACACATTTTAGACTTTTGATTAATGTTCAAGATCATCAATAAAAAAATCGCTTATATTTTAATACATATTTATTTGTATTATATAAAAATGAATACTTTGTAGTTTATGCTCTGCCATACCGTTCATCAGATTCCGCTAAAACCTTGTCAATTTATTGTTGGTACTTGCGCGAAGGTTATAAGCATAGTGCAATTAACTTACACGCGTATTGTATTAACAAATTTATTAAAAAGTTATACCAATATCATTCAACGTCATTGAATGTGTTCTCATTCCTAACTAAACAATATAAGTCTTCCATTTCCACAAATTTGTCTTCTGCGAATGTAGCGTGCCGGGTACCAGCTAGTTGGATTATTGGATTACAAAAGTTTAAAATTTTACCTAGTAATTTTTTGCCCAGATTTAGCAAATAATAATAAACAGCATTTGTCTGTCACATGTACTATAATAGTTTTTATTCTGAAATCTTGTCTTAAAAAAATTAAAACTTTTAGTAAAAGTCGGCTGCATCCAGATAAGAAGAAAGCATACACATATCATTCACATGGACCGTGCAGTTTGTCACCTTTCCTTGAATTAAAAAAAAACAGGTGTGTGCACTACACGGTAGAAGTGAAACCTTCAGAAAAGGAGACCGAGATAATTGGAAACACTGTATACTGTATTCTATCTCATTTTCTCGCAGGCTAAATCCTATAGATGTATTTTGTCTCCCTTTAGTGTCGCTTTTTCGTTTCATCGAGTTTTAAAAACACAACGATTCTAAGGCCCGCCACATACATACGGAATTCCGTTTCGAAGTTCCGTTTCGGAATTCCGAACGCAGCAAATTCATATAAAATCAATGAACAGTGATTGATTCCGACTTCTTACAGAATTTCGTGTGTATGTTGCGAGCCTAAAGAAGATTTCGATTAAAAAACCTGTACATGATGAAATGAGTGCAATTCACCATGTATTGCACTCATTTCATCATGTACAGGTATGTTGAGACTCTTGGATTATTTTACCCCATCACTCTGTCGCTCGAGCCTTGTTCATCAATTAAAAGGATGCAATGCTTAAAATGAGAAATTAGAATTTGGAGAAATGTTCTTATATTCCCTCGTACACAAAAAAAGTTTAATTATATTTTTTTCTATAAGGTGTGTGGTCGGAATTACTGCTGTCGTTCTCGATGAAGGCGAACGTGCTGCAGATCTTCGACCAGTCGGTGGGCGCAGACTCGGTGCCCGTGGTGCACGGCCTGCGCTCGCTCTCCATGATCTGGGTCATATACGGACACACCTGCATCGTCGTCTTCAAGGTACGCCCAAACTTCAACCTCGTGTTAAATAATGAAATATTTAAAGTATAAAAACCACCAAATTTTTGAAGTATCATCTCCATAGCGACGCTTGATATGCGTAGGTCTCGATACCAGAAGTTACACACCTTTACATCTGACGTAAGCATTCCACCACCATCTATCGGAAACCCATAAGATTGTTCTGGCCCCTCCCATAGTCGCTTTTTACTACTGCCACGGTACAAAATGAGGTGACGGATTCTATTACGCCAAAATCGAAGGGCTTTTAATATATTTCATTGTTTTTAATAATTAAATTAAATTGTCCTCCTGCAAACCGAATTTCGGCCACGGTGACTAATTTTTACGGAGACTATCCATCTGCGCTGGACAGGATTATAGTGCACTCTCTATTCCCTCATTCTCATAGTTCGGTGGAACGGAAAGAGGAGGAAAGAGATCAGGCGGAGGTCCAACGGCTATACACATTTTCCGAGGACGTAGAATTTTGTGACAGAAAAACTCAATGTCTGGTTTTGGCCTGACCTAGGATTCGAACCCGGAACCTCATGATCAGCGATCGCTTTTCGACCACTAGACCAACGAGGTAGTCAAATAAATCAAATAGTATTATTTTAGTATCACAATTAATTTTATTGCGCTCGTATAGAAGGAATTTTATTTTCATGCGACCTCATCTGCCGAGTATCATTTATCGTCCTACTAGTAAAGTAGCATAACCCTATTTTCGGGATTTCCTAATTAATTTCAGTACGCAGACAACACAGCACTGAGAGCAATCCTGGAGAAAAGTTTCTGGTTCCAACTCATCATAAGCGCGGTTTACAGCGTCGACACTTTCTTCTGTCTTGGGTGAGTGTCCCTTTGGAGAAGTCTCTTGCGTAATATTTTATAACATCTTAAGCGTTGGCGGCACTTTCGTCGCGCCACAAGTGAAACGCACCGAAGCCTAAATCACGCTATCAAAGTTCTGAAGCACTGTGGTATATATATAGCTCTGAGCTGTCATACGAAGCGTTGACCGCCCCCCGGGCTGATCACCTTGTCGGATGGACCTTGTGAGATCTCCCCGTTTCCTTCCACGGCCAAAGGTACTAGAGAGAAACTAAAACAGGAGATGGGCAGAGCGGCATCTGCCATATATAACAACTTATCAAATATAAACTTAAAGAATAAGTAAAAATATTTGGAATATTCCGTTCTTCCTGATAACAAACAAAAAAAATACACTGTGGTTGCCAACAAGCTTGCGAATCGTGGTAACTATGACAAATATCTCCCTATGAGGCAATCTGTAGGGGCGGCCTTTGTAGTAGCAGTGGCAATTTAATATAACTTTACCATTACTGTCCACTTCTGAACATAGGCCCCTGCATAATGGATTATCTATCATTGCTGATAGATAATCTATTATGTATCTTGACGAAGTTCATATGTCTTTAAAATATATTTAATTCAAGTTTCCTCATGCTGTTTTCCTTCACTGTCAAGCCTATGGTAAATCAGCATTTAAAATTGCAATAAATAACTTCATAGTTTACATTATCTCGGTTCCATTGAAAAGTAGATTTTTTATAGTATAAAGGTGACAAAAAAGCACACAATCTTCATGGTAAGTGGAAAGGTGCGGCAATGCTACACGTCGGGCCTATTACTTTATATAAAGCGCAAGTCCGGTCGTGCATGGAGTATTGCTGCCATATATGGACTGGTGCTGCAAGATGCCACCTAGTAGCTTGAATTCAATGGAAAGGCGTGCTAAGAGGCTTATTGGTGGCCCAAATTTGGTCAAAACTAATCTTACCGGCCTCGAACACAGGCGCAAAGAAGCCAGCCTTTCGGTTTTCTACAGGATGCATTTCGGAGAGTGTGCGCAGGAATTGGATGATTTAATTCTTCCCTCTCCCTTCCACCATCAGACAACCAGACGTTCGGCCAGTCTCCACTCTTTCGTTATTGACTTACCGCGCATTCGAACCAAACGGTTTGCTACGTCGTTCATCATGCGTACCGCAAAGGAGTGGAATAAATTGCCAGCATCCGTCTTTCCATCCGATTACAATTTTTTTAAGTTAGTGCGCTTCACCATCTTAGGCTACATCACCACTTACCATCAGGTGGGATTGTAGTTAAGCGGGTTTAGAATAATAAATAAAAACTATAGACATCTATTTAATCCTCAATTAAGAATCAAAATGCAGACGCGTTGTCACCCCTGAGGTCTAAGATGGAATGCCCCGTTAATCCAATCTCAAACCAATAAAAAGGGTCTCAGGTTCTTTACACTCACCCTACGGAATGAAGCACTTTACGTTGTTATTCTCTGAGAGCGTGGTTCTACCCTAATTGAGCCGAACCACTCGTGCTACAACCATAATAATATAAACTCTGTCTATACTAACAATTTTAATTTTTACAGTGGCATGCTCGTGTCATTCCTGTACTTCCGTACCAACGCTAATGGCAAACTGAACTTATTGACGAAAGGACGAAGTACTATAACCTCCGGGGTGCTGCAGTTTCTCGGACTCATCGGCTACAGGTTTGCCAGGTAAGTAGTATTGGATGAAATCAATCACTATCATGAACTGTCTTCAAATACCACTCTAGTAAGACAATAACTAACTAAACAAGACAATAACTAACTAAAAGTTACAGCTTATATACGTCCCACTGCTGGGCACAGGCCTCCCCTCATTTCTGAGAGGGTTTATAGGGGTAATAACTAACTAAACAGGACAATAACTAACTATACAAGACAATGCCCTTTTACAATATAATTTTTATTTAATTCCCAATGCAGAGTGAACCCACATTTTTTGTAGTTTATTTATTTACAATTTACACAAGGAATATTATACTTAACTCATACAATATGATCAAGTGACGCCCCGCATTGTAATGTAAAAGAGGTTATTGATTCGTCGTTTTCAGACTTAACAGTTATTGTTTATTTGTTTGCATGTAGCCGTTGCGTTGTAGCATTAAGCAAGCTTGACTCGTGGGTACCGACAACAAAGCTTACCAGTAAGGCTCTGTTTATATTTTGGGAAGTGACAAGTGCGAGTGGCAAGTGCAACTGACAAATGACAAGTGCTTAGGGCGTGTGAACAGACAGTGACTGTATTTTCTTGGAAGTGATAAGTGTGAATAAAATGCGCACTAAGCACTTGTCATTTGTCAGTTGCACTTGCCACTCGCACTTGTCACTTCTCAAAATGTAAGCCGGGCCTAATATTGCATGTGAGCCTGTTCACATGCAATATTAGGCCCCGTTCAATTTTGAGCAGTGACAGGTGAGAGTGGTAAGTGAAATGTGGCAAGTAAGAAGTGACAAGTGCGCATTTTATTCCCACTTATCACTTGTCACTGTCTCTTTACATGCACTAAGCACTTGACATTTGCCAGTTGCACTTGCCACTCGCACTTCTCATTTCTCAAAATGTAAACCGGGCCTACTAATACTGCATGTGAACAGGCAGTGACAAGTGATAAGTTTGAATGACCTTATAGTTGTATGTAATTTATAAAATGTAATACGTTATAGATTAACGGCTCCGTACCTGTTCATGCTCGGCGTTGTGGAGGTGACGATGAAATGGTTCGCGCACAATGCGGTGTTCGAGCCGCCGGCGCCCGATCACGAGACCTGTCCGCAGTACTGGTGGCGCAACCTGCTGTACATTAACACACTCTTCCCCGTCGAGCAGATGGTGAGGACACACACATGATTATAAACTGTTATTTGTTTTTTTTTAAAATAGATCTGTTGGATTTCTTACTAATTATTCCTAGAACAGAGATGTTTTTCCGTACCAGTAGGTAAATTAAACAGAATTAAGAGTGACTTTTAAAAAGTATTATTTATAATCTATATTGAATAAAAAAAACTCTGTTTCTCACTACAAATCCATATTTGTATGAAATCTGAGAAATTTGCACACAATTATGATTTTGTCTATATGTGGGTTATGCCTCTAAAAATAAAGCGAGAAAAAGATATCGTTGTTTCTTACCTTCGCGTGGTATCAGATTGCCATATATGTAATCGGAATCTCGGAAACAGCTCTAACGATTTTCATAAAATTTTGTGTCCAGGGAGTTTCGCGGGCAATAAATCGATCTAGCTAGGATTTATTTTTAGAAAATGTCTTTTTGTCCGTGTTTTCAGACATGAAAAACTGCTACAATATAAGAAGGTAAATTTTGACATTGTGTTAATGGTCGTAATAGCTCAAGTGGGTATCGAGGTATCGAGCGGTCGCGAAATCGTAATGCCTTGGTTCGCGTCCTTTCTTCGGTCCGAATTTTTTCCTTTTTTTTCAAGTTCCCTTCTTTTGAGAAAATCTATTATTTCGAGCCCTTTTTTAGTATATTTAAAAATACGAAAATTTTATTAAACTAATTGCTTACAATTTTTTAATTAAAACCGAGCAAAGCTCGGTCATCCAGGTACTACATATTATAACAGAAGAAACTGAAAATGTTATTTTTTGGTTTGCTGCTTAGACATACATATTACTCCGAGATTTTACTACTATTAATTGATTAAAATTAAATTATTAAATATTAGTAGAATACTATCAAAAGAAGCCATGAGTTAAAAGAAAAAAATGACATTTGTTTCTCAACTTCTTTCATATTGAAAATATTTTCTGAAATTTATTTCATAAATTTAGATTTTATATTTATTATTTCTTTTTGCTTAAATTCTGTTATTATCTTTCAGAATACTTTATTTGCATTTGTAGACATTTCCTCGCGATTGTGTATCTAAGGATTTTTTGTGAGATGTTGACTCCGTATAAGACATTGACTATAAATTAATTCATTATTTTAAAATTTTATGTACGATGTGTGATCAAAATCGAAAGTAAGCTAAGTGTAGTGTAGTGTATGTATATGTGTAGTGCAAACTCAAAGCACAAAACCATCTTATGACTTCCGCAGATTTCGTACAATAAAGGAAGAAAAACTTATGACAATATTGTGGTAAGTATTTATGCATTTTGAATTTATTGACCGTTAGTTGTAGGGATTATTATTATGTTGACTGAAATTTTATCTTTTTCTTTTCTTTATATTTTATCTGTTGATTAGAGTTAAGAGAGAGAAGAGAAGTTTACTATGAGAATGTTCTGTGAAGAATAAATCTCACAATAACATGTATTATATGGCAATAAGATGTGTGAATTATCTGCAAAGCAATAAAAAATATCAATAATAATGTATAATGTGTGAAACAACCTGTCTTCCAAAAATAAAATTACATAACAATACCTATATTTAGTTTTATTTAATCCCACATGCTCCTCTAAAGTAAATTCGAGTAATTTTGGTGCAACCTCTCAAATGTATGGGAATTCACAAAAGATTTGTAACGCTTGTACCAAAATTACTCGAATTTGCCTTAAACGAACAAAATTTTTCAAAAGTTACCATTGAAGTAATATGTATGTGGAACAGAGTAACTGAATGCAGTGTCGCCTCTAGTACGTAGTACATAATAGTTCAATGGTTACTAAATAAGTTTTTCTTCATCATGTACGACTTTTATTCTAATTTAAATAAATTATATATTTGTAATTTAAATGTTATGTTAATAAGTTTTGTTAAACATAATTTAGTATGTTTTTTACATTTGACTTAGATACCTTTTAAAATATTCAGATAAAAATATCATTAAAATGTAATTGTGATATAATATTATGTAATATAATATTAAATAAGCAAATATAATATTACATAATAGATGACAAATTTAAATATTGTTCTCAATTTATTTACCTATTTAACAATACGATCTACTATTACCTACGGGTCATTCTATCTATGTTTATTCTATGATAAAAAACCAACCGCGCGAACACAGAGTAGCGCACATTTTTTGTTTGAGATAGCTATTCTAGTACGTAAGTACATATTACTTCAATGTTAGTAACTTATTAATTATTATAGCACTAAAAAGTACATGTTTGATAATAATAACCACTGGCAATGAGGTGATCGCTACCATGCTGTTTATTATTTATAAATATGTTTTATAAACAATAACAGTTTGTTTCTGGTTCTTCTCAGGACAGAGGTATTTTAAGAAGCAGTGGTAAAGCTTAAATTACCTTCAATAGATATTCTTTAAATCTATATTGAATAAAATTGATTCTATTCTATTTTACTCTATTGTGTGACCGCTACGCATTCCCGGCTGGTGAATACAGTTCCGGGTGAAGAATCTATTTAATTTTATTTGACTTTCTATATTAATTTATTCTCGGGCTATATTTCTCAGGATTTTAGATCACCACTTAAAATCAGTGTACGGGTTTCACCACAACACACGCTGCATACCGTGATATCCCTTTTTGGCACGCCTTTGATGTACAAAGTCAAATTTATTAAATACACGTATTATTGTTGTATGCATTAATGGCACAGAATGCAGCTATTCTTTACCGAGTGGTCAATCAAGAATAAAATTTGATAAGAATAAGAAATAATTATTTTTATTAGGTAGTTTGAAATCCTGATATAACAACTAATAAAGTTTCTTTATTTATTCCAATTATTTAAATTTTGACGTAACAAAAGAGAAACTTAGAATCCATCTTCAAGTTCTTATAGTGCACAGAACACAATTGATCTCTACCGAAAGAAGAATTCTATCTTCAAACTAAAGAAATGTAACACGCGCCTACGAGTGTATACTACTAGTGCCACCGTGGGTGCCCATATCAAACTTTTGTCGCCAGTAATTCAAACCTTTGTATTCTGTAACTTTCATTGACTATTATGTACTACGTACTAGAGGCGACACTGCATTGCTACTCTGTTCCACTCAAATGCGGTGCATACACCGCACTTTAATCAGTCACTCGCTAGGCGCTTATAGAGTTGTCACGTGTTGTGTTGATTTAAAAAAAAATCTCTTAATAAAAATATGCCATCGTGTGTACTTAGATATTGCACAAATAATTCAAGAAAAGTCAGTAAAACCAAGGAATTTGGTTAATAAGATACTTAATCAATAAAAACATATAAGGTATTAAAAATAAAACAAATTATTCCTAAGACGCCATCTCGTGTCATAGAATATAGATTATGAAATTAATATGTTCAGATGCGACATTTCTGTGGGTACTTGAGTATAGGACGAATATATTATTATACACATTTTTTTTTGTAGAACATATATAAGTTATTATAATTTGGCAAAATTTTTCATGTTTAAATCTGCTTTTTTATTCAAAGTCAAAGTGGTATAAATTCGTCCATTTTTAACTCTCACGTGCCCAACATTTATGTACGACTTTTATTCTAATTTAAATAAATTATATATTTGTAATTTAAATGTTATGTTAATAAGTTTTGTTAAACATACATTTAGTATGTTTTTTACATTTGACTTAGATACCTTTTAAAATATTCAGATAAAATATCATTAAAATGTAATTGTGATATAATATTATGTAATATTATATTAAATAAGCAAACATAATACACAAAATAAATGACTAAATTTAAATATTGTTCTCGATATATTTTACCTATTTAATGATAAAAAAACAACCGCGCGAACACAGAGTAGCGCACATTTTTTGTTTGAGATAGCTGTTCTAGTACGTAAGTACATATTACTTCAATGTTCTTCATAAAAATTTTACACTTTTTGATAGATGAGTCCTGCACGTCCTTATTTTCTTAATAATAATAATAATAATAGCCATTTAATTCCCAATTTTCATACAGCTGTCGATATTAGTTAAAACCAATTACAATATTATTATGAGTCATGCAATTTTTTTTAAATTTAAATGACATGTTAATGCCAGTGTCAATTTTAAATATAAGTTTAAATTAAATTTATAAAATTAATTTTTCATTGTTTATTAATGTTTGGGTAAATAATCAATTTATATTTTTAAGTAATTGTCAACTTGTTTTGATGTTTGTAAAAATAATAAAATTGAAGTTAATAATAATCTACTGAATTTGGCTATACATATTTTCTTATACTATATATATTTTCTGCATAATAAACCAAAAAAAGAAACAGGCAAATAAAAAGCATTTCTACACAGAATAGCATAAGTTTCTGTCAACTGATCAATACTGATAAAATAAACATAATTTTACATATTTATTTTTTATTATTTTAGTGTATGCTTTGGAGTTGGTATTTATCCGACGACACACAGTTCTACGCAGTGAGCGCTGTCCTACTCATTTTGGCAACGAGGTAAGTTTTGGGCCTTCAAAGTTTCTTAATTGCTGTCGATTACAAGACAAAATATTAAGTCGTCACTCCATTTAGTGGGAGACCGCCTTACACGAGAACTTTTGGTCCCCGTCGGTGATCGGTTGACATTCGAGGTGACAATCCGGTGTGTGACTACTCTAGCCCATGGACACCTTAACTACAAAGAAAGAAAATCACAGATGGATTGTCACCTCTGAGGACTAAAATGGAATGTCTTACAGCCTGTTTATTACAAGGGCTGTTCTGTGCTGCTTTTGACAGAAATAAATAAGTGTGCTATCAACCTAGAAGAATTCCTAAGCAGTAAAAAGCCCTACTATAATTATACTAAATATTTTTAAATTTCCTAAAAATTTAAAGTTTAAATAAGCTTTAAAAAAAATTAAAAACCGACTTCAAAAACTATAAAAAATAAAATATATAAACTTTTGAAGCGGAGCTAAGACAGAGTGTATCGACGAACTAAAGCCTCGTCTTCACCAGTTATTGCGAAAATAATTTTATTTATTTTTAGTTTTTTAACCGACTTTCAATTCGACTATATGTTTTTTATGTGTTTTACCTCATAACTTTTCTCTGGGTGAACCGATATTGATGATTTTTTTTATTTGAAAGCCGGTGCTTTTCATGTGGTCGCATATAAATCAAGACTTGACAAGTATTTTTCGAGTTATTTTTAATAACGCGTATTTAATTGACTTCGACTACATTGATGATGTTCTCATTTTATTTATATTGAAGTCAGTTGTAGAAAACGTTTAATTTTATCACTTGTTTGAATTCGTGGTTTATTTTCCAAAGTTTAATTATTTGACCCTTTTGACTCGACTAGCGCAATATCACAAGCTCAAGGAAGTAACTAAAATATTATCATACAATTACATTACGTTACATTACATTAAAAACATTTCGATTCCTTTTTTTAACAACCTTTTCAAAAAATCACCGAAGAGGTATAGCTAGCTTATTTAATAAAAAAAGATCATTGAAATTAGTTAATAATTTTTAAAAGATATCTCGTAACGCATACAAAAGTCGGCTTTATAGAATATTGTAATCTATCAAAACACTTATTTTCTACTGGCGACACTTTATTCGTAAAGTTTCATTACAATCGGTTCGGTTGTTTCGAAGATTAACCCGTACACAGAGAGACAGATTTTTTTTAATGTTTAGCAAGGCATAAAGCCTTGATAGCGTGCAAATAACTTCCTAAGCTTAAAAGAAGCCAGTTGTTTCTATATTACAGACAAAAACTTCAATTTATTTATATGTATATTTTCTTATTTCACAGTCACTTTAAAGTGTCGGTTATTTTGACGGGCGTGTTCTTCCTGTCGTCTCTGGTGACGACGGGATACGTGTCGTGGAGCAGCGAGCACGTTCCCAGCGGGGAAGATCCCTTCACTCAGTTCGATAAAATCTACGACAAGCCCTGGACGAGACTGGGGCCCTACCTCGTTGGCATGGCCACTGGATGGATACTGTTCAAGACTAACTTAAAGATTAGAATGAATAGAGTAAGTAACTTGACTTGTTTATCAAAATCATCATTACTCATACGTGGTAGAGCCATGCTGCAATTATATTAGTAGTAGAGTTGTAGCAAAAAAGGGAGGGACCACGCTCTCACAGAATACCAGCGTCAAATAGTAGCTTAATGCTACTGTGTTTCGTATAGTGAGTGTACATACGGGGACCCTTTTTACTGGAAACGAGGCATACCATGTTAAACCCCAAGGGTGACAACGCATTCATTTAGATTTTAGTTTATTTTATTCTTAATCGAAGATAGATGTAGACATCTATGGGCCACTGCATCCACTTACCACTTACGAAACACAGCAGTTTCGTATCCAGACACCCTTTTTACTGGGAACGAGGCATTCCATCTTAGTCCCCACGAGTGACAACGCATGTGCATTTTGATTCGTAATCGAGGATAGATGTAGATGTCTATGGGCCATAGCATTTACTAACCATTAGGTGGACAGTGTGCTCGTTTGTCACCCTTGTTCTATAAAAAAACTTAAATAGACTCACTTGAAAATATATTATCACTGTGTCATCTTCGTCATCATCATGATTATTGCCGCTTACTATCAATGTTCACTTCTGAACTCATCATAATGGGGATTTCCCACACTTGGCAAGAGGATTATTAACGACAGTTTTTATTACTGTATAAGGCTTTAAATCCTCCCTTATATGGAGTGTAATTGTAGGATCATATGTGTTCCCGCACTGAACAAATATGATCCTACAATTATTCCAAACATAAATGTTTGTCTGTGATCCATTAATGTCTATTATACTCCACGATACAGAACAGATTGTTGCACTGAGATAAGATTCGCGCTGAAGGCCACGGATTCGAATTCCGAACGGAATAAATATTTGTATGGCCTACAAATAATTGATCCGGATCTAATTGTAGTATTGTTTTGAAGCAAATTTAAGGGCGTATTCAAGTCAAAAATTTATTTGTTCCAGATATGGGCGTACGTGGGGTGGGCTGTGTGCACGGGGACGCTGCTGTTTTTGATCTTCGGGCTGTACAGCACGCAGCTGAACGTGGCCACGGCTGCTGTGTACAGCGCGCTCTCGCACTCGTTGTGGGCCGCCTGCATCGGCTGGATCATCATCGCATGTTCTACGGGACACGGCGGTAAGACTATGGCCTTTTTAACACGCTACCTCCCCCTTCTGCCTCGGAAAACACGTAATGCCATTGGTTCTACCAGACCTCTCTTTGGTTGTGTCGGCTTATCGTCCCATCGGACTATAAGAGGGAATAGAGAAGTACAACTATGCTTGCGTATACACTTGGGCACTATAATCGTGTCTTACGCCGATGGCTAGACTCCGTGAAGTCTGGCTGCTGTGATCGAAATTTGGTCTGGAGGACATTTGTGATCCAAAGAGAGATATATGTTATTAAAACATTATGTTTTTTTCATCCAATAATCTTTGCAAGCTATATACACCTAAACGTAGAACTAAAGACTAGTGAATAAAGTTTTAATGTTAGTTATTTGATCCAACGCATACGTTGAAATATATATATATATATATATATATATATATATATATATATATATATATATATATATACTTATCAATTATAATCATTAGCGACAAACCATAAATTGGGCGTATAATGGGTGATTTTTTTAAAGAATAAGGGTGACAATTGAGATTGATGGTAAGCGGATGCTGTGGCCCATTAAGAATCAGAATGCAGATGCGTCACCCCCGAGGACTAAGATAGAATGGCTCGTTTCCAGTAAAAAAGGATCTCCGGATCTCTGTAGTCACAATACGAAACGCAGCAGTGTTAAGCTTCTACTTTACGCTGGTATTTTGAGAGCGCGTGGTCCCTCCCCGGTCGAGCCGACCCATTCGTGCTACAATCGTAATATAGCTGCAGCCTGGTTCTACTATATATGACGTATTTTTTTGACCGATGCCAGTACAGTATTTATTGTTTTTGGCAGGCTGGGTGCATCCGCTGCTCTCCGCGCCGATCCTGTACCCGTTCTCGCGCGTGACGTACTGCGCGTACCTGGTGCACCCGGTGGTGCTGCGCTACGTGGCCATGCACCTCACGCATCCCATACACCTGGGCGAGCTGCTCGTTGTGAGTACACCGCCTCATTAATACTTCAATAATAATACTTTTTCTTCATCATCGTTGCAGCCCTTCGCAGGTCCTCTGCTGAACATTGGATACAGTACTGTATGTCTGCTACGTAAAAAACCTGTTGAAATCCCTCTAACAAAGAAGTGACTTCATTCTCTCCCCTGAGGACTAAGACTGAATACAGACTATAATTTTACTATGTGGATCTTCATAGACAACAGTAGCTGTACTGATGCTTGACAAAACAGAAAGGTAACATAGTTATATTCATGTCGTCGGCGGATATTACACGTCATTAAACAAACAGCGGCATCTGTTCGCAAATACTTAATGGCTTGTGAAACCTAAATTAGTCTATAAAAGTTCACTGCTGAACAAGGGCCTCCCCCATAGATTGCCTAATAGGGGGGGGGGCATTTTGCCATAGTTGCGGGTTGGTAACCAAAGTATTTTTTTTATTTGTTATCAGAGAGATGATTCCCTTTTCAGTTTCGCTTTGTCGTCTCTTACGACAACCACAGGTCGACTTGGTGTAGTGGATATTCGAACACAGCCACTACACGAACACATAGTCCAGCTGATGGTAATTGGATGTTGTGACCCATATGCCTCTACATTTGTCCTCAATTAATAATCAAAATCATCGTCGAGGCTACACGCAAGTGTGAGAAACGATGCAAGAGCAAATTTCATGCGACACTATTCCAATGATATCCCGGACGTCAGTCTGAGTGAGATTAAAATGGCTCTCCAGCACATTAAAAACAGCAAGCCCCGGGCGAGGATGGAATTACAGCGGAGCGACTAAAAGCGGGTGGAAAACCGGTACTTAAAGTTCTTCAGAAGCTCTTCAATTCCGTCCTTCATGGTGGCACTGCTCTGGAGGCGTGGAGCAGAAGTGCGGTGGTCTTGTTCTTCAAAAAAGGCGACAACGCTCTCTTGAAGAACTACAGACCGAATTCCCTTCTAAACCGCGTCTACGTGCTGTTTTCGAGACTCATTACAAATCGTCTCGCACGCAGACTCGACGGATTCCAGCCTCCCAAACAAGACGGTTTTCGAAAAGACCACCTACATATCCTTCGGCAATCTGTACAGAAGTCCGAAGAGTACAATCTGCCACTTTGTCTTGCGTATGTGGACTATGAGAAAAACCTTGATTCCGTCAAAATTTGGGTGGTGCTGCATTCCCTTCAGCGGTGACAAGTGGACTATCGGTATATCAAAGTGCTGAAATGTTTGTACAGTAGGGCTACGATGGCTATCTGAGTACAGAACCAGAGTACGAAACCTATCCAACTGAAGAGAGGTATAAGACAGGGTGACGTTATTTCCCCGAAACTCTTCACCACTTCATTGGAAGACCTTTTCAAGCTACTGAACTGGAAAGGATACGGTATTAACATAAATGGCGAGTACATCACTTACCTTTGATTTTCCGACGATATAGTCCTTATGACAGAATCGCTGGAGGGCCTAAGCACTATGTTCAATGACCTCAATAATGTCTCCCATCGAATAAGTCTTAAGAAGAACATGGACAAAACGAAAGTCATGTGTAATGTCCATGCCACATCTATGCCGGTGGTTGTTGGGAGCACTAAGCTCGAAGTTGTTGACGAGTATGTTCACTTAGGACAAGTAGTCCGATTAAGTAAGACCAACTTCGACCGAGAGGTCAATCGACGGATTTAACTCGGCTGGGCAGCATTCGGGAGATTTCGGCACATCTTCTCGTCAGGCATACCTCAAAATCTCAAAACTAGATTGTATAGCTAGTGTGTGTTGCCAGTGATGACCTATGGATCTGTGACGTGGGAGCTCAAAGTCGCTCAACGGTCTATGGCGAGGGCTATGCCCGGAATTCATCTGCGTGATAAACTTAGGAATGAGGATATCCGCAGTAGAACCAGAGTAACCGACGTAGCTCAACGAATTAGTAAACCGAAGTGGCGATGGGCCGGCCATATAGCTCGAAGAACCGATAACCGATGGGGAAAATGGGTTCTCGAGTGGCAGCCTCGTACCGACAGGCGAAGTGTTGGACGACCCCCCACTAGATAGAGTGACGACCCAGTAAGTCATGCAGGAAGTTGATGGATGCAGGTGGCTCAAGACCGTGCTTTGTGACATTCCTTGGGAGAGGCATATGTTCAGCAGTGGGCTTGTGAAGGGCTGTAATGATGATGAATGATGATGAATAATCAAAACGCACATGCGTTGTCAGACCTTAGGACTGAATGTTTCATCATGATGTAGATTTATCACGTCCCCATGGAGGGGTAAAATATCAATAGTTCAATTCAATCTCTTTTTTAATCTATTCATCTATTATGTGAGAAACTATGGAATATAAAAGGCGGTTTAATTTTATTTTTACTCTCTTATTTTGAGTTTTGGTTATCTATCTATCTAAACATCAACGTCATAAACGAGATGTTAATATAACCATTTATTGGAAACCCTGAAATTTTTATGGCGTTTCTATTTGTCGCCTCTTACTACATGAACGAAACGAAAACAGGTGATAGATTTCTTTTACGCCACTACCAAATTATAATTCAATGGCTGTTCGATTCCAGTTCGCACTGTTCCTGGGCTTGACTGTGATGTCTTACTTCTTCGCATTCTTGATCTCCATCGCTTTCGAGGCGCCCATCGTTACTATGCTCAAGATTCTTTCTCCGCAGAAGAAACCTCACAGAGTCTGAACTAAACTAGTTTTATTTCTAAGTATTCGCCAATAGGTGGCAATGTATCAAAGACTTCTATAATTGCTAAACACTTTTTACATTGAATATGGAAAACTGGTTTTTACTTTTGTGAGAAGAAATAAATCACGAAATATGAATTCTGATATTCTCGACTCAAATTTTATAACAAATGCAGTTTTAAGGATTGCAACAAAGGGTTCTTATTTCATATTAATATGCCTTTATAAGAAAAAAATATGCGCCAAACATCCTCTAAATTTAACCAAACAACAAAATTACTAAATTGTGGAAAACATCGCTTATTCACGTCACGATTTTGACAGTTTTCACTATAACTTAAATGTTTTTTTGAGGAAGGTTTCAATATATTATGTATGCAATATCGTAATGTAGGTATAGAAATGTCAAAAGAGAAATATTTATATTTTGTGAAGTTGCAGAAACCTTTTAGCAAACTGTATAATATAGTACTACATTTTAGTCAATTTATATAAGCAGAGAAACTTAATAATGGCGCAAATACATATTCTCAGAAAAGTGACCTGAGGATAGAATTTGGACGGTTGGCTATTGTACGAGATACACCACGTTGATTGTAAACCTCCCCCATGCATAGCCTGGCGGGTATTCAATATCAGACAACAAAAGAAAATAAATTATAATAATTGTTGCAAGGCGTCTCGATTTAGAAGCTTAAGCAGGAGTCCGCAAGGCCGTTTTAATATGTATTGGTGTAGTATATGTTGGGCGGTAAATGTTGTAAGCTCCGCTAGTATATAGATAAATTAAAGGAAGATTTCGAGCCTAGATCCGCCTGTGTTACAGAGTTACAGAGGTTTGAATTGTGTGTAAGAGATGTTTATTATGCATCCACGCATTTTTTCCACACCGTAATGCTCTTATGACCGCAATACGATTGAGTGTGCTCATTAGTGGAAGGCCGACATCTACACATATTTTTAAATAAATGAAGAATGCTGTTGGAAACAATATAAAATAATAACTAAGAGTAAAAACATACATATGGTTAGATTTGAAGAATGAGAAAATAAGGAAATTAGTTGCTCTCTGTAACACGCACACATAGCAGTTAATTTTCTTAGTACAGCTAAATATTCTATTAGCGCCATCTTTAAACTGTAATGTCATAGCTGGAAAGAATAAAATGTTTTCGAATGAGTTTCCAACGTTATATATGATTGTGTTCGACAATTTATCATGTAGCCAGTAAGAGGCGAGTTTGTTTAAGCAATGTATGATTCGATATCTTATTAGTTTTAAGTGATTGTACAAATGTATTACATATTATATAAAAATTAAGAAACAACTTATAAATAAGACTTGATTATGCTATATAGGTGTTTCGATATACACTATTAAGCCCTTCTTTTTCACTTTGTTATACTGGTTACCAGTAGTCCAGTACACTGTCGTTCCCATTTTCGACACTGTTTTCAAATGGAAATATTTATCATATATATACACTTTTTCTGTTCAACAAGAAAACCTATTATTTGTATGTTGCTTTTAAAACTTAATCTCCGAGTTTATTTGAATACCAATATTAATTAATAATAATAACAATAATTCGTGGAAGCTGTTCAATCTCTAGGCGCTGTTATGTTTTTTTGATCACGTGATCAAAGTAATGAGGGCACCTTACATCGAAAGCGCCCAGTACTCAGAGTACAAAAATGGCAGCGATTTATGACGTCATGTATTTAACCTACCTACCCTAGGGTACTGCGGCAGTATACTAGCAGTCCATAACGGAACGAATTTTTCACCAGTGAAAGCACTGAACAGTGCTCGTAGTGTATATCGGAACACGCCCATAGGCTGACCGGATTTCAAATATGCTATATTATATATGATGGTAATTTCAATACCTAAACGAAATCACTTTTAAATAATTTCAAAAATATATGCACTTTTAAAGAAGTTTAAAATTATATTTTTAAAACTTACACCTCAAAAAATTATAAGTGAAATAAAATATATGATCTAAGGTCTGGCCCATATAATATATCATATTTATTTTCATAGCATATAAAATAATCTTGTATTTATTTTTATAGTATATAAAAATATACCTATAGCTTGCATAGTAAATAAATAACAGTATATAATATCAGTTCTAAATAATTAATTTGGGGTTTTGGAAATTCTTACATGTTAGGAACATTTTTGTGTATTTTTTTCTTTAAACTAACCTTTACCATCAAACGATTCAATTCATCTGGATTTTTATACCTGCGTAACGAGTGTATGTTATGTGCAAAGGAATTGAATTATTCATTAGGAATACTAGGCCAAAATAGGCCAACAATTTAATATCTACATAATCCGTAGTTACCTTTTCAATTATTCTATACTCGTATATCGTACACAGAAGTAATTGAAGGGCTACTAAATATTGGATGATTTTTTAGCGTCTGGAAGAAACTAAGGTGTTACAGGTGAACGGAATAGAAGTATATGGCACTGATATTTTACATTCTTTTTTATTTTTCATTACAATATTATGAAATTGATCTATCAATAAATACAACTACTTGTTTGATTGCTTCATTTAATTAGTCCAAAAATTTTGTTTTTATATTTTAGTACCGAAAGTATATTTCAAATTAGTAGTATTTATTGTTATGATCAATTTTATATGTTAATGAAAGAAATTGTAAAATATCAGTGCTATAAGCTTATTCCTTTCACCTGTTACACTTACACCCTAGTTTTTTCCCAGACGGTAAAAAATCAGCCAGTGTACATAGGAAATAGAAAAACTAAAATTTTAACGTGTTTATAAAAATACCATCTAATCAGCTTACAGACATAATTTGCTTTAGTTAAGTACACTTGTTTCGCTCACAACACAAAGGTCAAACTCTGTGTGGTATAAATACATTTTTCAACATTTGTGCACAAACTAAATAATTTAATATTATTTGTTATAAACTGAAATGGCAAACACATTGTAAAGTACGTGAGGATATTATGATCACCTTAAGCTTTACCGCCCTATAGAACCAAAACTGGAAAGAGAACAGAGACCAAACACAAAATCGTTTTCTATAATTTATTTATATTAACAAAAAATAGCAAAACAGCTCCGGGAATTATTAGAAACACTTCGAAAAATCAAGTTAAAAAACTAACTACACTACACAAAACTAAAATCGACTAAAATATTCACTTTCATGTCAAGTGTCCAAATAGCGTCGATAAAGCAGCGCCCTTTTGACCCTTTATTACATGATTGACTGATGAAGAGATATCGTATCATAGAGTCTTCTATGCGAACAAGGCTGTAGTTTCCTAGTTATAAGAAAGTGACCATATTAACCGGATGACCATATTATCCTCACGTATTATAGTGATAAATAATAATCCGTAAATAATAGTTTAATGTACGAGGAAGTCTATCTATTTAATTAACTAAATGCAGTTGATTACATAATATTTAAAAACTCTTCGTCTTGATCCAGTCAAAAAAGCATAAGAGCTGTTTGTATAAAATCATATTTATTTACATTCTTATTCCTTTTACAACCCATTGTTTTAAAATTTAATAACAACGCTATGTATTAAAAAGGTAGGCTAGTGCACAGATACAATATTCAAACAAAATATGTTAACCATGACAAGTCAATACAAATATTTTTATAGCCACAAAGTGAAAAATATTACACGATTATAATACATAATTATTAAATTTTGTTTTACACGAAAGGCTACATAAATTATTTGTAAAGCGATGGTAGCATAATTAAAACTTCAAAATATATAAAAATTATATTTAAAAAAATAATTTACGCCTACGCTACGCCATGTAAATAAGATGTAAATATTAATTATTTGTAAGTTTTTACACGACAATATTTGTAATAAAACTGATTAATAATAACGGTAGCTTTTATTTATATGCCCTCTTCGCTGTTTGTAATTTTGATATACAATTAGTTCATTAATAATGAAAATAAGTAACATATTAATGTACTCCAGACCGAATTTCGGTCACGGCGACCACCCTCAACGCAGACTAACCATCGACGCGGGACAGGATTATAGTGTGTAGCACAGGGGCACTCTCTATTCCCTCTCCCTCATAGTCAGATGGGAAGGTAATCCGACACCACCGAGTGGAGAGATCAGGCGCATAAACAAGTTTACTTACATGACTCCGGGCTGTTACTGAGATTTTCTTGTCAGAAAAACCCATTTTTTCTACTCATGTGGTCCTGCCCCGATCGAGCCGACCCATTCATGCTACAACCCTAATATAACTGCTGTGTGGCGCTACAAGTAACTGATTTATGATCAAGAACCGCGTTAACGACCGCTAGACCTTTATAAGCTATGGCTTGACCAACGAGGCATTCCAATCCAATCAGAACTCCCTCCGTGGCCAGGGGGAACTTCCCGTATAAATCATCCGAAACGTCGGGAATTAAAAATAAGTGTAATAAGTTAAGTGTGATAAAAACCGTAAAATTAGTTTCATGCAGGTTTCCTCAACATCTTCACCGCCGAACACGTGGTAAATCAGCACTTAAAATAGCTATTAACAATTTCATTGGTGCCGGCGGGGATCGAACCCGGATTGCGAAAGCTTGGCTATTTTAACTACCCAGATATTTATTGGTTTTATTTAGAATATATAAAATGTATTGTTTACATTTTATATACTCTCTGTAGCCGCCTCCATAGTGTTATCACTGTCCTAAGGTTTACTGGCCAAGATTTTTTTTGCATTAAGTCCGCCTTTTGATCCCATACCGTTTGCAAGGTTCAATAAAGATTAAATAAATAAATAAATAGACCGAGTCGTAGTACTATAGGTATTTTATCCTCAATAAAAAGAAACAAAATTGGATCTTAACATTTTATTGTACACATTTAATATGAAGAATACTTAGAGTTATCTAACTTGATTGTCTTATCACGAGTACGCGTAGTCGCTGATCCTTCTAAACAGACAGCAGCACGGCATCTCAACTAGAAGTGACAGCAGTAGTGCGCCCAGTACAGTCAGCAGCGACGTGCCCGAGAAGTAAGTCCACTAAAAATAAAAATAAAATATGTAAAAAGAGAGAGAGGACCCCTTTTACTGTAAACGAGGCATCTCAGTCCTCAGGGGTGACAACGCATCTGAAATTTGATTCTTTATTGAGAATAGCAGCATCTACTTGCCATCAGGTGGACTGTATGCTCTATTGTCACCCGTATTATATAAAAAGATTAATCTAGGACTGTGACTACGACATACAATGTCGTAGTCGCAGGGCTCCCATTTTACCTCGACGGCTCTGTGGCACAGGGGCTTACCAATGAGTTACAGCGCTGCGGACCGCGGGTTAGTATCTCGCACGGAACAAGTATTTGTATGGCTTACAAATAATTGTTTTGATTCTGGATGTTTGTCATTGTGCAATTTATGTAACAACGGATTTTCCCCTGTATCGTGGAGACCGTTTAAATATTACATATTTAAACGGTCTCCACGATACAGGGGAAAATCCTAGTGTAGAAGTAACGTTTTTTAAGAAAAAAGAACTCCTTCAAACTAGGTTCCACCTTATTTTCCACGATAATATAGAGACTACTAATATATTATCGTGGGATACGTGTAATCAACAGTGAGTATATCATGATAAGTGTTGCTATTAGTTTACAGTACCTGATTGACCGAGCTTTGCTCGGTATTTTTCGCTCGATTTTTTTAATTCATGTGTTTTGGAAATTATATTTAGATACAAATTACTTACTGATGAAATATAAATAATATTTTTTGATCTTAGCGACATAACAGAAAAAACGGAACTGGTTATTTGAATAAAAAATCATGAGTGCAATTATTTTAATTTAAATTGTCGTGTTTTTAAAAAATACTAAAAAAGGGCTCGAAAAAATAGATTTCTCAAAAAAGAAAAGAACATGAAAAAAAAATTAAAAAAAGTCGGTCGGTCGGTCTGGGCTCGAACCGGGGTTTTAAGATTCTGTGACCGACCATTATACCAATTAAGCTATTTATAATCACTAACAATCCGTCAAAATTTACCTTCTTATTCTAACGATATTGTAGCAGTTTTTCATTGCCTAAAAACACGGACAAAAAGACATTTTCTAAAAATAAATCCTAGCTAGATCGATTTATTATCCCCGAAACTCCCTGGACACAAAATTTTATGAAAATCGTTGGAGCCGTTTCCGAGATCCCGATTATATATATATATATATATATATATATATATATATATATATATATATATATATATATATATATATATATATATATATATATATATATATATATACAAGAATTGCTCGTTTAATAGTATAGGATTCTGCAGAGATAAGATGTCATCATGTTATGATATCTATCACATACGTACAAATACACGTGTGATTGTGTGTATTATCTAATTATATGACAACGCTGAATGTGTAGTGCTTAGTATATATCTATACGTGGTAGAGCCACGCTGCAGCTATATTATGGTTGTAGCACGAATGGGTCGGCTCGACCGTACCAACATAAAATAGCAGCATAATAGTGCTGTGTTTCATATGGTGAGTGTAGAGATCCGGAGGCCTTTTTTACTGGAAACAAGACATTCCATCTTAGTCCTCGTAGGTGACAACGCGACTTCACTTTGATTCTTAATCGAGGATAAATGTAGATATCTTTGGGCAACAGCATCCACTTACCATTAGGTGAAATGTGTGCTCGTTTGTAACTCTTCTTCTATTAAAAAGTATCGTGTATTTTTATTGCATACTCTGGTGCATGCTGAATATCCGCTATTAAACCAAAGACACCACCGGATGGGCACTAAGTTACTAAAACATTGCCCACTAAGGTTATGGTCGATTATCCGTAAGTTCTTTAGTCGACTCCAAGCAGGAAAGAAGACTAGTTATTTATTTTGTAAACCACTTTTCGTTTTCGACAATCTAAAACTGATTTTGTTTAATGTGACTAAGGTTACGCAGTTATTATTTATACACACTAGGTAAACCTGATTTGAAGGTTATTTCAGATAAATTCTAACTTTAAAATATGGTTGCCCTCTTTCTTCGGAAGGACAGGTCGTTATGCAACAATTGTTTTAGAAGATCGAAAAACAGTTACCGCAGAGTGGTTCACTAACAATTGTTTGCCACTTGTCTTGGAAAAAGTTCGGGAGAAACGACCTCGCAGTAGGATCCTCCTTCACCACGACAAAGCCTCGTCGCACACCTCCAAGCAAACAATCGACTACGTTGGCGACGTCAGACGTGGAATTACTGGGTCACCCACCCTATAGATCCAACCTCGCACCTTGCGATTTTTATTTGTTTCCAAAAATAAAAGAAAAACTTTGAGGAAAACGTTATGAACGTAGAGGAAGCAGTGGCTGCGTTTCAAAATGCCGTCAAAGAAACCCCTAAGGTCAAGTTGACAAAGTGCTTTTCTCAGTGGTTCTATCGGATGCAGCGGTGTATTAATGTAAAAGGACACTATTTTGAAAAGATATAATATAACTAATAACTTGCTAGTTTGTTCAGTTTTTGATTTTCTAAAAACTTTCAGTGTCACCCTCGTTCACGATCACGCCCGCGCGCTTTTCACAGCTGTGCATGTATTTGTCTTAAACCATATTTTTAACAATAAACTTTTAATATATTTTCGACAAATATAAAAAGAAAGTACATTAATTGAGAGAAAATCAGTAATATTTGCATAAATGTATAAAAAATATTAGTAAGAGTATAATTATTACACAGTACGTGAGATACACACAACGTACAACACAAACACAGCTATAGTCTATTTTTATATAAAACTGAATTTATATAAATAAAAATTTGGTTAACCCTGCAGGTTCTGGAACTTTCCGCTAATTTCAAATGCAAAGCGCTCCGCAAATTTTACCAAACTATGTTGCGAAATCTCGAAGTTATGTTAAAAAACGTTTTTTTTTCTTCAAATTTTTCTCCTTTGATATCTCACGAACGAATGAACCGATTTTTATGTTCCAAACAGCATTCGATGTTATATTTTGAGGTTAAGAGCTGATTGGTTTTTTAAATTGATTGATTGATTAACGGCTTTACCGTTTAAAAATTATACCAAAAAAACAGTTTTTCAATTTTTTTTTTACATTTCTCAAAAGCTACTCGTCCGAATCAGTTTATATTGACACAAAATCTAATCCATAATTAATCAGAATAGCTAGAAAGCTAGAAATTAGTTAGAATAGCTTCCTGGTATCTCAAAACATCGAGATCTGATGAAAACTCGATTTTCGCAAATCGGTGTGAAACCAATAACTTCCCTATTTTTGAAAGTTTTCAATTATCTTAGCGGGAAGTTAAAAAAAACTGAAAAATGACAAACGAACTTAGAATCCACCTGATGGTAACTATTGCAGTCCATGGACAAGGGCGACAGTCGAGCATACAGTCCACCTCATGGTAAGTGGTTGCTGTGGCCCATAGACATCTACATCTATTCTCGATTACGAATCAAAATGCAGATGCATTGTCATCCCTGTGGACTAAGATGGAACGTCTCGTTGCCCCTAAAAAGGATCTCCGGTTTTCTACACTAACCATAAAAAACACAGCGGTATTAAGATGCTATTTGATTGGTATTCTCTGAGACCGTGGTCCTTCCCCGGTTGAGCCAACCCATTCGTGCTATAAACATAATGTAGCTGCAGCGTAGCTCTACCACATATAAACCTGCCGCCAAATTTAAATAAAAAAGGCCTAAGAAGGACCAAAATACAGAGGTGAAATTAGGTGTGAAGGCGTTGTTTACTCAGTCTGACTCCTTGACAAAATAATACAAGTTCCTTAATGAAAGTTTCTTTGGTTGAAGTCAACTTTTTCCACGTGCTGCTGTAGCCAGCTACATTTGTCGCTCGTAATTTTACTTACAAGGCAAGCCGTGTTTGCACAGAAAGCATTTCCAGCAGTCAGCAGTAGCCACCTGACGACTGGCCCGTGCAGCAACATTGCGCAGTAAGTGAGACGGCTCAACGCCGCAACTACACCGCTATCCAGTAGCCGGCGTGTCGTACCTGATAAAAAATCATAGTTTTCTATTTCTATTAAACTAAAATTGGATGACTTGTTACAATTAAATACAAGAAAAGATTTTACTTGAAAAAATGTACAATAAAGCAAGAAAACCATAGTAAATGATTCTGACTAGACTCAACTGAGCAATATCTTAAGTTGACGGTGCTTCACCCCCGTGCCTCGAAAAGCACATGAAGCAGTCCGACGCCTAATCACTCTCCGGTCGTGTCGGATTTTCGTCCCATCCGACTATGAGTGTGAGGGAATAGAGAGTGCACCTGTGCTTGCCCACTACTACACTAATTCTGTCCTCGAAGACAAGCCGCACTAGACGAAATTCTGTCTGGAGGACATTACTCGTATTTTTATTTTTTATCACGTTTTTACTAACTCACTTTCGTGTATATCTATTTGATGAGCTAAAGATTTTAAGTTTTAAACATAGCTCAGAATCGGATGACAAGTAAGTATAAAGCAATAATACATACACTTGTTAATATTCGCCCCAAAGTTAAACATAAGCCTGACCACATTCTCACATTTTTGAAAGGGTTATGAAGCAAATAATCCACGCTGTCGGGTATATGTTGGCAGACTTTAATATTTGTCTAAAATATTTTATTACTCAGACATGTAGTTTTCCTTACCGTGTTTTCTTTCGCCGCCGAGCTCATACTAAGTAAATCAACTTTTGAAATTGTAATTTATAATTTCATTGGTACCGCTGAGTATCGAACCCCGATTTCGTGCTATAAATTTTACGACCAGCGCTGTTAGTGAATAATTGAGGTGATACTCGGACTTAAAGAAAAAAAAATTGGGGCGTGGCTTTACGTGATTACGTTAAAGTTACATTATACATATATATGTCCCACGGCTGGGCACAGGCCTGCTCTCATTTCTGAGAAGGTTTTAGGGCAAGGAAGTGTCGGCCGCGCTGTCCCAATGCGTGTTGGCGAACTTCATATGTCTTCGTAATATTTTTTTCTCAGACATGCCTCACGATGCTTTAATTCACCGCCGAGCACGTGGTAAATTAGCAGTTAAAATTGCAATTAACAATGTCAATAGTGCCGGCGGGGATCGAACCGGGTTGCTGGCGTACTGTTAAATTTACAGCGAGCGCTAACCATCTGAGCTACCACGGCTCCATGAGACGGCGACCTCACTCAACGTAACGAATTTAAAAAAAAGAATATTAACAATGTTATAAACATTACTAATATTCCCTTAACCACTTGTGGTAAGCTTAAATTGCTTGTGTTACGAGTGGTTCACGGCAGTAGTCGAATGGCGGATTCGAACCCACGAACTTTTTGAGTTCGCGGTCCACGCTCTGCCATTAGGCTACTGTCACTTTTTCTTTGATCCTTTAGCTATCGAGTGGTATAATTAATTAAACGTTGGTTGTAGATGATATATATGTCGCTGCTACATTAAACTGTACTCCCCGACTTCGTTATTACCAGTTTTGTTGAATAGCCTCCCAATATGGAAGCAAACTTCAAGGCGTACTTACGTCAAAAACAGATAATTTTACAATACAACAAAGTCACCAGCGTAATCCGTCGAAGAAACTAAAGCGGGCCAGAGCAAAGCCGCTGGCCAGACTAAGTGCAGCCAGGAACAACTCCAGTGTTCGTAGATCGCTGACACGCACACTGACGCAACCAGCGTCACAGCCGACAGCAGCCAAAGGCAATACGAGACCAGCTGAAAATTATTAACATTAAAAAACACTAACTACATGGTAAAGGTCAGACAATTTTGTTTTTAATAAGAATGTGCAAGATTCAAAAAAATTAACTTTAAAAAATACGCAATATTCAAAAAATGTTTAATAAAATTATTATAATAAAATAATATTATAAAATAAAGATATGCAAGTGCCAAAAATATCAAGTTTCTATAAAAAGCAAAAACTGATTACGACTATCTAAAAGAATAAAGTAATATCCAATTTAAAACTTATGAAGTCGAGGCTTGTACACCTATGCCTTAGCACCGACTTCAGAAGCTATTATTTGGAAGTTATTCTCTTTCTTTTTAATCTTTTAAAGTCGGCGCTTACTTTTTATTAATAGTTTAATTTTTCAAATTATAAAATCGTTAGAAAAGGAAACCGAGATAATAGAAAACACTTTATACTGTATTCTATCTCATTCTTTCGTAGGCTAAATCTTATTATATATTATATTTTTTTATAGATGTATATATTATGTTTCTCTCTTTTTAATGTCGCTTTTTCGTTTTTTCGAGTTTCAATACACAACGATTCCCGAGAAGTTATCAATTTAAAAAAGAAATTATTTCTTAAATTAAATTGAATCATATTTCTGTTTTCATATCATATGTTATGATAGGTTTTTTTTATATCATTGGGTGATAAACGAGCACACAGTTCACCTGATGGTAAGTGAATGCTGTGGCCCATAGACATCTACATTTTTCTCAATGAAGAATCAAAATGCAGTTGCGCTGTCACCCCTGAGGACTAAGATGGAATGCCTCGATTCCGGTAAAAAGGGTCTCCGGTTCTCTACACTCACCGTACGCAACACAGCAGCATTACACTGCTATTTTACGCTGGTATTCTGTGAGAGCGTGGTCCCGCCCCGGTCGAGCCGACCCATTCGTGCTACAATTATAATATAGCTGCAGCGTGGCTCCACCACGTAAAGGTAACAGTGTAAGCCCATATTTTTTTCTAGTAGTGGATAACATAGGTATTACCCTCAGCACCGGAGTCTGTCCGTCAACCTTGTGCACCAACCAGCCGGAGAGTACACCGATGAAGTATGGAGCCACTCGTGCTACTGGGCGTTGGATGAATAAGAAATATCCCTCGAATATTCCATGGAATCTAAAATAAATAAAATTAAACACATAGTAAAAATCTTAATAAGTAAAATTATTAATTAAAACAAGTGAAACTTGTTATCAAGGCCCAGTGGTGATGGCGTATGAGAATTACAAGATTTATTCCAATGGTTATCGTAGAAGACAACTACAGAAAATCCGTAGCTCATGCCTTAGATGACGATATGATATACGCGGTATATTGTGCGCGATATATTGTGAATGGGTCGGCTCGACGGGGAAATAATACCAGCGTAAAATAGCAGCTTAATACCGCTGTGTTTCGTATGGTGAGTCTGGAGATCCGGAGATCCTTTGTTACTGGAAACGAGACATTCCATCGTAGGATGACTACAGGGTGGCAACGCATCTACGTTTTGATTCTTAATCAAGGATAAATGTATGCTCATTTGTCACCCTTCGTTGCGTGGGTTTCGTCAGAGAGAAAATAAAACAGGAGAGGATCCTTCCTGATATCAACTCTGTAAATGTTGATATCATCTCTGTAAACAAAAAACTGTAATGGAAATTGGAGGTTACGAACCCGCCTGCCAAACCTGCAACTATAACAAAACCCCCTATGCAGCAATTAATCGATGTCAAACATGTTCAGCAGTGGACTTTTACAGTTAAAGTTAGTTAAAGTCGCAGCCTATATACGACCCACCGCTGGGCAACGGCCTTCTCTCATTTCTGAGAGGTATTTAGGGCAAGGTAGTGTCTGCCGCACTGACCCAATGCGTGTTGGCGAACTTTACATGTCTTCGAAATATTGTTTTTCTTATATCTCAGACATGCGGGTTTCCTCATGATGTTTTCTTTCACCGCCAAGCACTTGGTAAATCAGCACTCAAAATTGCAAATAACAATTTCATTGGTGCCGGCGGGAATCGAACCCGGGTTGCTCGCGTACTGTGAAATTTACAAAGAGTGCTAACCATCTGGGCTACCACGGCTCTTAACTTTTATAGACTGTAATGGAAATTGTAAAATATCTACCCCAGCGACGCAGAGTTGCGTGAAAAGTGTAAGGCATCTATTACTATCCATCTACCAAACAAAAAATCCTTTAAAAAAACTATAGCCTCTTCTTTAAAAATAGAAATACCGTTTGTGGTAATCGGTGAAGGCCTTGATAACATCAAAGGCAGTGGCCGCCAGTAAAGCCGCATTTAGCAACAGCAGGGCACTCCGGCGACGAGGTGACGTCATCAGTACGCACAGCAACGCACCGCACGCGTGTAGTAGCGTATCCGTTGAGAGGTACCACGATACTTGCATGCACTACGAAGCAAAATTAAAGTAGTAGCCTATAAAGGTGCCGCTGTTCAGCATTAACCTGCTCAGCGACAGAGACAAAAAAACACAAAATCGTATACTATAACTAATATATTAAGAAAATTATAGCAAACAATCTCTGGCAATAATTAGAAACACTTCGAAAAATCTACTTTAAAAAACTATTTTTTTTTTATAGGATGGGGTGACAAACGAGCACACAGTCCACCTGATGGTAAGTGGTTGCTGTGGCCCATAGACATCTACATCTGTCCTCGATTACGAATCAAAATGCAGATGCGTTGTCACCCGTGAGGACTAAGATGGAATGCCTCGTTTCCAGTAAAAAGGGTCTCCGGTTCTCTACACTCACCATACGAAATACAGCAGCATTAAGCTACTATTTCACGCTGGTATTCTGTGAGAGCGTGGTCCTTCCCCGGTCGAGCCGACCCATTCGTGCTACAACTATACTACTAATATAACTGCAGCATGGCTCTACCACGTAAAACTAACTACACTAAAATCGACTAAAACATTTACTATAATGTTAACTGTCAAAATGGCATCAATAAAGCATCGCCCTTTTAACCCTTTATTATTTGATTGACCGATGAAGAGCTATCGTAACACAAGCCATCTATGCAAATAAGGCTGTAATTTTTGAATTATAAGAAAGTGACCATATTAGCCGGATGACCGCGTATTACCCTCACGTATTATATTTAAAAAAAATTGTACCCCGGGTTGGGTCGGGTGCAAGATCAGTTTTTAGTTATCTCTATGAAGAAATCCTCAATTTTTGGTCCTACGACTGATCATTTTTTTTAGGGTTCCGTAGTCAACTAGGAACCCTTATAGTTTCGCCATGTCTGTCTGTCCGTCTGTCCGTCCTCGCTTAATCTCTGTGACCGTTAGCACTAGGAAGCTGAAATTTGGTACCAATATGTGTATCAATCACGCCGACAAAGTGGTAAAATAAAAATTGGAAAAAAATGTTTTATTAGTGTAGCCCCCCTATATGTAAAGTGGGAAGTGATTTTTTTTTAGTTTCAACCCTAACGTGTGATATATTGTTGGAAAGGTATTTAAAAATGAATAGGGGTTTACTAAAATCATTTTTGATAATGTCAATAATTTCGGAAATAATCGTTCTAAAAGTAAAAAAACAATGTGTGTCCCCCCCCCCCCTCTAACTTTTGAACCATAAGTTTAGAAAATATGAAAAAAATCTGAAAAGAAGAACTTTATAAGGACTTTCTAGGAAAATCATTTTGAACTTGGATGGAAACAACAGTACCGGGAGCAGTTGCAGGAGCGCGGAGCGCTGCTGGAGCGCGAACATAATGGATACCCACCTTTAAACTCATAAGTGGGAACACTTATTGTGACGGACGGGAAACTACGGAACCCTACACTGAGCGTGGCCCGACACGCTCTTGGCCGGTTTTTTTCAGTCTTGTCGGATTACCGTTCTACTCAGTGTAGGAATAGCAAGTACACCCGCGCTTGCGCATACACTCGGGCACTATAATCTTGTCTGCGCAGATGACTAGTCTCCGTTTAGACTGGTCGCCATGACTGAAATTCAATCTAGGGTTCATTTTGTCTCATACGTCGTTAGCAAATCGACCTTAATCCACTAAAGTGTCTCTTAGTTACGTATATCCTGGACTTTTAATCAGTTCGCTTCCCACAATACAGGTTCATGTGGGAACATTCATGTTTACACCGCCCCGAAATCGAAGACAAGGCCCTCAACCTGGTAGTCAAATACTTTTATAAAATAAGTAAATATTATTAGGTATTACATTAATATATAATAGGTTGGGGAAAAATTTTCTCCTATTATGTTTGTATAAAACTGAAGAAAAATTTCTCTCTCTTTGGTTGTACTGTTTGTATTCGGGTGGTTTTAATATCAATACATAGAGGACATTAAGAAAAACAAGAATAAAAAATCTAAATCATTTTCCCGCCATTTTTAGGGTTCCGTAGTCAACTAGGAACCCTTATAGTTTCGCCATGTTTGTCTGTCCGTCTGTCCGTCCTCGCTTAATCTCTGTGACCGTTAGCACTAGAAAGCTGAAATTTGGTACTAATATGTGTATCAATCATGCCGACAAAGTGGTAAAATAGAAATTGGAAATTTAGAATTTCGGAAATAATCGCTCCAAAAGTAAAAAACAATGTGTGTCCCCCCCCCCCCTCTAACTATTGTACCATAAGTTTAGAAAATATGAAAAAAATCTGGAAAGTAGAACTTTATAAGGACTTTCTAGGAAAATTATTTTGAACTTGGATGGAAACAACAGTTTTTGTACAAACTCATAAGTGGGAACACTTACTGTGACGAACGGGAAACTACGGAACCCTACACTGAGCGTGGCCCGACACGCTCTTGGCCGCTTTTTTCAATTATTTTTCTGACCGCCAAAATGAGTGAATTTAGTGAAGAAATTCGATACATTCTGAAGTTTTATTACAAAAAAGGGAAAAATGCGACTCATACCGCGAAAAAGAAAATTGTGACGTTTATGGATCTAATGCAGTGTTGGTAATAGTAGCACAAAGTTTGTTCAAGCGTTTTCAGTCCGGGAATTTTAATGTCAAATATGTTGCTCGCTCCGGTCGCCCCCATATGGTTAAAATCGACGCCATTTTTGAAAAAGTGGAGCAAGATCGGCATATTAGTAGTTACGACATAGCCGAGGAATTAGTATTGACTACAAAACTGTTTTGACCCATTTTAAAAAGTCTGGCTATACAAAAAAGCTCAATATTGTACCACACGATCTTACTGAAAGAAACCTCACCCGTACTCATGTGCGATTCTCTATTGAAACGTAATGAAACCGAACAATTTTTGAAAAGTGATGAAAAGTGGATCACCTATGACAAGACCGTGCGAAAAAGATCATGATCAAATGTTAGTCAAGCTCCAAAGACTGTAGCAATAAGGTGATGCTGTGTATATGATGGGATTGGAAGAGCATCGTTTACTTTGAGCTTTTATCGCCGGGCATAACCATCGATTCGGATCTCTACTGCCAACAACTAATAAGACTCAAGCAAGAAATAGAGAAAAAACGGCCGGAATCGATCAACAGAAAAAGAATGGTCTTTCATCATGATAACGCCGGTCCACTCACTCCTTAGCCACTCAGTAAAACTTGAGAGAGCTTGGTAGGGAAGTATTAACGCATTCACCATATAGTCCTGAGCTTTTCTCAGATTTTCGTCTGTTTCGGTCTCTTCGGAATGCTTTGGGTAGTGTTAGGTTAACATCAAGAGAGAACTGTCAAAACTACGTGTCGTAATTTTTTGATCAAAAATCAAAAATAATTTAATATAGTTTATTCTTCGGAGTAAAAAAGTAAAGTTACATTCTATATACGTTCCACTGCTGAGCACAGGCCTCCCCTCATTTATGAGTGGGTTTTAGGGCGGGGAAGAGTCCGCTGCGCTGCCCCAATGCGTGTTGGCGAACTTCACATGTCTTAGAAATATTTTTTATCTTATTCCTCAGATATGCAGGTTTCCTCACGATGTTTTCCTTCACCGCCGAGCACGTGGTAAATCAGCACTTAAAATCGCAATTAACAATTTCATTGGTGCCGGCGGGGATCGAACCCGGGTTACTCGCGTTCTGTTATATTACAGCGATCGTTAACCATCTGAGCTACCACGGCTCACCACGGTTCTTCTGAGTTGTTTTCAGGAAAATGGTTCTGGCATCTCCTTCCTTTCCCTATGTCACCTCCCATGACTCCCACGGTATGGTACGAAATAGTGGATCCGCTACACTATGCGATATGCAAGAGGTAAAATGAAAAATTTTGTAAAACCGAAATTTTTTGAGACGTAGTAGGGCCATGCTGCAGTTATATAAGTAGTGTAGTTGGGTAATAATGGCTTGGTCCGAACGGAGAAAGGCCACGCTCTCACAGAATACCAGCGTAAAATAGCAGCTGAATGCTGCTGTGTTTCATTCAGTGAGTGTAGAAACTGGAGACCCTTTTTACTGGAAACGAAGCATTGCGTCTTAGTTCTCACGGGTGAAAACGCATCTGCATTTTGATTCATAATCGAGGATAGGTGTAGGTGTCTATGGGCCACAGCAACCACTTACCATCAGGTGGGCTGTGCTCGTTTGTCACCCTTATACTATAGAAAAACGACATCAATATAAATAAAATGAGAACTTCGTCAATGTACAATACGGCCGACGTATCTTGGCGAGTCTGAATATAGGCTCTGCGAAGTTTAGCGCATGAACACTCGTGAAGAAAACTGTTATTGTCATTTTTTTATATATACCAATGTACAAATAAAATTTCCCTAATACAGTGACCAAAAATATCAAAACACTTTGGAGACATTATAAATTAAAGATTCAATTTTGATACCTCACCTTTCGATAGGGGCAGATTTTATCACAAACACATACAATATTATTTACATTTAATACTTTTTATTTATTTACACTTATTATTATTTAATCACTGTCGCTGAGGGGGGAAATTCCTAACATAAAGTCGTCGGCCCCTTGTGTACCATGTGAGGTACTTGGCATAGGTTCATCTTCGTAATCGTCGCTCTCACTTTCAGACTCACTTTCTGAATCTGAAGCTGTATTAATGATGAATAATTGATCCGTCATTTCGTCAATAATATGGTCGCTCTTCCTATAGTCATGTTCGACCTCTTGCACTTTTCTGCATAAAGCACTCCATTCATTCTGACCCATTAAATTTACTTTTTCTTGTATGAGCTCCATTGTCCGGGTTACGTTCCAGTCGACGTTTTTAGCGGCTACGTGCCCTTTAATGGCAGCCCACACCATCTCGATGGGGTTTAAATCGGGATGATATGGGGGTAAACGAAGGACATCGTGGTTGTTTTGTTTAAACATTTCATCTATTACGTATTTTTTATTCACGTCTTTGTTTTTTTTTATTAGATCGTAAAGTTGTGGTTTACGCATGTCCTTTTCATATGGTATACCCTTTTCTAATAACCACGATTCCATTTTTGCCTTCTTGTCATTAGATGTAGGGGCAGGATCCATTAATTTGTTGTGGTACGGAGCATTATCGATAACCACCACCGAGTTAGGGCTCAAATTTGGAATCAGTTGGGTCCGTAACCATTTCTCATAATTTTTGAAATTCATGTCATCATGATAGTCTCCGGTTTTGCTGCCAGATTTGAACATTAGTAGCGCGTTCGGAACAAACCCTGCTTCTGACCCAGCGTGTACCATCACTATCCGCTGACCTTTTGATATCGGGCGCTTTAGTCCTTGAGCGGAACCATCTGACCACGCCTTACCTTTTGTATGTGATGAGTGGGCATACGACTCGTCAGTGAATACAATTGGTCGCCCTTCGTCCCTGTATTTTTTCATTGCCTTCAAGTACAAGATCCTTTTCAGGCGAATGTCGGTCTTCTCTATAAGAACCATTCTATTGGTTTCGGTATTTCGCCACTTGAAACCCAAGTTTTTGATAATTGTCTTTAAGCTCGTTTTACCACCTTGAAAATTTATATCCCGTTTGAGTTTCGCTAGTAATTTGTTTATCGTCGGCATTTCTTTTTCAGTTTTGTGGAAGTTGTGTATGCATCTTTTTACTACTCCCTGGTCAAAATTATCCATATCAGTAATAGGTTTTGATCTAGACCTTTTTTTACCAGGCGTGCGGAATACTGAAAGTAAGCCCGAAATATTGCCTTCAGTTGCGATCCGCTGTACTGTGCGTTGGGACACACCAGTTGCGTTAGCAACTCTTAAATAAACTTTATCGACATCTTTTACGCCTTCTTCTTTTTCTTTTTTCATATATTGCGTTAAATCGTAAATAATTTTTCTCGCCTGGCGATTTAACACACTGTTATGTTTTGGTGGCATGTTTGGCGAATAATATAAGTGCTAACTGACACTTGCAAATAAAACAAATAAAACAAACAAAACAAACTTAACACTATTAATAAAAACAAACAACAATAACAACGAAAACTTTTGTAACCGACTGTGCTCAAGACAGAGATAGCGACACGAACACGACACCAATGCTAACGTGTGACTGAGAAATATTACCGTGTACCGAGCATTGCCGAATAAGCACGAAGCTTTACGAAGTAACCAGAAAGGGATGTCCAACACGCGTGCCTGAGGGTGTTGTTTAATCGATTTTTATTCAAATCGATTAAAATTAAGACATAAAAATATATTTATTTGCAATTTATAAGGAGGTTCTAAATTTTCTCAAATAGTCGTTACTCAAGAAGACGTTAATAGATAATTGATATTTAAGTACATTATGTCTTTCAGCTGAGAAAATAATATGTTTTTAGTTTTTTTTTTATTTAAGTCGAAATCTTGTTTATTATCAACAAAATTCACTATATTTGTAAATCTATTTCGTTTAATATCTTATATAAACAAAAATCAATAACTTCTAAATAAAACTAATCGATTGCGATATTTTATGACTAAAGGGTCGATTGTGTTTACTTATGGTCAATCTCTAGCCTAGACCACCGCCCCCCGTACGTCGCCTCATGCCACCATTTTGTTCCTTAAAAAAGCTATTGCGCAACCTTCTGCGCGAAGGTCGGACTCGCCAAGATACGTCGGCCGTATCGTAGTTGAAGTTAATTCAATACGCATTATTAAGGATAACTCAAAAACTATTGGTCAGATCTTGATCAAATTTATATGGTAGAAAAAGAATCATCAAAAAAGAAAAAAGTTCTAAAGTAATACACATGAAAAATACAGTTGAATTGAGAACCTACTGAAATCGATTGAAAATAATAAAAAATCAGAAGGAACACACCTGCTCTCTTTCAGGGTAAAACACGGTAATGTATAATACATTTCTCCACCAGTAAGTGTCGCAATTATAATAGTCACTTTCAGGTAATATGGTCGATGCTGTGTCCCGCAATACCCGAGCAAGTACGGCTGTTAAGAAGACCGTGTAAATGTATGGTGGCAGCAACCTGTTAATGTCAAAAAAAATTAAAAACAATTCAAAGAATCTTTATGCTTTGATGTGTTTTTAATTAACGTAACTTTTTCAATCAAATAGGATTTTCTTAATCCTATTTGATCTAAAACATCTATACCTTGGCAGTAAAATCAGCTCGTATTCCGTGAAGGCAAATTAGGCATGTCGATATATAATCGATTAATGGAAGAATGGATTGTTTGTGCAAAAAGATCTATTTTTATCGATATATATAGTACTGAATCGATCCAGTGAATCGATATTTCACCCTAGACATCATCATCATCATTCATCATTACAGCCCTTCACAAGTCCACTGCTGAACATAGGCCTCCCCCAAGTAATGCCACAAAGCACGGTCCTGAGCCACCTGCATCCATCGACTTCCTGCATATCTTACCAGGTCGTCACTCCATCTAGTGGGGGGTCGCCCTACACTACGCCTACCGGTACGAGGCTGCCACTCAAGAACCTTTCTTCCCCATCGGTTCTCGGTTCTTCGAGCTATATGGCCGGCCCATTGCCACTTCAGCTTACTAATCCGTTGGGCTATGTCGGTCACTCTGGTTTTACTGCGGATATCCTCATTTCTGAGTCTATCACGCAGAGAAACTCCGAGCATAGCCCTCTCCATAGCTCGCTGAGCGACCTTGAGCGTCCTCATACGGCCAGCAGTGAAGGACCACGTCTCAGATCCGTAAGTCATCACTGGCAACACGCACTGGTTGTACAATCTAGTTTTTAGAGATTGAGGTATACCTGACGAGAATTCGGTCGAAATTGGACTTACCTAGTCGGACTATTTGTCCCAGGTAAACGTACTCGTCAACAACTTCGAGCATAGTGCTCCCAACAACTACCGGCATAGGTGTGACATGGACATTGAACATGATCTTTGTTTTGTCCATGTTCATCTTAAGACCTATCCGTTGGGAGGCACTATTGAGGTCATTGAGCATAATGCTTAAGTCCTCCAGCGATTCTGCCGTAAGGACTATATCGTCAGCAAAAGGAAGGTGAGTGATGTACTCGCCATTGATGTCAATACCGTATCCTTTCCAGTCCAGTAGCTTGAAAACGTCTTCCAATGCAGCGGTGAAGAGTTTCGGGGATATAACGTCACCCTGTCTTACACCTCTCTGCAGTTGGATAGGTTTCGAGCTCTGGTTCTGTACTCGGATAGCCATCGTAGCCCTACTGTACAAACACTTCAGCACTTCGATATACCGACAGTCAACTTGGCACCGCTGAAGGGACTGTAGCACCGCCCAAATTTCGACGGAATCAAAGGCTTTCTCATAGTCCACATACGCCAGACAAAGTGGCAGATTGTACTCTTCAGACCCTAGACAATCAAGATCGAATCTTTTTCTGTTTTCATAAGAACTATAGAGTAATTCACAATTAGTTGAATGTATCCTAACTTGTAAAGAATGACAGTTTTTCTATTCAAAAACTAGCAAAACTGCTGTGTGCTCAGTTTCTTTCGCCTTTTCTTAATGGATTAAAGAAATAAAAAAATAAGTTCCGTTTGTAATCTGTACTTTGTACGAATCTGAAAGCACAAAAAACATCGATTTTTGAGAAATCGATCTTTTAGACTTTGATTTTTTTGTGAATCGATTCATATCGATTTAAAAATCGATCTATTTCGGAAAGAATAGACATCCCTAAGGCAAATCGCATGACGCTCTTTGATGCCGTCATGCACATTACTCTACGCCAAAGCTTTCGCCTCCCCTGTGTGTGCGTGCGCGTATACTATACAATTCGTTGTTTCTCTGTGTGAGTTGTGTACTGCTTGTGCCTTTTAATTCATTTATTTTAACCCATATTACTTTATTGGTTTTCATTAATTATAAATTCTACCATCAACTATGATGTTTCACATCTCTCGGGTGTCCCGTGATGGCTACCTTTTTTTCTTTATCAACACCAAACAGACCATTGCCGAACCAATAGAGGAATTCAGGTGAACAAGATTAATAAAGATAAACAAGAATAATAGTTCTCTAAAAAGACAATAACAAATAAAAAATAATACCTGATAGCCCTATTGGTGACGAAACAGACGAATTGTAGGATTTTTCCACATTGGCCGCCACACCTTACCAATTCACGCACCGTATACCGATTTGATAGATAGAAGAAATGATGTGCACTTAACATGCCACTGTCGGTAACAATTTAAAAATATTTAGATAAATATTCGTAATATTCTTAAATGTTTAAACAAAATAATAACAAAAAATATGAATAAATAAATCGTACCTTACGAAAAATAAAGTATCAAATGCTAAAGTGCCCGTTGTTAATACGTGATACTTTCCCTTGAATCCGTTTGTATCATTATAGTTTTCTGCAACACATATTCCAAACAAAATTTTAAAAATCCTAATTTAGCAGACTAGAGACTTTAACAGACTAGATTTATTTAATATACGTGTCAGGGCCGCGCTGCATCTATATTGTTTGTGGCACGAATGGGTCAGCTCGACCGGGGTGACCTCCCACTACATATGAGGTATAATCTATGAGGGAGACCTATGTTCAGCAATGGACTTGCTGTTTGCTGCTGTGTTCCCATCTTAGTTGATAGTCGGTAACAATACAACTTTAACATCATCATCATCCTCATAATTTCAGCCTATTACAAAGTAATAATATTACAATGCAATATTCTACATTAGATTTATCTGTACTTGATATTTTATATTTTGGTGTACAATAAAGAGTAAATAAATAAATAAATAAATAAAAAGAAATGCTGCAGCTACATTAGCAGTATAGTTGTAGCACGAATGGGTTGCCTCAACCGGTGAAGAACCACGCTCTTACAGAATACCAGCATAAAATAGCAACTTATAGCTGGTGTGTTTCGTATGGTGAATGTAGAGAAACGGAGATATTTTTTCTGGATTCGCATCCCATCTTAGTACTACTGGAGTGACATCGCATCTGAATTTTGACTCTTAATTGGGGATAAATGTAGATGTCTACATGTCACAGCGTCCAGTTACTATCAGGTGGACTGTGTGCTCGTGTGGCAACCTTATTCTACAAAAAAGACGCAGATTATTATACACAAACATAACAGTTTACCTGAAGGATAATCTACAGCCGTAGTCACATGAATAAATATCACCCAAAACGTTGAAACGATTCGCAACAAATGAACTAGTGCTAAATCTTTATTAGCCATTTTAGTATTAAAAATTTTCTTCCAATTATGTTTCAGTGAGAAACTCAAAAGTAAATTCAGAAAGATATTATCTATTTTTCTGTATTCTGTATTTGTTAAGCTTGCGCAATTATCATATTTGGTTCGGGAACACGCGGATATGTTCCCGAACTGTTTCGGAATTCCGCATTGCTTTTTATACTTCCCGCATCTTTTGCAGCTCGCAAATTGTCTATCCTGTGTCACGACGTCTAGCGTTATTGCTGAAGGAATCTTGGTTACTTTTGCTAACTTATTCACTGTTTCTGAATTCATGTTTTTTGATACAGTTTTATTTATTTTTAATGTTTCTTTGTCAACAATTTTTTCTCTCTTCAAATCAACAAACACTTTAACGACTTCACAATTGTACTTTCGACTTTGGTCATACCGAGTGCTGTTTGCATTGTATTTTTGCAGATCCAGTGAAATTGATCTATTATGAGATTTTAAACATTTAATTAGACCGACATCGACTATTGTGGCTATTACAGACAATGTAATTAGTAATAACGTAATAAATATTAGAATGACAGCTCCTGCGTCATATCTTAAGTCGTAATATTCTTCGATTTGTCTCAACGAAATTATTCTTACTGCTCTGGGCATGGTTCCGTTTGTCTTTGAATTGTCGTTAAGCATCACAGAGAAGTTTAGCAGAGACGCAACATCATCAGGCGAACACGACCGAGGCAAACACAATCCGAGAGTGATTTCATATGACTGTAAAGGAAAAGCAAATTTTTACTTACTAATCTTGTAATTATATTAAGAAAGATGTAAAAGATATCTATTGCCTATATTCTATTGTTATTCTATTCTATTGTAAGGTAGCTGCGGATAACAAGAACTGTCGTCTAATAAGACCTAATTTACAAAAATCGTATATATAATAACCGCACTCACTAAAGGAGACAATAACAGACTGCTATTGCACAATGATGTTTCTAAAAGTTTGCAGAGAAGTGCTCTTCTGTGTCCTGCCACCAGAGTTTGCACTACTATCTATCATTAGATACGACCGTAATGCACCAATAATTAAAATCTATACAAATAAATCGTAGGTATGTTTTGTTACATACATAGCTATCTAAAATCGTAATTTTTATCATTATGAATAAATTCATTGTTGATCTTGAAAATTTGAATAACGTTTCGAGTTCAAGTTTTTTTATTATTTGGTTTTTCTCAAATACTTGGTCGCCGGTTATTAAGGCTTACTAAATTTCACGATAGGCCTTATTATACTCCTTTTTCTTGTGTATTTTTTTTTGTTTATAATGTGTTTTATATTACTTTTAAATGTTTAAATGCAAATAAATCGTACGCTTTTATTTTTAAACTAATGTTGCAGTCAGAAAACGATCTGGTTTCAGCTGTCCAAACAGTGCAAAGACAAAGTGTGTCGAAGAATTAAAGACATTAGAAGCTATTAAATTATGTGTTAATCATTGGTCCTGCGCCTGAGCTGTCGGACCGTGTCAGATTGTGATTTAGTGATTATGGTGGGATAGAGAAAGCACCTACATTGCTCCAGTGCTTGCATATGTATACATTCGGACACGATAATTCTGTACTGTGCAGATAAGCTAGTCTCCGTTGAGAATGGCCGCTGTGACAGAAATTCGGTTGGGAGAACACTCAATCTAACAATCAACCCAACTCGAGACACAACAGATGCACTGATGATAATCACGGGGAGTGTGATGGTGATTTCACGTTCGTTTGTCAGTTTGTTCATCATTGTACTAATGGCTTTAATTGCTGTTAGGCGAGGTAATTTTAATGTTTTTTAGAATTTTAAGCATTAATTATTGCACTCATGTGATTATTGATTATAAATATTTAATATATTATACATACGTGCATATTGATTATTTGATTTCGTTAAGGCTTTATTATCCTACCGTAGTTAAGTAGGGCCTACTGGCAAGGTTTTTAGAAATGTTTAATTTTGTTTATCTCTATTGCAAATATTAAAATTTTTCGTTCATACTTTATGGAAACTGTACTAAACCAATCATTTTTATAAAAATCGGCAGACCAAATGGGATATTTTTCCTTTAATTCGAATTAACTTAGCTAGGCCTTATTACCCGCGGGCATACCATACATTTTGCCGTGTAGTGGCGGCTAAGAATATCCACTACCCCATATCTTCCCGTGGGTGTCGTAAAAGGCGACAGAGGGAAACATGCAGGAGATGGGCAGCAGCATCTTCCTGATAACAGCAACAAGTACAAGAGATAAACAAGTTGTGCCGGAATATTATTGGATTATCCGAGGTCCGAAGAGAGGAGGTGGACACGATGTCTCCACGATGATTCTCGAATCCAGCAACTTAATCTATCACCGGGAAGTCCATCTGTCCCAAGGAGGTGTTGGATGTATCGTCCACAAATCTCTCGTCACCAAAAATCAAAAACAAAAAGATTGGGAGTGTTTTAACTAAGTTGCTTACCTTATACTCAGAATTACCAAACGGTATTCGCTGAAGGTCATACAGATTTACTCACCAACCTTGGCACATCCCGATAAAGAGATGTACGAAGTGTACGAGAATATCTCCAAAGCAATGCATTCCTTAACTACCCCCTACGCGGTGTTCTAATGGGAGACTTCAACGCAAAACTAGGCACAAGAGAGAACGGCGAGCTGATAGTAGGGAAATTCAAAATAGGGCAACGGAATCGAAAAGGCCTGCAACTGGCCTACTTCATGAAGAAGGAGGGACTCTTTACGATAAACTCTTTCTTCCAGAAGCGACTTCACAGGAATTGGACCTGGTCAAGCCACAACGGTTCGACAAAAAATGAGATTGACTTCATTATGACGACAAGATGGCAACTGTTCAGTGATGTCTTAGTGATCTCGTGGGTAAAAACTGGCAGCGATCACCGAATGTTTAGTGGCACATTAAACTAAAACGTTAAGTTGGAGAGGTCGTCTAATGAATTCAACGCTCGTGCTCTAATCCAAAGTCCCGAAACCTTTCAGCTCGAGTTACAAGCCCGTTCTCAGTGTATAGAATTCTGCAATGCAGTGGACGATATAAATGACAAGCTCGTGGAAAGTAAGTTCTGCAAGACCCGCCGCAGAAAAACAAAAAACTCTCCGATCACACTCTTAATATCATGGCTGTTAGATGGGAGATGAAGCTGCAGTCTTCAACAGATTTGACAGCATACAAGTAACTGAATAGACAGATCTCCAAATGCATGCGGTGGGACTTACGCAACTTTAATACCGCTCGTATTGAAGTAGCGATCGAGCGGATTCAGGGCTCCAAAGTCTTTGCCAGAGATCTGTCTGCCAGGAAGAGTCAAAGCTGAAGACCGAGTATGGCAGCATCGTTTCCGGGACACCTTAGATTTTGAGTGAGATTGAAAGGTTCTATGGGCAGCTGTATACATCACCGTTCGAGCCAAACGCAAGTGTGAGTAACGATCCAGGAGCAAGTCTTATCCGACACTATTCCGATGATAACCCGAACGTTAGTCTGAGCGAAATTAGAATGGCTCTCCAGCACTGGATCTTCTGAAAGCGGGTGAAAAACCGGTCCTTAAAGTCCTTCTTCTGAAGCTCATCAATTCCGTCCTCCATGGTGGCACTACTCCGGAGGCGTGGAGCAGAAGTACAACGGTCCTGTTCTTCAAGAAAGGCGACTACGCTCTCTTGAAGAATTACAGACAGATTTCCCTTTTGAATCGTGCCTACGTGCCGTGTTCGACAGACATTACGATTTACGATCGTCTCGCACGCAGACTCGATGACTTCCAACCTCCCGAACAAGCCGATTTCCGAAAAGGCTTCAATACCATAGACCACATACATACCCTACGGCAGATTGTACAGACGACCGAAGAGTACAATCTGCCACTTTGCCTTGCGTATGTGGACTATAAAAAAGCCTTTGATTCCGTCGAAATTTGGGCGGTACTACAGTCCCTTCAGCGGTGTCAAGTTGACTGTTGGTATATCGAAGTACTGAAAGGTTACGATAGCTATCCGAGTACTTCTCGACACGCTACTCCGTCGACAATTGCTAAGTTCATTTCATACACTCTAGCTACTCTGGCGCTGTTTTACAGAGTTTTTAAACTGTTATTTACTGCTTACAGATGTAGACTTTTTCAACTATTCCCCATGTGAGACGGTTCTCCCTACCTCTTCACTCCATGTACGCGTAAGAATGCGTGGACATTTTTTTATAGGATAGGGTGACAAACGAGCACACAGTCCACCTGATGGTAAGTGGTTGCTGTGACCCATAGACATCTACATCTATTCTCGATTACGAATCAAAATGCAGATACGTTGTCACCCGTGAGGACTAAAGTAGAATGCCTTGTTTCTAGTAAAAAGGGTGTCCAGTTCTCTATACTCACTATACGAAACACGGCAATGGCGAAGTCGGCCTTGCTCTTTCTAACCGAGACACAGGTGTCCTCTCCGACTGACTCTCTCTCTCATATCTCTCCTACCTGGGGTACAGATTAGAACACTCTTTTGTGCCCTGGGCTGGAGTTTGCGTGTACGTCAGAGAGGACATCTGTTTTCGACGCCTCGGCAGCCTTGAAGGTACGGACCTGTGCATCTTATGGTTACGCGTAGACAGCGACGACCATCCCCGCGTCTACGGGAGTAGTTAGGTTGTACCAGTTCTGGCGCTACTTGAGTCACAAGTGGTTTAAGTACGACGTTCATCGACTCACGATCCTAAAAAAAAAAAAAAAAAAAAAAGGTTTTGGCATGCTCTGATCACGAATCTGCACGAATATCATTTATCATCCATTTTTGCGTAGGATGCACGGTTCCGGAGATGTGCAGATCAATTAACTCTTATCTAATTGATATCCGGTGGAGGCCTCAACCGTCATTAGCGCTCCATTGTCCTTATCTACTTATCTATTGTTCTTGAATACCGTCATTATATATTCGTGCGTCGGATTATTAGTGCTATTATATTATACTCCTTGGTTCCTATCTACAACGGTAATCTGAATCATCAATAAAATACATTACCTAATTTTGTTACAATTTTTATTTACGAAATACAAAATCTTATTACTTATTATCTATAAAATAGGAGCGAAACATCTCATTCACTAAAATATCGTTGTACAATGTGTTCCCTGTAAATATACTCGTAAAACTATGCATTGAACATCCCTGAAACTTATATAGCAAATACATTAAGCAATATTCGCCACAAACTGAAGTCCACTCATTCTGAATCCTATCAACACTCCAGTTCCATCTTTTACAATTCTTTTTTAAAAACTCTAGATGATATCGTACAGGTGCTCGTCTGTATGAATCAAAATATTGACCGACGTCATTCGTATCGATATACAAAGCTACCCAATGTGACCCTGGTTTATCATCTGTACCCAAATTGCATATTACCTAGTCAGGTCATAAATTCTATTACATGTTTAATATAAAATAAATGAAACAAGTTTATTCATTATGGAACCATTTATATACCAAAATGAACTTAACAAAATATAGATTCTTATGACACTATAGCTTATTCAAAATGACCTCCGTGATTTTGAATACAGGCCTTCAATCTGCGCGGCCAGTCGTCTATCGCAGCACGAACGAGGTCCATGTCAATATCGGCGGCTGCCTCAATCAAGGATGTCTTGAGTGACTCTAAATTGGGATGAGGCTTTGAGCACGCCTTTTCCTCCAAGTGTTGCCATATCTTGTAATCTAACGGATCCAAATCTGGACTGGAGGAGGGCCAGTCTTTGTGTCGGATGAAGTCGATTTCACGCGTCGCCAGCCAGTCTTGTGTGCTCTTCGCTCTATGAGCTGACGCCGAATCTTGTTGGAATACCCAGTGCCTGTTATTGAACATGGTATGAGAAACAGGTTACACAAGGTTCGTCAGGACTGTATTTTGATACACAACTGCATTCGTTTTTAACCTTTCTCACAAAAATGTACCTCTGTTAAGCCCCAATAAGAAACTCCCAACCATACCATGAGCGAGGATGGAAAATGACCCCGTTGGACACGCAGAATACGGTTGCTCGCTTCTTCACCACTGTGTGCGTACACCTTATCATTTTGTTTGTTGTAGCTCTCTTCTACGGTAAAAATTTTTTCATCCGAAAAAAGAATTTCCCGATATTTTTTTCCCGCGTACCGCTTCAACAAAGCGCGGCATCTCTTCAGTCTCAGGTCCATTAGACGAGCATTCAAACGATGTCCTGGTTTTCTTCGATATGCCCGATGCCCTAAGTCTTCATTTAAAACCCTTTTCACCGTGGTTCTGCTTAACCCCATCTGAAGGGCCAACAGTTTCTGCTTAAGTTTGGGATTTCTTTGAAGTCGCGCCTTCACAGCTTTTATCACTGCTGGAGTCCTAACAGACCGAGGGCGACCACTTCTTGACCTGTCATCTACACTAGAGACCATACCATGAGCGAGGATGGAAAATGACCCCGTTGGACACGCGGAATACGGTTGCTCGCTTCTTCACTACTGTGTGCGTACACCTTATCATTTTGTTTGTTGTAGCTCTCTTCTACGGTAAAAATTTTTTCATCCGAAAAAAGAATTTCCCGATATTTTTTCCCGCGTACCGCTTCAACAAAGCACGGCATCTCTTCAGTCTCAGATCCATTAGACGAGCATTCAAACGATGTCCTGTTTTTCTTCGATATGCCCGAAGCCCTAAGTCTTCATTTAACACCCTTTTCACCGTGGTTCTGCTTAACCCCATCTGAAGGGCCAACAGTTTCTGCTTACGTTTGCGATTTCTTTGAATTCTTGCCTTTACAGCTTTTATCACTGCTGGAGTCCTAACAAATCGAGGGCGACCACTTCTTGACCTGTCATCTATACTAGAGTCTTTATTGTATCGTTTGATGGTACGATAAACGAATCTTTTGGTTATATTCAAATTTTTCAGTATATCAAAAAATTTAATTGGCGCGTAATCGCAACGATGCAACGCAATAACTGCAACACGGTCTTTTTTAAGCGTCCACTCCATATGTAAAAATGAGTAAAATTCTAAAAAGTATACAGTTTTATTTTCATGAACAATTCGAATTCAATAAACTTTTTGTGGCCAGCATTCTAAAATAAAAGTTTTTACTGTGTGACAATACTTATGACCTGACTATGTATATACGTTGGTACGTGGGTGTACATGGGCAGTCTGTTAGCAGCATAAACATTATTTTCTAGACTGGGGTGAATCTATTTTAGATATTGTTGTACATCTAGTGTATCCATGGTATTACTGCTATTAGTAGATTATTACAGTACAATCTACTCAATGACTAACATAGGAATCATCAATTATGAGATTTCTAAATATTAAATTGCATTTTTTCTCTTATACAAAACGTATTTGAGTCATCAATACACTGAATAAGACGCAACACGAAGTAATACTGAGATAAGCAACAGAATGTGAGATAAGGTTGTTGACGCATAAAGTTATTATCAATTCTACTGTAGAAATTCTTTAGATTAGAATTATTACTTACTGGTACTATATAAGACCAAGCAACTGCAGTCATAGAGTTCGTTTTACCGCAGTGTGTCTATCAATACTACATTTGTGTTACTTCAACGCATCAAAGGCCATAGATGTAAGTGTTTAATCTATTGACAAACTTACTTTTCTTTCTGTTATTTTCTTACGTGTGTATGATTTTGAAAGACAGGCCTGTTGGTCTAGTGGTTAGTGACCCTGACTGCTATGTCGGAGGTCGTGGGTTCGATTCCCACCCAGGACAAATGTTTGTGTGATGAGCACGATCATTTGTTCTGTGTCTGAGTGTAATTTACCTATAATATTTATGTATTTAGAAATATATTAGTATGTTTATCAGTTGTCTAGTACCCATAACATAAGATCTGCTTAGCTTGGGGCTAGATGGCGTTGTGTGATAGTTGTGAAATATTATTAATATTATTTAGTGTTAACAAATTATATTTAAATATTGTGTGTGTGTATACGATTAAGCCGTGGTAGCTCAGATGGTTAGCGCAAGCTGTAAGTTTCACAGTACGCGACCCGGGTTCGATCCCCGCCGACACCAATTAAATTGTTAATTGCAATTTTAAGTGTTTATTCTATTGACGCACTTACTTTTCTTTCTGTTATTTTCTTACGTGTGTATGATTTAGTATTAACAAATTATATTTAAATATTGTGTGTGTGTGTGTGTGTGTGTGTGTGTGTGTGTGTGTGCGTGTATATGATTAAGCCGTGGTAGCTCAGATGGTTAGCGCAAGCTGTAAATTTCACATTACGCGACCCGGGTTTGACCCCCGCCGGCACCACTTAAATTGTTAATTGCAATTTTAAGTGCTGATTTACCACGTGCTCGGTGGTGAAGGAAAACATCGTGAGGAAACCTGCATGTCTGAGAAAATTTCGAAGGCATGTGAAGTTCGCCAACATGCATTGAGACCGCGCCGCGGACATTTCCTAGCCATAAATACAAAGACAATAGCAGAAAGTAAAAAGTTAAAAAATACTTTTTTAACAATGACAGTCATTAGTTGATCATTAGTGAATGTGATTCTGTTTTCTTAAATTATAGGAAGAAAAGAGCAGAAGGAAGAAATGGGATGATGGGAAGTAATGAAGAATGAATTGTTATGTGAAGTTTGTTGGAACAAACATATTTTAGTCACGTGTAAATACTTTTAACATTTTGGTTCAAAATGACACAAAATCTAAATAATATTAGATACATCATCGACATGGATGGATTTTACATTACATATCCTCATAAACATTTTCAATGTAGAGAAATCGCTATTCTAGACGTAAAACTATCTAATAAAAATGATTCGTTTATCGATCATTATTTGTTTAGGCCAAGTTATCCTTTCAATTGTTTGTCGCCAAAAGACAAAAAAACTGTTCGTTATTGTGAAGTACACGTGCACGGCATTCCATATTTTGATGTGACCGAAGAATTAAAATGTGCCTACAAACAAGAGAACATCATTCCCATATTAAATTGGTATATTAGAAATTTGTGTAAAGACGAAGTGATCGCATACAAAGGTGGTTCAACAGAAAAACAACTTTTAAAAATGTTGACGACGAATGATAGAATTTTTAATATTGAAGAATACAAATGTCCAAAATACAATGATTTGGTAAATGTCATAAATTTAAACAAACGTTATGTGTGTAATAATCATATATTTGCAAAAAATAATCACAAAATTTTACATTGTTCTTGTGACGAAGTGTGGGTTTTTCACAAGTGGTTATTACTTGAAAATAAAATTTTAAATTAATCATAAATTTTGTTTGATTTCCAAAAAAATTTGTCATAGTATACTATATAATACAAAGGTGGTTCAACAGTAAAACAATTTTTAAAAATGTTGACGACGAATGATAGAATTTTTAATATTGAAGAATACAAATGTCCAAAATACAATGATTTGGTAAATGTCATAAATTTAAACAAACGTTATGTGTGTAATAATCATATATTTGCAAAAAATAATCACAAAATTTTACATTGTTCTTGTGACGAAGTGTGGGTTTTTTACAAGTGGTTATTACTTGAAAATAAAATTTTAAATTAATCATAAATATTGTTTGATTTTTCAAAAACGTTAGTTATAGTATACTATATAATACAAAGGTGGTTCAACAGAAAAACAATTTTTAATATTGAAGAATACAAGTTTCCACAATACAATGATTTGGTAAATGTCATAAATTTAAACAAACGTTATGTGTGTAATAATCAAATATTTGCAAAAAATAATCACAAAATTTTACACTGTTCTTGTGACGAAGTGTGGGTTTTTTACAAGTGGTTATTACTTGAAAATAAAATTTTAAATTAATCATAAATTTTGTTTGATTTTTCAAAAACATTAGTTATAGTATAGTATATAATACAAAGGTGGTTCAACAGAAAAACAATTTTTAATATTGAAGAATACAAATGTTCAAAATACAATAATTTGATAAATGTCATAAATTTAAACAAACGTTATGTGTGTAATAATCATATATTTGAAAAAATAATCACAAAATTTACATTGTTCTTGTAACGAAGTGTGTGTTTTTTACAAGTGGTTATTACTTTGAAATAAAATTTTAAATTAATCATAAATTTTGTTTGATTTCCAAAAAAATTTGTCATAATTATGTCCAAAATACTATATGATACAAAGGTGGTTCAACAGAAAAACAATTTTTTAAAATGTTGACGACGAATGATAGAATTTTTAATATTGAAGAATACAAATGTCCAAAATACAGTGATTTCGTAAATGTCATAAATTTAAACAAACGTTATGTGTGTAATAATCATATATTTGCAAAAAATAATCACAAAATTTACATTGTTCTTATGACGAAGTGTGGGTTTCTACAAGTGGTTATTACTTGAAAATAAAACTTAAAAATTAATCATAAATTTCGTTTGATTTCCAAAAAAATTTGTCATAGTATACTTTATAATACAAAGGTGGTTCAACAGAAAAACAATTTTTAAAAATGTTGACGACGAATGATAGAATTTTTAACATTGAAGAATACAAATGTCCAAAATACAATGATTTCGTAAATGTCATAAATTTAAACAAACGTTATGTGTGTAATAATCATATATTTGCAAAAAATAATCACAAAATTTACATTGTTCTTGTGACGAAGTGTGGGTTTTTTACAAGTGGTTATTACTTGAATATAAAATTTTAAATTAATCATAAATTTCGTTTGATTTCCAAAAAAAATTTGTCATAGTATACTATATAATACAAAGGTGGTTCAACAATTCAATCAATTTCAATTTTGTGATTATTTTTTTGCAAATATATGATTATTATACACATATCGTTTGTTTAAATTTATGACATTTACAAAATCATTGTATTTTGGACATTTGTATACTTCAATATTAAAAATTCTATCATTCGTCGTCAACATTTTTAAAAATTGTTTTTCTGTTGAACCAATTTTGTATTATATAGTATACTATAACTAATGTTTTTGGGAAATCAAACAAAATTTATGATTAATTTAAAATTTTATTTTCAAGCAATGACCACTTGTAAAAAATCCACACTTCGTCACAAGAACAATGTAAAATTTTGTGTTTATTTTTTGCAAATATATGATTATTACACACATAACGTTTGTTTAAATTTATGACATTTACCAAATCATTGTATTTTGGACATTTGTATTCTTCAATATTAAAAATTCTATCATTCGTCGTCAACATTTTTAAAAGTTGTTTTTCTGTTGAACCACCTTCGTATGCGATCACTTCGTCTTTACACAAATTTCTAATATACCAATTTAATATGGGAATGATGTTCTCTTGGTTGTAGGCACATTTTAGTTCTTCGGTCACATCAAAATATGGAATGCCGTGCACGTGTATTTCACAATAACGAACAGTTTTTTTGTCTTTTGGCGACAAATAATTGAAAGGATAACTTGGCCGAAACAAATAATGATCGATAAACGAATCATTTTGATTAGATAGTTTTACGTCTAGAATAGCCATTTCTCTACACTGAAAATGTTTATGAGGATATGTAATGTAAAATCCGTCCATGTCGATGATGTATCTAATATTTTTTAGATTTTGTGTCATTTTGAACCAAAATCTTAAAAGTATTTACACGTGACTAAAATATGTTTGTTCCAACAAACTTCACATAACAATTCATTCTTCATTACTTCCCATCATCCCATTTCTTCCTTCTGCTCTTTTCTTCCTATAATTTAAGAAAACAGAATCACATTCACTAATGATCAACTAATGACTGTCATTGTTAAAAAAGTATTTTTTAACATTTTACTTTCTGCTATTGTCTTTGTATTTATGGCTAGGAAATGTCTCAATGCGTGTTGGCGAACTTCACATGCCTTCGAAATTTTCTCAGACATGCAGGTTTCCTCACGATGTTTTCCTTCACCACCGAGCACGTGGTAAATCAGCACTTAAAATTGCAATTAACAATTTAAGTGGTGTCGGCGGGTTTCGAACCCAGGTCGCGTACTGTGAAATTTACAGCTTGAGCTAACCATCTGAGCTACCACGGCTTAATGATATACACACACACAATATTTAAATATAATTTGTTAACACTAAATCATACACACGTAAGAAAATAACAGAAAGAAAAGTAAGTGCGTCAATAGAATAAACACTTAAAATTGCAATTAACAATTTAATTGGTGTCGGCGGGGATCGAACCCGGGTCGCGTACTGTGAAATTTACAGCTTGCGCTTACCATCTGAGCTACCACGGCTTAATCATATACACACACAATATTTAAATATAATTTGTTAACACTAAATCATACACACGTAAGAAAATAACAGAAGGAAAAGTAAGTGCGTCAATAGAATAAACACTTAAAATTGTAATTAACAATTTAATTTGTGCCGGCGGGGATCGAACCCGGGTCGCGTACTGTGAAATTTACGGCTTGCGCTAACCATCCGAGCTACCACGGCTTAATCGTATACACACACACACACAATATTTAAATATAATTTGTTAACACTAAATAATAATAATAATAATATTCCACAACTATCACACAACGCCATCTAGTCCCAAGCTATGCAGAGCTTATGTTATGGGTACTAGACAACTGATAAACATACTTATATATTTCTAAATACATAAATATTATAGATAAATTACAATCAGACACAGAACAAATGATCGTGCTCATCACACAAACATTTGTCCTGGGTGGGAATCGAACCCACGACCTCCGACATAGCAGTCAGGGTCACTAACCACTAGACCAACAGGCCTGTCTTTCAAAATCATACACACGTAAGAAAATAACAGAAAGAAAAGTAAGTTTGTCAATAGATTAAACACTTACATCTATGGCCTTTGATGCGTTGAAGTAACATAAATGTAGTATTGATAGATACACTGCGGTCAAACGACCATATACTAACTCCATGACTGCAGTTGCTTGGTCTTATATAGTACCAGTAAGTAATAATTCTAATCTAAAGAATTTCTACAGTAGAATTGATAATAACTTTATGCGTCAACAACCTTATCTCACATTCTGTTGCTTATCTCAGTATTACTTCGTGTTGCGTCTTATTCAGTGTATTGATGACTCAAATACGTTTTGTATAACAGAAAAAATGCAATTTAATATTTAGAAATCACATAATTAATGATTCCTATGTTAATCATTGAGTAGATTGTACTGTAATAATCTACTAATAGCAGTAATACCATGGATACACTAGATGTACAACAACATCTGAAAAAGATTCACCCCAGTCTAGAAAATAATGTTTATGCTGCTAACAGACTGCCCATGTACACCCACGTACCAACGTATATACCTAGTCAGGTCATAAGTATTGTCACACAGTAAAAACTTTTCTTTTAGAATGCTGGCCACAAAAAGTTTATTGAATTCGAATTGTTCATGAAAATAAAACTGTATACTTTTTAGAATTTTACCCATTTTTACATATGGAATGGACGCTTAAAAAAGACCGTGTTGCAGTTATTGCGTTGCATCGTTGCGATTACGTGCCAATTAAATTTTTTGATATACTGAAAAATTTGAATATAACCAAAAGATTCGTTTATCGTACCATCAAACGATACAATAAAGACTCTAGTGTAGATGACAGGTCAAGAAGTGGTCGCCCTCGATTTGTTAGGACTCCAGCAGTGATAAAAGCTGTAAAGGCGCGAATTCAAAAAAATCACAAACGTAAGCAGAAACTGTTGGCCCTTCAGATGGGGTTAAGCAGAACCACGGTGAAAAGGGTGTTAAATGAAGACTTAGGGCTTCGGGCATATCGAAGAAAAACAGGACATCGTTTGAATGCTCGTCTAATGGATCTGAGACTGAAGAGATGCCGCGCTTTGTTGAAGCGGTACGCGGGAAAAAATATCGGGAAATTCTTTTTTCGGATGAAAAAATTTTTACCGTAGAAGAGAGCTACAACAAACAAAATGATAAGGTGTACGCACACAGTAGTGAAGAAGCGAGCAACCGTATTCCGCGTGTCCAACGGGGTCATTTTCCTTCCTCGCTCATGGTATGGTCTCTAGTGTAGATGACAGGTCAAGAAGTGGTCGCCCTCGTTCTGTTAGGACTCCAGCAGTGATAAAAGCTGTGAAGGCGCGAATTCAAAGAAATCCCAAACGTAAGCAGAAACTGTTGGCCCTTCAGATGGGGTTAAGCAGAACCACGGTGAAAAGGGTTTTAAATGAAGACTTAGGGCATCGGGCATATCGAAGAAAACCAGGACATCGTTTGAATGCTCGTCTAATGGACCTGAGACTGAAGAGATGCCGCGCTTTGTTGAAGCGGTACGCGGGAAAAAAATATCGGGAAATTCTTTTTTCGGATGAAAAAATTTTTACCGTAGAAGAGAGCTACATCAAACAAAATGATAAGGTGTACGCACACAGTAGTGAAGAAGCGAGCAACCGTATTCCGCGTGTCCAACGGGGTCATTTTCCATCCTCGCTCATGGTATGGTTGGGAGTTTCTTATTGGGGCTTAACAGAGGTACATTTTTGTGAGAAAGGTTAAAAACGAATGCAGTTGTATATCAAAATACAGTCCTGACGAACCTTGTGTAACCTGTTTCTCATACCATGTTCAATAACAGGCACTGGGTATTCCAACAAGATTCGGCGTCAGCTCATAGAGCGAAGAGCACACAAGACTGGCTGGCGGCGCGTGAAATCGACTTCGTCTGACACAAAGACTGGCCCTCCTCCAGTCCAGATTTGAATCCGTTAGATTACAAGATATGGCAACACTTGGAGGAAAAGGCGTGCTCAAAGCCTCATCCCAATTTGGAGTCACTCAAGACATCCTTAATTAAGGCAGCCGCCGATATTGACATGGACCTCGTTCGTGGTGCGATAGACGACTGGCCGCGCAGATTGAAGGCCTGTATTCAAAATCACGGAGGTCATTTTGAATAAACTATAGTGTCATAAGAATCTATGTTTTGTTAAGTTCATTTTGATATATAAATGGTTACATAATGAATAAACTTGTTTCAATTATTTTATATTCAACATGTAATAGAATTTATGACCTGACTAGGTAATATGCAATTTGGGTACAGATGATAAACCAGGGTCACATTGGGTAGCTTTGTATATCGATACGAATGACGTCGGTCAATATTTTGATTCATACAGACGAGCACCTGTACGATATCATCTAGAGTTTTTAAAAAAGAATTGTAAAAGATGGAACTGGAATGTTGATAGGATTCAGAATGAGTGGACTTCAGTTTGTGGCGAATATTGCTTAATGTATTTGCTATATAAGTTTCTGGGATGTTCAATGCATAGTTTTACGAGTATATTTACAGGGAACACATTGTACAACGATATTTTAGTGGATGAGATGTTTCGCTCCTATTTTATAGATAATAAGTGATAAGATTTTGTATTTTATAAATAAACATTTTAACAAAATTGGGTAGTGTGTTTTATTAAAGAGTCAGATTAGTGTAGATAGGAACAAAGGAGTATAATACAATAGCACCACGCTGAGGAAGAATAGATAATGACGGTATTGAACGAACAATAGATAAGTAGATAAGAACAATGGAGCGCTAATGACGGTGGAGGCTCGCAGCGGATATCAATTAGATAAGAGTTAATTGATCTGCACATCTCCGGAACCGTGCATCCTACGCAAAAATGGACCGCAGATTCGTGATCAGAGCATGCCAAAACCTTTTTTTTTTTTAGGATCGTGAGTCGACGAACGTCGTACTTGTACCACTTCTGACTCAGTGCGCCAGAACTGGTACTACCTAACTACAGTGCGCCAGAACTGGTACAACCTAACTACTTACGGGTGTCTATATAGGTCCCATAGCGGTAATGCCGACACTGACCGACTGATCGACCACGTCCAGATAGCTGCAGACTCCGTGCTACAACAGGTCCCAACCGCAGAAATCGTGATACTTGGTGATTTTAACGCCCACCACGCCGTTTAACCTATCGTGCGGGTAGATCTGATTATGACTTTGCTTTGGCATATGGTCTGACACAACTGGTTACCTCGCCTACGTGAATCCCAGATGTGGAAGATCATGTACCTTCCCTGTTGGACCTTCTGCTGACCTCTCATCCTGACGAATATCTGGTCTCCGTTGATGCCCCTCTTAAATCCTCGAACCATTGTCTGATCCGGAGTACAGTGCCACTCATGCTCCCATCCAATTGCGTACTGCAGGTTGCCATCCTGTTTGGCATTATAGGTCAGCAGATTGGGACGGGATGCGATCTTTTTTTGCGTCCCACCCTTGGAGGCGGGTTTGCTTCTCGCCGGATGACCCCAGCGTTATTGCTACCAAACTATTTCTAATTCATTTTGTTTTAACATACATAATTGTAAGTTGTCATTTTAATAAAAATAGTCCCCCATATTTTTTCATCAACATTGTAATGTCAATGAAATTGCAGAACTAAAATAAAAAAGTTTACACGAAACGGAAAAAAACGTTTTCAAGAATTTTAAAAAATTATATAAAGCTCAGCGATGGTTAATAATCTTAAGCTCACCAGATGTCGCTTGTTGGGACTGAGGTGATATTATTATCACGGTAATGGTCAATGTGGTCACACAGTGTCAGCATCGTTGAAAAGTTGCATTTTCTATTTCTAGTGTATGTATTATTGTAGACAAAACAATGTCTCAGTGCTGTGTACATATAAACTATTTTACTTACTTTAACTATCTTTCTACTTTTCGGAATGTCTGTAGTTTAGTTTATCCATTTTAATCTAATTAACATACAATATAACTAATATATCGGAAATACATATTATTATCTATCTATATTATATTCTAATAAAATAACTGCCTTCGACATGAAATCTACGTCCAAAAGTGGCGCCGCCCTGGTGGCAGAAAAAGTCGTGAATGTCGATTTAAGACGTCAACGACTACACAGCCCGAATAGACGCCTCAAGGCGTACACTTTCTGTCAACACATTAGACAAATACGTCTTACTTAAGAAAACGATCGCACAATCTACTTTAGTAGCGACCACATCTCTGACCCGTGAACGTCTTGCATGTGACTCGTGAATTTTCGACAAAATAAAATACAACAGGCGCGCAACACGGCTCCCTGTACAATAAAATGGTGCCGAAATAGTAGCCAAATGTGTAATTTCAAAAAAATGGCATCACTTTTCATAGATAAGTAAATTTTAATTTCCAAATTCATTAATTAAAATTAAATCAGAGCTCAACCTATATTTGTCACAAAGCAACACGCGTTGACTTATTCGGACAACTTCGGATATTTTCGGACTATGCATCCCTTTCTTTTCAATGCAGTTCATTGTTGTTATACTATTCTTTAATTACCGACACGTGTAACTAGTGATGTACCAGTTGAACTATAATATTGGTACAAGTAAATATTATGCATGTGTTAGCTAATAATACAATTTATGTTACAGCATATCACTTTTATTTTATCCGTTTATAACTCACAATTTATTTATCGTACAAATAATCACTGTTACTTAGTACCTTCACTATATCTTTACACCAAAAACTGTCAAGACTTAAGTCTCAATACCTTAGAACTGAATAGAACTGAATGCCCCGCTTGGGTCGTGACGGCCATATTTATACTCTTTTGTTAGGAGTCAAATCTGAAACTATTACAATAGAAATCTTACCGGAAATTCAAAGCCACAAAAGCGGAAATCCGATTTACATTTATTTAATTTAGATGGATATTTCAAGAGATAACTACATTAAAATTAGGATCATTCAATATGTTATGCTTAATTGTTCTTTATACTTAATTGCTAACAATCGGCCTTTCCTAACATTTTCACGTCCCGTGAAAGGAAAGTATAAAATGTATTATCATATTAAGTTAATATTATTTGTAATGTCACAGTTTATTTTAAATTAATGAAATTACAATACAAATAATATTGAAGCCCAATTCATGTCTTCAATATTTACCTGCATGAGACCCCTTCATGTTCTCAACAGGCAAGAAGTAAGTAAAGAATACTGAAGCCCCATTCATGTCTTCAATATTCACCTGCATGAGACCCCTTCATGTTCTCAACAGGCAAGAAGTAAGTAAAGAATACTGAAGCCCCATTCATGTCTTCAATATTCACCTGCATGAGACCCCTTCATGTTCTCAACAGGCAAGAAGTAAGTAAAGAATACTGAAGCCCCATTCATGTCTTCAATATTCACCTGCATGAGACCCCTTAATTTAAGTTCTTCGGCCCTTTCCCTAGCAGCGAAATCAAGTTCATCTGCTTTATTCTCTATTTGTAACTTTTGTTTACATCATTCCTCTACGCAAAGGTTGTCTGTTGAAGGAATCTCTCTCTCTCTATTCTAACCAAATCACCTACAACGAACTTTAAGATTATCCGCTTCTTTTGTTTTGTTTAATGCCCGAAAATCCATACAAAGACGATAATCTCGTGTTTTCTTCTTAATAAGGATAATAGGTGACGCGAATTCTGAAGTAGACTGATAATTCCACAGTTTTCCAATTCTTCTACCATAGCTCTAACACGCTCGCGTTCTATTTATGTTTTGCCCAATGAGTCCGAAATACCGAGTTATCTTAGCTCGATATAATCCCACTTCTGATTTGTTAGCTAATAATACAATTTATGTTACAGCATATCACTTTTATTTTATCCGTTTATAACTCACAATTTATTTATCGTACAAATAATCACTGTTACTTAGTACCTTCACTATATATTTACACCAAAAACTGTCAAGTCTCTTAAGTCTCAATACCTTAGAACTGAATAGAACTGAATGCCCCGCTTGGGTCGTGACGGCCATATTTATACTCTTTTGTTAGGAGTCAAATCCGAAACTATTACAATAAAAATCTTACCGGAAATTCAAAGCCACAAAAGCGGAAATCCGATTTACATTTATTTAATTTAGATGGATATTTCAAGAGATAACTACATTAATATTAGGATCATTCAATATGTTATGCTTAATTGTTAATGTTTTACAGACTTATATAAACGACATAGGTGTAAGCTGATTTTTTTTAGTTAATGGTCGTTAATCAATATTTGAATTAATGATTGATTTAATAATTAAAGCAATTTATTCAAAATTTCTTAAAAAGATCATAATAAAATTGATATAATTTTTAAGTTAAAGCAGTGAATTATAGGTATTTTACTAAATTCAATACCTACTTAAATAAAATTTCTTTTGTATTTTTTTATTTTGTACTAATTTATAGAATATGGTTCTGATACTGATTTAGTAGACTTGATACCAAATTTATCAGTTAAAGTTCCCATCTCTATTTGTCTATTAGCAAGTGTCGCAACCTTGAATTTAACCAATTAGCGAGCATTACAACCCGCCTCCCCCGTACCGCTACCTCAGACTTTTGACAGACAGGTTTGGATGCAGAACTTCATACATTAGGTGTCTATTCGGACCTAGGAATAATGGTGTTCTGTGATTCGGACTGTATAGTCGTTGTTAGACGTCGTCACACAAAAGGGTTCCAACTTGCACACGAGTTAAAGATTCACTCAAATAGTGTTTAGTGCCTTGAAATATTTTCGTATAGTTATTAAGTTCCAACAAAATTTTCAAGCAAAATTACAGAAAATCAAACGAAGGCTTCATAGAATACTAATCCCGCCTTCAAATGTAATATCTCAAAAGTAGCTTTTTAATACACTTTTATTAGGTTCGCGTGTATCTATCTATGTAAAAGAATTTTGAAGTAAAACTTCTTTACGCACGCTTGAGTTGCGGTGTACTCGACGGCGAACGAGTGACAAAAGCGTTACGAAAAGTGTGATTGGGCGAGGCGAACGGGAGTTGAGGGGGGGATATAAGCCAGAGAGAGCAGTGCGCGTGCAAATTTTCTTTCTCTCTTTCTCTCATAGCCAGTTATTTGTCGTAATTTTATTTCGTTTTAAACAATTTTATGAATTAATATTTTGCTCAATACATTACATATTCTACGTTTAAAGTGGATAAAACTGTAAATTCATTTTAAAGTTCATGTTTATGTGAATTTTCGGGTGAATAATAACAAATATTATGGAAGGAAGCCGTTAATAAATTTAAATATTTGTAGGAAGTAATATATGTATATACATGTATATATTATACATATATGCATATATAATCATACAGATGGAGCTAAAGAAGCTTTACTTCAGTCGTGTGGTCATAAGCACACTGGTTTTTTTTATTCTAATATTCGCCGACTTGTAGACGACCGATTGACTTGAAAATTTTCACTCGTATCAAGAACCGATGACAATACAATCAAATCCTAGTATCCTTATCAATAATTACACGCTTAATATTATCTTGACCTGTACATATGTGTAATGTGTATTAAAATTATGGAATTTTGTAATTCCGTTATCACCCGCTTTAAGAAGTCTGATTGATTTGAAATTTTGAACCAGTGACAAGGGACAATTCAATAATTTTATGACTCTGAGCTTGTAATCAATGGGATCACCACAGTTCATAACAAATGCGTGTTGTTTAAGTTTTTCAATATTAGTGTGTAACGATGTCCAATTTGGAGAGACAAAATACTTACGGTCGTTGAAATCTTTTTCTCTCCGAACTTGCGCATTGCCGTCGTACTGTTTGCGTCTTGTCACAAATTCATTGTCCTAAAAAAGAAGTTTTTGAAATATTATAATGTGCAAATTCTTATTGACACCGTTGTTCAAACTAACTTTGATTAAATTAATAAGTCAAAATTTAAAATATGTGGAATTCATTTCAATAATATTTAATTTTTAAATAATATTTTTGGGTATGTCGAACCTTAACTGTGGAAACACTTTGATCTAAGGTATGGCAAATACTTTTTGTCATTAATTAGTAGTGAACATTACTTCAAATCGAAGCATTTATATATATATATATATATATATATATATATATATATATATATATACACGAAAAACATTACACTCCATCTGGAGCAGTCGAGTAATAATTAGTATACCAACAACTCACCAGTCGAAAACACAACTCCTTGGAGCCTAGCCAATGCCGGTTTCCTTGAAAGATACCAGACTGGTACCTGCCTGAAGCATCTACAGCTGCAATTATGCATACAATTATTAAATAACTAGCTTATGTCAGCGGCTTCACATAAGTGGAGGAGGTACTCAATTCCACCGGTATTTTTATTGTGTTACGTTTTTCTAGGTGAACCGATTTCGATGATTCTTTTTTTAAAACTGATGCTTCTTATGTGGTCCCATATAAAATTGATCAAAATCTGACCAGTAGTTTTTGAGTTATCCTTAATAATGCATATTTTGACTTCGACTAAATTGATGTTTTCATTTTTATTTTAAACTTACAGTTAAAGGTATAGTGCCCACTGCTGGGCGATGGCCTCCTCTCATTTTCTATAGGGTTTTGAGGCAAAGAAATGTCCACCGCGCTGCCCCAATGCATGTTAGCAAACGTCACATGCCTTTGAAATATTTTTTTTCTTATTTCTCAGGCATGCAGGTTTGCAATTTTAAAACAGCACTTAAAATTGCATTTAGCAATTTCATTGGTGCCGGCGGGGATCTAATTTTAGTTACATAATTCAATTAATAATTTTATTTGTCTAGCATAGGCGAAAGAGAAAACCTCAGAAAAAGTGATGAGAGTAAAATGACTCTTTTTATGCCGTAGATTTCACCCAATTTGGTTTTACCAGACTGCATCCATCGACTTCCTGCACGTCTTACCAGGTCGTCACTCCATCTAGTGGGGGGTAGCCCTACACTTCGCCTACCGGTACGAGGCTGCCACTCGAGAACCTTTTTTCCCAACGGTTGTCGGTTCTTCGAGCTATATGGACGGCCCATTGCCACTTCAGCTTACTAATCCGTTGGGCTATGTCGGGTACTCTGGTTCTACTGCGGATATCGTGATTTCTAAGTCTATCACGCAGAGAAACTCCGAGCATAGCCCTTTCTTTGGCGCCTGACTTTGAGCCCTGACTTTGAGCGTCCTCATACGGCCAGCAGTGAAGGGCCACGTCTCGGTTCCGTAGGTCATCACTGCCAACACGCACTGATTGTACAACTTAGTTTTCAGGTTTTGAGGTATGCCTGACGAGAAGATGCGTCGTAATTTCGTGCTGCCCGGCCGAGTAGAATCCGTCGATTGACCTCTCGGTCGAAGTTGGACTTACCTAGTCGGACTATTTGTCCCAGGTAAACGTACTCGTCAACAACTTCGAGCATAGTGCTACCAACACTACCGGCATAGGTGTGAATGGACATTAAACATGATCTTTGTTTTGTCCATGTTCATCTTAAGACCTATCCGTTGGGAGGCACTATTGAGGTCATTGAGCAGAGTGCTTAAGCCCACAAGTGATTCTGCCATAAGGACTATATCGTCGGCAAATAGAAGGTGAGTGATGTACTCGCCATTGATGTTAATACCGTATCCTTTCCAGTCCAGTAGCTTGAAAACGTCCTCCAATGCAGCGGTGAAGAGTTTTGGGGAAATAACGTCACCCTGTCTTACACCTCACGGCAGTTGGATAGGTTTCGAGCTCTGGTTCTGTACTCGGATAGCCATCGTAGCCCTACTGTACAAACACTTCAGCACTTCGATATACCGACAGTCAACTTGGCACCGCTGAAGAGACTGTAGCACCGCCCCAATTTCGACGAAGTCAAATGCTTTCTCATAGTCCACATACGCCTGGCAAAGTGGCAGATGGTATGTATGTGGTCTATGGTACTAAAGAACTAAAGGTTCGTAATGACTCTCGAAAACAGCACGTAAACGCGGCTCAGAAGGGATATCGGTCTGTAGTTCTTCAAGAGGGTGTTGTCACCTTTCTTGAAGAACAAGACCACCGCACTTCTGCTCCACGCCTCCGGAGTAGTGCCACCATGGAGGACGGAATTAAAGAGCCTCTGAAGGACTTCAAGTATCGGTTATCCACCCGCTTTTAGAAGCTCCGCTGTAATTCCATCCTCGCCCGTGGACTTGCCGTTTTTAAGGTGCTGGAGAGCCATTCTAATCTCGCTCAGACTGACGTCCGGGATATCATCGGAATAGTGTCGGATAAGACATACTCTTGGATTGTTACTCACACTTGCGTGTGGCTCCAACGATGATGTGTAGAGCTGCCCATAGAACCTCTCAATCTCACTCAGAATCTCAGGTGTCCCAGAAACGATGCTGCCACACTCAGTCTAGATCTTTGACAGTTGGCTCTTACTGGCAGATAGATCTCTGGCAAAGACTTTGGAGCCCTGGTTCCGCTCGATCGCTTTTTCAATACGAGCAGTATTAAAGTTGCGCAAGTCTTAGCACACGCATATGGAGATCTGTATGTTCAGTTACCTGTATGCTGTCAAATCTGTTGACGATTGCAGCCTCATCTCCCGTCTAACAGCCATGAGATTAAGAGTGTGATCGGAGAGTTTTTGTGTTCTTCTGCGGTGAGTCTTGCAAAACTTAGCTCCGACCGCATGGACAGTGTCTACGAGCTTGTCATTCATATCGTCCACTGCATTGCAATCTTCTAGGCACTGAAAGCGGTTACGTAACTGAAAGGTTACGGGATTCTGGATTAGAGAACGAGGGGGACGGAGCGTTGACTTCATTAGACGAGATCTCTCCAACTTAACGTTTAGGTTCAGTGTGCCTCTAACCATTCGGTGATCGCTGCCGGTTTTCACCCTTGCGATCACTGAGACATCACTGAACAGTTGGCGTCTGGTCGTCATAATGAAGTCAATCTCATTTTTTGTCGAACCCTCGGGGCTCGACTAGGTCTACTTCCTGTGGGGCCGCTTTTGGAAGAAAGAGTTCATCATAAAGAGTCACTCTTTCTCCATAAAGTCGGCCAGCTGCTGGCCCCTACGGTTTCGTTGCCCTACTCCAAATTTCCCTAACTTCAGCTCACCGCTTTCTCTTGTGCCTAGTTTTGCGTTGAAGTCTCCCATCAACACCGTGTAGTGGGTTTTGGAGGAATGCATAGCTCTGGAAATATCCTCATACATTTCCTCTACCTCCTCATCGGGATGTGCCGAGGTTGGTGCGTAAACCTGTATGACCTTCAGCGAATACCGTTTGGTGATTCTGAGTATCAGGTACGCGACTCTCGTCGACACACTCCCAATCTTTACAATGTTGTCGAGAGTTGGCGAGAGACTTGTGGACGATAAATCCGACACCTCCTTGGGACAGATGGTCGCCCTCCCGGTGATAGAACAAGTTGCCGGACTCGAGGATTACCGTGTCCTCCCCCTCTCTTCGGACCTCGGATAATCCAATAATATGCCAGCGCAACTTACCTACCTCTTCTTCCAGCTCCAGAATCTTCTCGTCAGTCCTCAGGGTGCGTGCGTTATATGTTACCAGGTCGAGTCGTCGTAGGTGGCAAACGAACCTCCACCGGAGATTCTTAGCACCCCCTGCCCCGCCGTTACCATGGTCGCCACCGTAGCCAGGAATAGCGGGGCAGCCGAGGACTGGGGGTCGTTTGTTTGCGTCGTTATTCATAGGGGATATTTGACATAGTTGCCACGCTTGGCGAGCGGGTTGGCAACCGCAATTTTTTATTATATTAGTGTTGTTATTAGAAAAATGCTGCTGCCCATCTCCTGCCTGTCTCCCTCTGCCGCCTCTTACGACGCCCACGGGAAGATATGTGGTAGTGGATATTCTCAACTGCCACACATAGAATAACAGCGTAAAATATCAACTTAATGCTGCTGTGTTTCGTATGGTGATGGAAGAGAACTGGAGACCCTTTTTACTGAAAACGAGACATTCATCATAGTCCTCAGGGGTAACAACGTATCTGCACTCTTGCAGATTATTCTTAAGGTTAAATGCAGATTTTTATGGGCCACAGCATCCACCTACCATCAAGTAACGGTATATCATTATTTATAGATTTGGGCTTAAGTTTAAAATTTGGCTACTCTTATCTAAATTAACCCCGTATAATATATTTCTTTGTTTAACTATGGTTGCAGTTGACCATGGGCTACTAACTACAATTTCTACAATTTTATAGTTCGCTAGTAGTAGTCACGTTTTTAATTTGTAAAATCGGGTGGGGAAAAATATGGATGGGATGCAATTTTTTATTTGTTAAGATGTTGTTACCTGGACGATGTGATATTACTTAGTACACTCAAAAGATTCAAATAATGAAATTTAAAAAAGTAAAAACCAACTTTATAAAACTAAAAAGAATGAAATAATTTCCTAAGGCTAAGATCATAGAGTAACGAAGAATTGAGGCCGCGACTGAATTACATAATGTGTAAACTATTTTATTCTTTTTAGTTTTTTATTTAAGTTTTTTACTTTTTTTGTCAACTAGTAGATAATGAATAGAAAAAAATATGAAATTCAAATTATACTATTCATGTTTGAATACAATACCAGCTACCAACGTTTTTTTTTATTACCTAACTATATCGAAAATTATACACTAAGAGGTGTGGTGACACGTAATCCTGGCCACATTGAAAAAAGAATAAAGAATAATAAAATTCACTTTCATTCCTTTTTTGCTGAGAATTAATCGAGAACTCTCACTGAATTAATAAACAGAAACACTGTCAATGTAGCTCCATAAACGAATTTAGCCTTTAACTTCATACTATAAGACGTATTTTAGTGTGTTATTTTATGGAGATCGGTTACCTTGTCGTTGACAGCGCGTAAAATGAGTCTATCTGAGTTAGATCATATATTACGAACTCTTTATGCATCATGCAGTTCTTAATAAAGCGTACAAATTGACGATTCACGTCAATCGACGGATAGCTATAATAATTATAGAATTAATACAATCAGAGTTTGTAGCGACAGTAGCCGAATGGTAGGGTGTGGACCGCGAACTAAAAGGTCGTGAGCTTGAATCCGCCATACGACTTCTGACATGGCTTACTTCTAAGACAAGCATTTTAATGAAATATTATTAATGTTTACAGCATTGCTAGTATTTTATTTTTTATTAAAATAAGTAATATTTTACAAATCGCAATGTTTATCAGATTTTTTTTGAATAAAGGTGACAAACGATCACACAATTAATCTGATGGTAAGTGCATTCTGTGGCCCTGGGACGTCTACATCTATTCTCAATTACCTAAGAATCTAAAATCTAAATGGAGTAAATCTTGTGGATTAAGATGGTACGCCTCGTTTTCAGTAAAAAAGGTCTTCGGTTCTGTGCACTCACCGTATGAAACACAGCAGCATGAAGCTGCTATTTTACGCTGGTATTCTGTGGGAGCGTAGTCCTAGCCCGGTCGAGCCGACCCATTCGTGCTACTACGTTCGCTCTACCACGTTTTAAAATACTATTTATACTCGTTGTCTTACCCTTGACGACAATGGATGCACTTCTCCTTGGCAACAATAGATAGGAAGATGCTACCAATCCAAAGGGACTCCTAACACAGTCTATGTAGGTACGTCCTACTGCTGTGCACAGATCTCATTAATCTATCCATTAGTCCGCCGCGCTGCTTCAGATCATTTAGGTTATAGATACCATATTATATCAGGAATCGTCCTAAGGACTTTTGAGCTTGTCAGGATTTGCTTTTTCAATACTTCAATGAAATACAATAGACTATTTTCGTGGGAGGGATGGAATCTTGAACACGGATTGATCGCGTGAGTATACAAAACTAGTAATTTATTTACTTATATATTCCACAGTAGTTTCCAATAAAATTTTAGAACTTGTAGGGAAATCAGGTTATTAGTCCAGACTTTTCAATTTTTCATCCGATAACCCTGATGTCGTCGAACTTCACGTTTGCCGGAATATTTTTATTCCTGAGTTGTTATCGCACTATAAAATGTACAGCGAGTGCTTAACGTATGACCTACCAGAGCTCTCTACCACTTAGAGTTTTATGGTCATTTCGGTTATTTAACAGACGCATGGCTTAGTTATAAAAGGATCGCACCGAAGTTGCTTGTCCAGACCGGCTCTTGCTCTCATCTACGAGTGAATTCTTACGTAAGTAAACGTAGTAAAATTACAGCCTATATACGTCCCACTGCTCCCCTCATTTCTGAGAGGGTCTTCGGGTAAGGAAGTGTCCGCCGCGCTCCCCCAATGCGTGTTGGCGAACTTCACATGTCATAAAAAATAAGAACTAAATAAATAAATCAATTAAAAAATATCGAAATTAAAATAACACGTATTCAATTAGTAGTGTTTACAGATCAATTTCATAATATGGTAAAGTAAAATAAAAATGTAATATATCAGTGCCATAGGCTTCTACTCCGTTCACCTGGTACACCCAATTTTTTTCAGACGGTAAAACAATCATCCAGTACAATCATCATCATCATTACAGCCCTTCACAAGTCCACTGCTGAACATAGGCCTCCCCCAGGTAATGCCACAAAGCACGGTCCTGAGCCACCTGCATCCATCAACTTCCTGCATGTCTTACCAGGTCGTCACTCCATCTAGTGGGGGGTCACCCAACACTACGGCTACCGGTACGAGGCTGCCCCTCGCGAACCTTTCTTCCCCATCGGTTATCGGTACTTCAAGCTATATTATGGCTGGCCCATTGCCACTTCAGCCTACTAAACCGTTGGGCTATGTTGGTCACTCTGGTTTTACTGCGGATATCCTCATTTAAAGTACAAAACATTACATAATTGCTGTTAATATTGGGTTAATATGTGGAGACGGCGTAAAGAGATCCATCACCACGTCCAAGAGATTCATCACCACGTCCTGTGGGTGATGTAAGGCGATAGAAAGAAATGAAACAAGAGATGGGCAGCAGCATTTTCCTGATAAAAACTCAAAATAAAAAATTGCTATTGCTATTGCCGACGCGCCCGCCAAGCGTGGCAACTATGGCAAATATCTCTCCGATAACGCAATTTCTTAATAGGCTGTAATGAATGTATGAACTTAAAAGCAATGGTTAAGTTAAAAAATACACTTATACTTACTGCTATACGCCCAAACACGACCCTCATATAACGCCTTATAAAATACACTTAAATCATCCCAACAACCCCAATTTATGTTAACGTGCACTCCGTTCATTATTTTTGGCCAAACTAACGATAAAAACGACGGATCATAAATAACAAATAAATTTTCAAAAATATCAACGCGCGTACGAGGACTTTTTCCAGATTTTAAATGGGATTCCTTTTTTGAATAACCCATGTTATGGCCAAAAGAGCGCGCGCTTGACACCATAACCAGAAAAAATAAAAACACAATACCCAGTTTTACCGCCATTTTAACTTAAAATTACTTATTTAATATACCGTTAATGAAAATGAATTTGCAAGTTACCACACGTGCGTTCTACTAGCGGTCGACAACCACAGTAAGATAGCACGCAACACATGGCAAATCATCTAAAAAGTTAATTTAAACATACAGGCTATTCTTTCGTGCTGCAAATTTCTAAAAGACAAACACAGTGACGATAATTGACGATCATTCGTCTGTTTGATGAATCATTTATTCATAAACGATGACATTGTTGTAAGGGACATTCGCCTATCGATTTTTCTAATACGTCAACCTTCCTACCAAGAACGTCAACCTTCCTAATTTTAACGACGTATATTGAAACAGGAGATGGCCAGTCCTTTTCCTGCGCGCGCCTGTCTCTTGTGGCAATTATGGTGTATATAATAAGGTAATCTATAAGAGAGGCATATATTCGGCAGTGGCCCCATCGAGCAGTTGCCTTAAAAAGCTGCTGACATTTCTGGGCTAGGTACTACCACCTGCTTGGGCATAGCATACCACTGCAGGACCTCAAGACATAGTCAGTTCATTTTGCATAGATCGGACCATAAACAATAATTAAAAAAGCTGAAGGTACTCCGGGTTTAACAATGAGATCGTGACGTCAGTCACCTCAGTCCCCCGTGACCATGGGTGACGGAATTAAAAATTAATATAATTAAAATTAAAATTAAACGCCATAAAATCCGTAAAGGTAGTTTTAATCAACGTCAATCTTTCCTTTACGTGCTGCACTTTCAGACCAAACTAATTAGACGGAGCGCTGTATGGTATGAGCATGTATCGTGTATTATATAAAACTGAAAAAAGCGCTGCGAGACATTTTCTGGGACACGGGGTGAGGGGGACTCCACCGGGAGTACATAAATCATAACTTTGCTCTTTAATGTATATTTAATGTAAAATAGGCAAAATTAACGGAATAATTTTATTTTATCATATGCTGATAAAATAAAATTATTCCGTTAATTTTGCCTATTTTTCAACTAAAATGATTGAACTATATGAGCGAAGTTTCATGTCATGTGGCGCAATTCAGACGCGTGATATACGCGGATTAAACCGCGGAGCACAGCTAGTGAGTAATAATTTTTTATTAATAAAATATAAACAAGGTTTCACATCTACCGCGTGTGCGCTGCATGCGTTTTTTTTTAATACCTCGCCCTTAAAATTCCGCTTGGCGCATAAGTCCTTTAGTTACGATCGTCCTATATGGGCTCATTTTTAGTCAAAGCGGTCAAACCACGAACTCAATATAATCAAGAAGACCCTTTCTAAGTTCTCTTATTGTGACAGGCAACAACGGAACCCTACATTGCTCGTGACCCAAAACACACTTGACCGGTTTTTTTAGTCAATACCTCAAATGTTAATTTAAAAAAATGCGTTGGTGTCGGATCCATTTTGCTTAACTACGTTCAATTACGCCAAGAACATATGAGAAAAAAACTTTCAAATGTTAGTAGTATTTTATTACAAGCAACGGAGGGGGCACTGTGGGGCAGGGGCGGACCAACCTTGTGCTAGCACATTTTACTGAGTCTGATAGACAATACGTATGATTGACGCGAGCATGTTTCATAGTACTTATATAACTAATTTTTAGTAAAGTTTTCGAAAAAGATAACATCTGGAATAGTAAATTAAACCATGCTTATGTTTCTCTCATTTTTTTTATAAAATTGTTTATCCGAATGTGAATACATTACATAATTTAACAATCGAAAACTGAAAACATCTAACTATTAAAAGAAAATGTCACGAAAATATTAAGCAGTGCAAATCCTTTTTGTCTTGTAATAATTAAAAATGATTTTGTTCAAAAAGCGTTTTCAAATTTTTATATATAGAAGAGGGGGCAAACGAGCATACGGTTCACCTGATGTTACGGAAAAATCGCCGGTGGTAAATTATTCTATAAAGAGGTAGTACGCGGAAGAAAACTCCTAGTGAAACGTACAGTGGTGGACGGCCAAGCATCCAGATGGTGTGGATGGTATCGGGAGGTTTGCCACGTAGTGCGTTTATGAAATTTGGCGGCTGGGATTAATCCGAACAATACCTTAGAGCACTCCCCGTAATAGATGCAATAAAATACGCAAAGAGATGCAACATCTCTTCGCAGCGCCAGTGATTCAAGCCTATCGGAAAGCACTCGGTCGTCGACGATTCGAGCCGCACTGCGCTGGATGCGGTCAAGTGCAAGGAGCAGGTACTGGGGAGCCCCAGCCCAGAGATGGGAACAGTATTGAATGTGCGGCCGAACCTGCGCCTTGTAAAGTTGTAGGTGGTGTGCCGGCATGATATACCTGTCCCGCTCTGCTGAGCACCCCAAGCTTTTTAGAGGCCAATTTGGCATTCTCTTCCAAGTGACCACGAAACTGCACATCACTCGATATGTCGACGCCGAGGATTCCGATACTGGCTGAGGCAACAAGGCGAGTGCCTTGAAACTGAGGAGGTACGACAAAGAGGTTCTTTTTAGGGGTTAACGGGCAGACTTGTGTCTTCTGAGGGTTAAACTGGACTAGATTTAGTCGCCCCAAATCCGATACTTTGTTCAGCAAAAACTCGATCTAGACACAAGTTTGTCCCGGTACTCGGAGACGTTTTCGTACAGAGCATCACCAGTGCTGTCATCTGCATAGCAATGAATGTTGCAAGTTTGCAACATATCATTGATATGCAGAAGAAACAGCGTTGGTGATAGCACGCAGCCTTGTGGAACACCAGCTTTAATAGGCTTGTAAACGGATCTTGCACCGTCTACACCGACCTTGATGCTCCGATCTGCAAGAAAGCTGGTGATCCAATTGCGCAATTTCTCGGGTAGCCCATAGGAAGGGAGCTTCGAAAGAAGCGCTTTGTGCCAAACCCGATCGAAGGCCTTCGCAATGTCCAAACTAATGGCCAATGCCTCCCCCTTGGACTCTACTGCCGCCACATAACTATGAGTCAGGTAGACCAGAAGATCACCAGCTGATCGACCACGACAAAAACCATATTGGCCATCACTAATCAGCTGGTGATTCGCAAGGTACCTCATGAGCTGGTAGTTCAAAATGAATCCATTGTTTTGGAGAACAAGGAGGTGATAGCGATTTGCCTGTAGTTGGACGGGTCTGAACGGTCACCTTTTTTAGGGATCGGGTGGACGAAAGCCGTCTTCCATGATTTTGGAACTACGCCTAGGGAGTAGGAGTACCGAAAAAGACGCGTTAAGACCGGTGCCAACTCTGGAGCACACGTCCTCAGCATAATTGGGGGGATACCGTCAGGCCCACTCGACTAGTGGATATCCAAGGAAAGGAGTGCTTTGCGAACCGAGCGCTGTGTGAACCGCACCTCTGGCATGGAGCACTCACACCGCGGGATGATCGGCGGCGTACTCCCCCCGTCATCGAGAGTCGAGTTGGACGCAAAGAAAGAGCCTAGGAGATCGATTTTCTCCTTTGCAGCATGGGCCAATGAGTCGTCCTCCCCGTGCCTCTGCACTGCATGGTAGAGATGGCTGACAGAAATTCCCCTGGACAACCTTGACGATAGACCAGAATGCACGGGTTCCAGAAGGAAGGCGAACTAGATTCTCGCCAATTCTGCTTTTGTGCTTTGACTTTGCGTTGGCAATGACTCTTTTGAAGGACCTGGAGGCGGAATTATATTTCTTTTTTAGAGCGCTGGTGTTTAAATCCCGGAACGTTCATGCGTCAGCCCAGGCTTGGTAGCACTCCTGCTTATAGCATGATGCTATTTTACAGGAGCGACACAAAACACACGACGAGCAAAACATGGCTGAGATTTGCCTCCGATGGGCACCACAGAGAAGTGAATAAAAAGTTCCATACCCTGAAGTTCTACAGACAGAATCAGCAACAACGTTGGGATCGTCCGGCGATAAGCAAACCTGCCCCCAAGGGTAGGATGCAAAGAAAGACCGCATCCTATCCCAATCGGCTGACCTATAGAGCCAAACACGGCGGCAGCCTCCAGAATGCAACCGCGATTTCAACGTGTGTGAAAAGGAAGAAAACGAGAAGGCTAAAGGGGCGTCAACGGAAATCTGATATCCGTCCGGATGAGAGGTCAGCAGAAGATCCAACAGGGAAGGTGTATGATCCTCCACATCTTGAATCCGCGTAGGCGAAGTTACCAGTTGTGTCAGACCATATGCCAAGGCAAAATCATGAACAGATCTCCCCGCATGATCGGTTAAACGTGAACCAAGCCACTCGGCGTGCTGAGCGTTAAAATCGCCGAGGATCACGATCTCTGCGGAGGAGATCTGCTGTAGCAAAGAATCTGTAGCCATTTGGACGTGGTCGAAGAGTCGGTCTATTTCAGCATAACCGCTATGGGGCCTATAGAGACACCCGTAGGCGCGCGGATGGTCGTCGCTGCGTGTCTATTGTCTGTACCCAGACACACAGCGACGACTGGACAGGTCCGAACCTCACTCAAAATTTTGCCCCCCCCCCCCCCCCCGAATACGAGGGCAGCCTGAGCACCCACGCTCATGAGTGGAGTAATTTGGTCGTGGATGCTCAGCGAGCGATTCTCTAGGAGTGCTAGTACCCTCATGGGGTAGATCTTTACTTGATGGAAGATGAACTTCCACTTCACGCCTGTATTCTAGGTATATACAACACGTAACATAATTAACGCCCTTTGAGAAAGTAGTTTGTTCAGAATCGTTTATGAATGAATGAATGAATGAATATACTTTATTGCACACCACAAACAAATTTACAGAGAACATAACAGAGAGCAGATTACATGTACAATTTGGCGGCCTTATCGCTACATAGCGATCTCTTCCAGGCAACCAAAGGTGTAAAGGAATAAAACAGTGAGTACTAGGTAGGTGGTGCAATATAAATATACCTAATATAATATCAATACATGCAATAAAATAACATATAAATAACTAATATATTTAAAAAAATATGATACACATATACATACGTATATACATAAACATACATACATATACACACATACATATATATATACACATATATACATACATATACATATACATACATATATCCTCAAATATATACCACTAACAATAACATAAACAAATAAATACAAAACTACATAATCACATAATTTATCCTAATGATTTTCGAACGATTGAGACAGGTAATGCTCTTTATGAAGACGCTTAAAGACTACAATGGTCTGAGCTTCGCGTATATGCAAAGGTAGGGCATTCCAGAGCTTAATAGACTGTACAGTAAAAGATTTATTAAAGGAAGATGTATAGTGAGTTGGTACCCTTAAAATGAGTTTTCTTGAAGAGCGTAAAGGTTCCCTTGGGCTGGAAGCCCAATAAAACTAAATTTCTCCTTAAGATAAGGAGGAGTAGAAGGGTGAAATAAGTCACAGTACAGAATAGAAAGAATATGCATGTTCCGGCGAAATTGGATAGGTAACCACTTGAGACGTGAGCGAAATTGAGAAATGTGGTCAAAAATGGGCCGGCTTGAGTCGGCCCATACGTAAATCATCATCATCAGCAAAGCTGCCGCGTGGCTCTACAACTTATAATGTTAATAAATGATAATGTGTCTTACAATATCCAAAATCAGTTTATTTGAATTTTCGTACAACCCCTAGCACACACCGGACATCAGACGTTTCACAACTAAGATCATAATTAGCTACATTTATCTGATACTACACACACATACACCAACAAGACGACGATGTACACTTATTCTGTCTCTTTCTCCTTTCTATTTGCAATTGCCGGTTACATTTATGCTATTGAGTAACAACAGTGATGGATTTACTCCTAGGCCCGTGAGGCACAGGTGAGGTTCAGACTAGTTTTTATAAAAAAAATCTATAAAATATATTATAATTCAATTCATTAATTTACTTCTCAATCTGCATGGGTAAGGTGTTAATTTTCTATAGATTAATTACCTGGGGGCACGGCAGTGCCCCCGCCAAGTCGGTAGAGGAACTGAGTTGCGAGACTTGGTTTTTTTTACAAGTTATGTTTTTAATGGCATTTAAATTTACAATAAATTAATTTTGTTACAATTTTTACATGAATTTTTATAGAACCAGTACGGTGGCGATCACCTCATTCCCAGGGGTTATTTTCATTTATGTATTCATTTATATTATAATAACCTTTATATTATAATAACCTGTATATTATACAGTGCCGTGTAGTGGCGGTTAAGAATATCCACTACCCCATATCTTCCCGTGGGTGTCGTAAAAGGCGACAGAGGGACACAGGCAGGAGATGGGCAGCAGCATCTTCCTGATAACAGCAACTGTACGACAAAAAAAAACTGCGGTTGCCAACCCGCTCGCCAAGCGTGGCAACTATGGCAATATACCCCCCTGGAATAACTACACAAATAGACGGCCCCCAGTCCCCGGCGGCCCCGCTATTCCTGGCTACGGTGGCGACCATGGTAACGGCGGGGCAGGGGGTGCTAAGAATCTCCGGTGGAGGTTCGGTTGCCACCTACGACGACTCGACCTGGCAACATTTAACGCACGCACACTGAGGACTGACGAGAAGATCCTGGAGCTGAAAGAAGATATAGACAAGTTGCGCTGGAGTATTATAGGATTATCCCAGGTCCGAAGAGAGGGGGAGGACACGGTGATTCTCGAATCTGGCAACGTTCTATCACCGGGAGGGCGACCATCTGTCCCAAGGAGGTGTCGGATTTATCGTCCACAAGTCTCTCGTCAACAACGTTGTAAAGATTGAGAGTGTGTCGACGAGGGTCGCGTACCTGATACTCAGAATCACCAAACGGTATTCGCTGAAGGTCATACAGGTTTACGCACCAACCTCGGCACATCCCGATGAGGAGGTGGAGGAAATGTATGAAGATATTTCCAAAGCCATGCATTCCTCCAAAACCCACTACACGGTGTTGATGGGAGACTTCAACGCAAAACTAGGCACAAGAGAAAGCGGTGTGCTGAAGTTAGGGAAATTTGGAGTAGGGCAACGGAACCGAAGGGGCCAGCAGCTGGCCGACTTAATGGAGAAAGAGGGACTCTTTGTGATGAACTCTTTCTTCCAGAAGCGGCCCCACAGGAAGTGGACCTGGTCGAGCCCCGACGACTCGACAAAAAATGAGATTGACTTCATTATGACGACCAGACGCCAACTATTCAGTGATCGCAAGGGTGAAAACTGGCAGCGATCACCGAATGGCTAGAGGCACACTGAACCTAAACGTTAAGTTGGAGAGGTCTCGTCTAATGAAGTCAACGCTCCGTCCCCCTCGTGCTCTAATCCATAATCCCGATAACTTTCAGCTCGAGTTACACAACCGCTTTCAGTGCCTACAAGATTGCAATGCAGTGGACGATATGAATGACAAGCTCGTGGAAACTGTCCATGCGGTCGGAGCTAAGTTCTGCAAGACCCGCCGCAGAAGAACACAAAAACTCTCCGATCACACTCTTAATCTCATGGCTGTTAGACGGGAGATGAGGCTGCAATCGTCAACAGATTTGACAGCATACAGGCAACTGAACAGACAGATCTCCAAATGCATGCGGCGAGACTTACGCAACTTTAATACTGCTCGTATTAAAGAAGCGATCGAGCGGAACCAGGGCTCCAGTCTTTGCCAGAGATCTGTCTGCCAGAAACAGTCAACTGTCAAAGCTGAAGACTGAGTGTTGCAGCATCGTTTCCGGGACACCTGAGATTTTGAGTGAGATTGAGAGGTTCTATGGGCAGTTGTACACATCATCGTTGGAGCCACACGCAAGTGTGAGTAACGATCCAAGAGCAAGTCTTATCCGACACTATTCCGATGATATCCCGGACGTCAGTCTAAGCGAGATTAGAATGGCTCTCCAGCACCTTAAAAACGGCAGGGCCCCAGGCGAGGATGGAATTACAGCGGAGCTTCTGAAAGCGGGTGGAACACCGGTACTTGAAGTCCTTCAGAAGCTCTTCAATTACGTCCTCCATGGTGGCACTACCCCAGAGGCGTGGAGCAGAACTGCGGTGGTCTTGTTCTTTAAGAAAGGCGACAACGCTCTCTTGAAGAACTACAGACCGATTTCCCTTCTGAGCCGCGTCTACGTGCTGTTTTCGAGAGTCATTACGAATCGTCTCGCACGCAGACTCGACGACTTCCAGCCTCCCGAACAAGCCGGTTTCCGAAAAGGCTTCAGTACCGTAGACCACATACATACCCTGCGGCAGATTGTACAGAAGACTGAAGAGTACAATTTGCCACTTTGCCTGGCGTATGTGGACTATGAGAAAGCCTTTGATTCCGTCGAAATTTGGGCGGTGCTGCAGTCCCTTCAGCGGTGCCAGGTTGACTGTCGGTATATCGAAGTGCTGAAGTGTTTGTACAGTAGGGCTACGATGGCTATCCGAGTACAGAACCAGAGCTCGAAACCTATCCAACTGTAGAGAGGTGTAAGACAGGGTGACGTTATATCCCCGAAACTCTTCACCGCTGCTTTGGAAGACGTTTTCAAGCTACTGGACTGGAAAGGATACGGTATTAACATCAATGGCGAGTACATCACTCACCTTCGATTTGCCGACGATATAGTCCTTATGGCGGAATCGCTGGAGGACTTAAGCACTATGCTCAATGACCTCAATAGTGCCTCCCAACGGATGGGTCTTAAGATGAACATGGACAAAACAAAGATCATGTTTAATGTTCATGTCGCACCTATGCCGGTAGTTGTTGGGAGCACTATGCTCGAAGTTGTTGACGAGTACGTTTACCTGGGACAAATAGTCCGACTAGGTAAGTCCAACTTCGACCGAGAGGTCAATCGACGGATTCAACTCGGCTGGGCAGCGTTCGGGAAATTACGACATATCTTCTCGTCAGGTATACCTCAATCTCTAAAAACTAGATTGTACAACCAGTACGTGTTGCCAGTGATGACTTACGGATCTGAGACGTGGTCCTTCACTGCTGGCCGTATGAGGACGCTCAAGGTCGCTCAGCGAGCTATGGAGAGGGCTATGCTCGGAGTTTCTCTGCGTGATAGACTCAGAAATGAGGATATCCGCAGTAAAACCAGAGTGACCGACATAGCCCAACGGATTAGTAATCTGAAGTGGCAATGGGCCGGCCATATAGCTCGAAGAACCGATAACCGATGGGGAAGAAAGGTTCTCGAGTGGCAGCCTCGTACCGGTAGGCGTAGTGTAGGGCGACCCCCCACTAGATGGAGTGACGACCTGGTAAGATATGCAGGAAGTCGATGGATGCAGGTGGCTCAGGACCGTGCTTTGTGGCATTACTTGGGGGAGGCCTATGTTCAGCAGTGGACTTGTGAAGGGCTGTAATGATGATGATGATGTATATTATAAACCTTTATATATCAAAAAGTATAAAAAATTGAAATTTTTATTGTAAGTAAAAAAATCATTCGATATTCCTCATATTTGCAAAAATCTTCAATTACATCTACAAATTTCAATAATTTCTGAAAATCCAATCCATCCATTTTAAATTAAAGTATGTGAGCGGATATATTAAAGCGGTCGACTTACGGTATAAGTTACAAGTATGAGCTTATTATAAATATAAATAAAAAAAGTTTTAAGAATTTTATTTATTACCCGTGTTTTATTTATGTGATCGTAATCTCAATAACCAGTTCGGTTAAGGGTTGAGTGTATTTCACATGTTTGGATCGTTGACTTATATATTACTAGCGTAGTTTAGATACTTAAAACAAGAGCGCTACGCTTGATAGGTACTGACGCCTTTGAATTTGTTTTTCTTTAACGTACCTATATTATACCAAAACATCACGCTTCCCGTTGTCGAAAAGTCACAGCAATCATTTTAGTTTTATAAATGCTCTTCATGTGTAGAAGTCTCGAATGATTTTGGTCTGTTTCTTAACACAAAAAAATTATTGATAACTTTAAATAGCCACTGGTATTTTTTTATTGTTTGTGGTAGTTTTAATTTCATTTTTGAATTAAATATGAGTGGATATCGATAAAAAATTAGCGGTGCAGAATATTATAAAAGAAAAGCAGAAGAATCTACGAAAATAGATAATTTACTTTAAAAAATTCCAAAAATATCTAGTTTCATGACAAGCTCAAATAAGTCTTCTAATAATGACCAACAACCATCATGTTCATCGGTCGTAAGTATCTTGTTATGATTGCTAATAACTTTTTTTTATATATAACGTTACTCGGGATGAACATTAAATAAATGCCAGTTGTTTAAATTGACTTTTTTATCTAGTCGGAATTAGAAGAGAATTCAGAACAAGATATCGAAGAAGTACAGTCACACCCTTCTCTATCACAAGATACGAACAAGACTCCGTCAAATTTTCCTTCATCACAAGATACTGAAGAAATCCAGTCAACAACTGATATTTTAAAATTAAACACTGATCCCTGTTTATGGAATTTGAATGAAGAAACACGGGATTTCATAACTATAAACGGTATACCACGAAATGATAATGCGGACTTTAAAAATTCCATGTTTATAGTGATAAAACGAGGTATTGTTCCAAAAGTTTATTTCAACGTACTGTTACGAGCTCGAGGTTCGTGACAGTAAAAATTGCCGATAGAATTACCTAAATTAACACTTTAATTTTCTTTACACCAATTAAAACTACGCTAATAATTAATCACACTGATTCACTTTATTTCGCTCCGAAGCTCGCTTGTCTCGCCAAATTCAATACTTCCCCGATCGCGTATTGCAGCGCCTTTATATAGAGCTCTTCCACGAAAACATCCAGAATATTCCAGAATATTCAAGTAAATACGCGCGCCAACCGACCAAGCGCAGAAAATTCGAGTGTGCGGCTTCTAGAAGCTTAGTTCTTCGTTTCGACAACAGTTGGCGCTGTCGGTTGAAAGATTAGTGATGTCGTTTTCGAGAAAGCTCCCCTCGCTCTCGTCCCCGACACTAGATGGCGCTAGTGCCGGGTACATGACGTCAACTTAGGAGCGTAACATACATACATAAACATAAACACTCACGCCTGTCACCCAGAGGGGTAGGCAGAGACTACAGACTTCCATTTGGCACGATCCTGACACACCTCTCTCGCCTCCTTCACATCCATACACCTACGCATGCATGCTCGTCGGTTAAGGGTACTCCTAATTTGGCCCATTTTCAATAAATTGCCAATTTGGTCGATAAATTTTTGCCTAGGACGTCCCTTTCCGACTCTGCCATTCACTTCTGCAACATAAATTTTCTTTGTCACTCTTTCCTCATCCATTCTTTCCACATGACCAAACCACCGAAGCATTCCTTTCTTAATCCTGGTCACAACATCATCTTGCAAACCACACTCTTCTCTTATCACACAATTTTTCACCCTGTCATTCAGATTCAGCCCTAACATACTCCTTAACGACCGCATTTCTACTGCATTTATTCTACTCTCGTGCTTCTTCTGCCATACCCAACTTTCACTACCATACGTTAAAGTAGGGACCAACACAGCATTGTGAATTGCCATACGTGCCTTTTTTGACACATTTTGACTCTTCACAATAGAGTGCAGGGCCCCATTTACTCTGTTTCCTGCGTTCACTCGTCGTTCTATATCCTTATCATATCTCCCATCCCTGCTAAATACGCACCCCAAATATACAAACTCATCTACTTGCTCGATCAACTCCCCTTCTATTCTTATTTCACATATCGTTTTACTTTCATCTCTTTCAAAAACCATAATTTTCGTCTTACTTGCGTTCACTTTCATACCCCTTTCTTTTAATGATCTGTTCATTAATGTAACCATCATTTGCAACTCAGCCGCCGACGACGCAAGAATAACTTGATCATCGGCGTACAAAAGGCATTTGATGGTTAACTCGCCCATTCTTAATCCGCATTCTTCAACTTTCAAATTTTGCAAACAACTGTCCATAAATAGGTTGAACAACCACGGGGAAGCCACACAGCCCTGTCTGACACCTTTATGGATGCCAAACCAGTCCGAGTAGACCCCGTTGATCCTAACACAAGCACTAGAGTCCCTATAAAGAGATTCCAATGCCTGTATCAAGCCAGCGCTCAACCCAAATGAGTTCAGTGTTTGCCATAGCACATTCCTATCCACTCTGTCATAGGCCTTCTCCAAGTCCATGAACGCACAAAAAACCTTCTGGTTTTTGGCTAAAAACTTCTCAGCGATCATGCGCATGGAGAAGACTTGATCTGTACATCCCATTCCCTTTCTAAATCCCGCTTGCACATCCCAAATTTTTCCATCGGTTTCTTTCATGACCCTTTCAATTAGTACCTTGGCATACAGTTTTCCCACGATGCTAAGAAGGCTGATACCGCGGTAGTTTTTACAGTCCTGCTGCGACCCTTTTCCCTTATATACTGGGACTATCACGGCTTTGCACCAGTCTCCCGGTACCCGTTTCAGTTCCCAGCATAAATTAAACAAGGTGTGCAGCAGGCCTGCCACCACTTCCTCTCCAGCCCTCAGCATTTCGAGTGAAACTCTATCATATCCGGCAGCCTTACCTGCTTTCATGCTTTTCATTGCTTTCATTATTTCATCTATACTTATCTCGCTACCTCCTTCCTCTTCTTTCGGAGTTCCTATTTCATTCAGTTCATACGTTGTCTCCTCACTCATAAACATGCTTTCAAAATATTCCTTCCATCTCTTTAAACTCAAAACTTCATCATTCAGAATATAGCCATTCTCATCTCTTATAGCATTCATTTTAGGCTGTTTTGAACATCCCCTGGCAATTCTTACGAGTTTCCAGAACATTTTAAGCAGGAGCATTTTTTCAGGAGGCATTATTTCAGGAGCGTAACAGTACTTTAAAAAACGGAAAGATTCAACGCCGTGAATGGTTAATTTTTTCAGAAACTAAAGGGTCTGAATTTTGTGTTCCATGCTTATTATTTGGTAGAAGTGGTGAAATTAATGCTTTTACTGGTGAAAGATTCCGTGACTGGAAAACTCAAAAGGACGCATCGAAGGTCATGAAAATTCTGATTTTCACAAAACTAACGTTACCTAGTCATTTTAAAGTTTGAGCAGAAGTTCACGGGCGTGTTGATCAACGTCTAATAAAACAGCTCGATGAGGAAATAGTGTATTGGAAAAAAGTTTTGCACTGAGTAATTGCAATTATTGAATCACTAGCAATAAGAGGGTTGCCATTTCGAGGAAATTCAGAACGTATAGATCCCCATTACGGGAATTTTTAGGAACAGTAGAGCTTCTTGCTGAATTTGATCCATTTTTAGGGTTCCGTAGTCAACTAGGAACCCTTATAGTTTCGCCATGTCTGTCTGTCCGTCCTCGCTTAATCTCTGTGACCGTTAGCACTAGAAAGCTGAAATTTGGTACCAACATGTGTATCATCACGCCGACAAAGTGGCAAAATAAAAATTGGAAAAAATGTTTTATTAGGGTAGCCCCCCTATATGTAAAGTGGGAAGTGATTTTTTTTTTTAATTTCAACCCTAACGTGTGATATATTGTTGGAAAGGTATTTAAAAATGAATAGGGGTTTACTAAAATCATTTTTTGATAATGTCAAATAATTTCGGAAATAATCGCTCCAAAAGTAAAAAAACAATGTGTCCCCCCCCCCCCTCTAACTTTTGAACCATAAGTTTAGAAAATATGAAAAAAATCTGAAAAGTAGAACTTTATAAGGACTTTCTAGGAAAATCATTTTGAACTTGGATGGAAACAACAGTACCCACTACCGGGAGCAGTTGAGGGGCGCGGAGCGCTGCTGGCCTGCTGGAGCGCGAACATAATGGATACCCACCTTTAAACTCATAAGTGGCAACACTTATTGTGACGGACGGGAAACTACGGAACCCTACACTGAGCGTGGCCCGGCACGCTCTTGGCCGGTTTTTTATCTGAAGATTTAAAATTGTATGCGCACCCTGGTAGTGGAAATACGTCATATTGGTCTAAAACAATCTATGAAGAAATTACATTGTTGATTGAAAATAAAGTACTACAACAAATTTCCGGTGAAGTGCAATCGCCAAGTATTATCGATCAGCTTACTATAATTATCAGATATGTACGTGATGACGGTGAAAGTGTTGAATGGTTTCTGGAATTTCTACCAAATAATATCGGCCATAAAGCTAAAGGTATTGAAAATGCTTTGTTAAAATCTAGAAAATAAGGGTTTGGACATAATGAACAACTGTCATGGTCAATTTTATGATAGTGCAAGCAACATGTCAGGTATATATATATATATATATATAGTACCCGGTTGACCGAGCTTTGCTCGGTATTTTTCGCTCGATTTTTTTAATTCGTGTGTTTTGAAAATTATATTTAGATACAAATTACATACTGATGAATTATAAATAATATTTTTTGATCTTAGCGACATAACAGAAAAAACTGAACTGGTTATTTGAATAAAAAATCATGAGTGCAATTATTTTTATTTAAAATTTCGTGTTTTTAAAAAATACTAAAAAAAGGGCTCGAAAAAAATATATTTTCTCAAAAAAGAAAGAAACTTGAAAAAAAAATAAAAAAGTCGGTCGGTCGGTCTGGGCTCGAACCGGGGTTTTACGATTTTGTGACCGCCCATTATACCAATAAGCTATTTATAATCATTACCAAACTGTCAAAATTTACCTTCTTATTCTAACTATATTGTAGCAGTTTTTAATTGCCTAAAAACACGGACAAAAAGACATTTTCTAAAAATAAATCTTAGCTAGATCGATTTATTATCCCCAAAACTCCCTGGACACTAAATTTTATGAAAATCGTTGGAGCCGTTTCCGAGATCCCGATTATATATATATATACATATATACAAGAATTGCTCGTTTAATAGTATAGGATATATATATATATATATATATATATATATATATATATATATATATATGTATTTATTCAGGCCTTCAGACACGAATCAAAACAATTAATCCTTTAGCAGATTATGTTCCTTGTGCCGCCCATTTTTTTAAATATGTAGGATCATGTGCAGTTGAATCAGTAACAGAAGCAGTCGACTTCTTTCCTACTTTGCAAGAACAATACAATTTCTTTACTATATCTACACATCTTGGTGCAGCGTACAAATTTAATAGTTAGGAGTCTTTCTTGAACTCGTTGGTCTGCTCGACAAGATGCATGTTACGCATTAGAAAGAGTGGTCTGCAATAATGGATGCACTGGAGTTCATTGCCTAAAACAGATATGAGAAACCGACTACGCGATCTGAAGCTATGGGATTGCAGCGAAAATTACAGCATTTGGAAACAGCAATCCTAGTCACTGTTTGAAATGTAATTTTAGATCGTTTTAATGTTGCTAGTAAGAAGCTTCAAGAATCTCAATTATCGTTATGACACTCGTCGCAAAAAAACCAGAAGAATTCAGCCAATTAAGTCACGGGTAAATGAAAGAACACCTTTTTCTGGACAAGAAAATTTTCGCACTAATGTTTATTACCCTATTCTAGACACTGAGTATACAATTAGCCGGGCGTGTTAAAGTTCATATGAAAAGCTTAACGAAAACTTCAACAATTTTTTTTGATGATTTATCTGAAATAAATACAAACGAATTGAAAAATCTTGCCAATGAAACTAGTCAGTAAATATCCTGACGCTTTGGAAAAGACGTTAGGCAATGAATGTGTTCATTTACATTTTCAACTCGGAGGATTCCTTAGCAAATATGGAAGATGTTACGCCCTGCACAAAAAATTCGCAATGTATTATTACATTCACGGAGTCTTCGAGATGTTTATCCGAATGTGGATATTGCTCTCCGTATTTTTTTTTTTTTTTGAGTATTCCGGCTACAAATTGTTCATGACAAAGATCTTTTTCGACTCTAAAAAGTGTAAAAACCTATTTACGCACAAGCAAGCTTAATGCTCTTACATTATTGTCTATTGAAGCTCAACTAGTCCAAGAAATTAATTATGACGATATAATAGACGTTTTTGCGCGGTACAACGCCAGGAAAAAGAAATTTTCAAAATGATTAATATTTAAAAAATATTTATTATTTATCTGTTTAAAAGTTATAACTTGTCATGTCATGTTTATTAGTTATATTTAAATAATATTTCAATATATAAAAGTTATTTTAAAATAAAAATATTTGATTAAATTTAATGAAATTCATTTTATCAAAAAGGGCGTCACATCGCATGGGGCGTAGTCCGTCACTGAGTAAGAATAAAGTAAATAAAATAAAACAAGTTTCAAATGTTAGTAATAGTTTATTACCTGTCAAAAGACAATAGTTTAAATTATTTTACTCAATGCACTTAGTAAATACAATTAGCTAGATTTATCTGATACTGCAACTGTCACTGAAGTAGTCTCTTAGGGAGTCGCTCGGCACACTCACACACACCAACATAAGGACGACGACGCACACTTATCTGTCTTTGCAACTGCCGGTTACATTTGCCGCAGCCGCTTGTTCGGCCGCTGCCCGTCGTTCATGAAGCCGCCCTGAGGAGTGGAAAAACCAAGTTAATATTTCATTTTCTACTAACAGACCAGACCACAGGCTAAGCTGTGTAGGTAGGACCAATGAAGCGCTTATTTAGATTTAAGGTAATCAAAGGCCTCTCTTTTTTCGTATAAAATATAGCCACGATCCCTCCCGGCATTGCTTTTTATATGTCCCTAAATTTTCGTCAGTATTGGTGATTCCCCCGAAAATTCGGTATCATCATTTCATCATTACAGCCTTTCACAAGTCCACTGCTGAACATAGGCCTCCCCCAAGTAATGCCACAAAGCACGGTCCTGAGCCACCTGCATCCATCGACTTCCTGCATGTCTTACCAGGTCGTCACTCCATCTAGTGGGGGGTCGCCCTACACTACGCCTACCGGTACGAGGCTGCCACTCGAGAACCTTTCTTCCCCATCGGTTATCGGTTCTTCGAGCTATATGGCCGGCCCATTGCCACTTCAGCTTACTAATCCGTTGGGCTATGTCGGTCACTCTGGTTTTACTGCGGATATCCTCATTTCTGAGTCTATCACGCAGAGAAACTCCGAGCATAGCCCTCTCCATAGCTCGCTGAGCGACCTTAAGCGTCCTCATACGGCCAGCAGTGAAGGACCACGTCTCAGATCCATAAGTCATCACTGGCAACACGCACTGGTTGTACAATCTAGTTTTTAGAGATTGAGGTATACCTGACGAAAAGATATGTCGTAATTTCCCGAACGCTGCCCAGCCGAGTTGAATCCGTCGATTGACCTCTCGGTCGAAGTTGGACTTACCTAGTCGGACTATTTGTCCCAGGTAAACGTACTCGTCAACAACTTCGAGCATAGTGCTCCCAACAACTACCGGCATAGGTGTGACATGGACATTGAACATGATCTTTGTTTTGTCCATGTTCATCTTAAGACCTATCCGTTGGGAGGCACTATTGAGGTCACTGAGCATAGTGCTTAAGTCCTCCAGCGATTCTGCCATAAGGACTATATCGTCGGCAAATCGAAGGTGAGTGATGTACTCGCCATTGATGTCAATACCGTATCCTTTCCAGTCCAGTAGCTTGAAAACGTCTTCCAATGCAGCGGTGAAGAGTTTCGGGGATATAACGTCACCCTGTCTTACACCTCTCTGCAGTTGGATAGGTTTCGAGCTCTGGTTCTGTACTCGGATAGCCATCGTAGCCCTACTGTACAAACACTTCAGCACTTCGATATACCGACAGTCAACTTGGCACCGCTGAAGGGACTGTAGCACCGCCCAAATTTCGACGGAATCAAAGGCTTTCTCATAGTCCACATACGCCAGGCAAAGTGGCAGATTGTACTCTTCAGTCTTCTGTACAATCTGCCGCAGGGTATGTATGTGGTCTATGGTACTGAAGCCTTTTCGGAAACCGGCTTGTTCGGGAGGCTGGAAGTCGTCAAGTCTGCGTGCGAGACGATTCGTAATGACTCTCGAAAACAGCACGTAGACGCGGCTCAGAAGGGAAATCGGTCTGTAGTTCTTTAAGAGAGCGTTGTCGCCTTTCTTAAAGAACAAGACCACCGCACTTCTGCTCCACGCCTCTGGAGTAGTGCCACCATGGAGGACGGAATTGAAGAGCCTCTGAAGGACTACAAGTACCGGTGTTCCACCCGCTTTCAGAAGCTCCGCTGTAATTCCATCCTCGCCTGGGGCCCTGCCGTTTTTAAGGTGCTGGAGAGCCATTCTAATCTCGCTTAGACTGACGTCCGGGATATCATCGGAATAGTGTCGGATAAGACTTGCTCTTGGATCGTTACTCACACTTGCGTGTGGCTCCAACGATGATGTGTACAGCTGCCCATAGAACCTCTCAATCTCACTCAAAATCTCAGGTGTCCCGGAAACGATGTTGCCACACTCAGTCTTCAGCTTTGACAGTTGGCTCTTTCTGGCAGACAGATCTCTGGCAAAGACTTTGGAGCCCTGGTTCCGCTCGATCGCTTCTTTAATACGAGAAGTATTAAAGTTGCGTAAGTCTCGCCGCATGCATTTGGAGATCTGTCTGTTCAGTTGCCTGTATGCTGTCAAATCTGTTGACGATTGCAGCCTCATCTCCCGTCTAACAGCCATGAGATTAAGAGTGTGATCGGAGAGTTTTTGTGTTCTTCTGCGGCGGGTCTTGCAGAACTTAGCTCCGACCGCATGGACAGTTTCCACGAGCTTGTCGTTCATATCGTCCACTGCATTGCAATCTTCTAGGCACTGGAAGCGGTTACGTAACTCGAGCTGAAAGGTTTCGGGATTCTGGATTAGAGCACGAGGGGGACGGAGCGTTGACTTCATTAGACGAGACCTCTCCAACTTAACGTTTAGGTTCAGTGTGCCTCTAACCATTCGGTGATCGCTGCCAGTTTTCACCCTTGCGATCACTGAGACATCACTGAACAGTTGGCGTCTGGTCGTCATAATGAAGTCAATCTCATTTTTTGTCGAACCGTCGGGGCTCGACCAGGTCCACTTCCTGTGGGGCCGCTTCTGGAAGAAAGAGTTCATCATAAAGAGTCCCTCTCTCTCCATAAAGTCGGCCAGCTGCTGGCCCCTTCGGTTCCGTTGCCCTACTCCAAATTTCCCTACCTTCAGCTCACCGCTTTCTCTTGTGCCTAGTTTTGCGTTGAAGTCTCCCATCAACACCGTGTAGTGGGTTTTGGAGGAATGTATGGCTCTGGAAATATCCTCATACATTTCCTCCACCTCCTCATCGGGGTGTGCCGAGGTTGGTGCGTAAACCTGAATGACCTTCAGCGAATACCGTTTGGTGATTCTGAGTATCAGGTACGCGACCCTCGTCGACACACTCCCAATCTTTACAACGTTGTTGACGAGAGACTTGTGGACGATAAATCCGACACCTCCTTGGGACAGATGGTCGCCCTCCCGGTGATAGAACAAGTTGCCGGACTCGAGGATTGCCGTGTCCTCCCCCTCTCTTCGGACCTCGGATAATCCAATAATATGCCAGCGCAACTTGTCTACCTCTTCTTCCAGCTCCAGTATCTTCTCGTCAGTCCTCAGGGTGCGTGCGTTATATGTTGCCAGGTCGAGTCGTCGTAGGTGGCAACCGAACCTCCACCGGAGATTCTTAGCACCCCCTGCCCCGCCGTTACCATGGTCGCCACCGTAGCCAGGAATAGCGGGGCCGCCGGGGACTGGGGGCCGTCTTTTTGTGTATTTGTTCATTGGGGGGTATTTGCCGTAGTTGCCACGCTTGGCGAGCGGGTTGGCAACCGCAGTTTTTTATTACGTCACAGTTGTCATCAGGAAGATGCTGCTGCCCATCTCCTGCCTGTCTCCCTCTGTCGCCTCTTACGACACCCACGGGAAGATATGGGGTAGTGGATATTCTTAACCGCCACTACACGGCGAAAATTCGGTAGATTAACCCGAAAAGACACGACAGATAAAATTCTTAAGAATGGTTATTTATCGTAAAAGCATGCAAAAGAACCCCCAAACATAATAGAAGGAAGTTATTATAATATAACAGATAGACCATTTAATTTGATTTATATGTATGTATAGATTAACACTTGAAGTGCCTGGGTATTGAAAATAGCGCTAGCAACTCAGGCGCGTTTGAACGGGAAATATTTAAGATTGTATTTTATTAACAAAACATTTTTTTGGTAGTTATAAGTAAAAGATACCATCTTTGGCAAAACATTCAGCTTCGGCAAAAATGGGCCGAAGTTTCGAGTGAAGCCGATGGTTCCAGTCTTGAAATGAATTTTTTAGGGTTTTTAAGTCTTCGGTTTCAGCTTTGGCCAAAGGTTATGGCGATAGCCAATTAATCGACTTCAGCTTAGGCTTCGACCAGAAATTGATTTTCGGTCGGAACCTAGTTATCGTCCATTTAACCAAATATAATAAATACGAATAAAAAATTTTGTATCTCATATTTAACTATTTAAACGCTAAGTGATATCTCGAAAACAGCAATTCACCATTAATAAAAATTTTTAAAAAAAGTTTAAAACAATTTAAAAAATGTTAAGTCTCATTTCACTACATGATAATAGAAACAGGCAGATATGTAGATAATAATCCTCAATTGAAGCAAACGATAATCAACAAGGATTATTATGTTATGTATAGTTGTCTAAATTATTTTACATTTTTTTATAGTAATCTCGAAAAAACTTCTAGTGAACAACAAATTTTCTGTCTTCCGTTATATTCTCAATTAACTCGGCAAGTTATTATAATTGTTTAAAAAGAGAGAAAAAAGTTTTCAAAATTATACTGACACCTCTATTTGCGTTTTCGATAATTCATTTAATTTTACAAAGAAAAATAAAGAAAGCACGTTAATTAAATTATTTGCCGAGGCAAATTGATTAAGAATTTCAAATTGCTAAACTAACTGAGTCAAGTAAATGTAGCAAGGTATTAAGATGTAATCAAATCTAGCAATACAAATTAATATCACTACAGATAAGCATCCTTCTATTTTTGAAGTAATAATGGCCAAATTAATCAAATGCTACTCAATTTTAAGATGTCGTCAAGTCTCGTGGTGTCACAGTCACTTTGACCTTAAGTGATAGAGACAGCACGAGACTTGACGGCATCTTAAAATTGTGTTTGAGTATTGGGCCTTAAAGGTTTTTTTTTTTCTAGTTTGGCAACTACCAAAGGATTCTGCCAGTGTAAAGTGTATTTCATGAAAGTTACACACTATATAAGATAACAAAGCTTCCGTAAACTAGTTTATTTTATGTTATGCAAAGAATCATGACTATCTGTTATGTATGTCTAGTGTGTGATAGCTAATGTCACTTGCACTCAAATTTTCAATTGGAGGTTCCGGGAATAATGCTGACTGACATCAAAAATTAAATTCTAGTTACATGATATTACCACAAGTCATTATCATTAAAAAAAATTGTTCTGTACTATCTGCAGTAAATTGTTTTACTTTTAACTTTACAAAAATAAAAAGTGACAAAATATCTTTTTTCTGTATTGAGACAATGCTGTTTATATAAATGCCCAAGGAAAAACATCCAGACCCGTATTAACAATTATTTGTTGGCCATACAAATACTTGTACCGAGCGGGATTCGAACCCGCGGCCCTCACCGTCTCAATTCAATTCTGAACTATTGCTCCTTGGAACCGTGAAACCGTACAAGATTATTTTAAGTTACACAACACAAAATTTTGCATATATTCCTATTTACCTTTGATGTCTGCTAGGTATAATTTCAACTACAGGTAACTCTGAAAAGAATGCACAGAAAAAATATTAATGCAAAGAGAGCAGACCTACAGGACGTCATTTGGGACAAGTTTTTACCAATTATACTGCATTTCTTTGCACATTTTTCTATGCACTCATTTCCGAATGACGTGAAAAATATGGAACATGCATGTAATTAGATTCATTATATGAAGCATTTTCAAAAATAATTGCAAAAAAATACAGTTCTACATCGCAAAATACAAATTAATGATGCAATACAAAGAACTAGGGTTGATGTTTTTTTATATACAACACTACAAAGATGAAAAGCAATATAATAAAGAAGTGCTGAATATTAAAAGGCTGTCATTGATGAGATGTTAAGTAAGTAAAATATATAGTAAATTTATGTTCCCAGAACTTTGTCATTATTATTTAATCACAAATAATTGAGTATTTGACAATTCATTCAGATGTTTATTAAAAAGTTTCCTAAACAAACATATAGAAATTGTATGAGAATAAATATAAGTTGAAGTTACAGCCTTACAGTTACAGTATACAGTCAAATAATCTATTTCTATTTTTAAATATTCCGGTCTAATAATTAATTAATTTTTAATTTAATGGTTAATTTAAGATCAAAAATCAACCCAATTTTAGGGCATTACTAAACGCAGCAAATTTTAATGATATGATTTTGTTTTTAATTAATGATGAAGTAAATACCCAATTACAAATATATGAAGAAGCCAAAGAAAAAGCTCAGCATGTTTTATTAGCTGTAGTTTGTTGTCGGATTGTTTGTGTGTGTGCATGTGGTGTATGTAACAGTTATATTAAGCGACAGCTTGTATGAAAGAAGTGGTAAAATTAAAAATTAGTACAACTGACTTCAATATAAATAAAATGAGAACATCAATGTAGCCTAAGTCAAATACGCATTATTAAGGATAACTCAAAAACCACTGGTCAGATCTTGATCAAATTTATATGGGACCACATGAAAACATCAGCTTTCAGCAAAAAGGATTAACAAAATCGGTTTACTTGGAAAAAAGTTCGAGGTTAAAAAAATACAGTCTTTGTCTATACAAAGGTCACATACAAATGCGCATGCGATCATGTGCACATGCATGTTCATGCGTGCGTTCGGGAGTATTGTGCGTGAGGTGAGGATGTGCATTCGTGCGTGTTTGTAAGTGCGTGAGCGTAAGTCTGTAAGTTTTCTTAGGTCTTGTAAAATAAACAATGTTAAGGGCACTCTCATTTGGAATTCGTTTTCATCTAAATTATTTTAATGCAACACATGTGCACGTGTGCGTGTCAGTGCGTGTGCGTGTCTGTGCGTATGGGCGTGCGTGTGCGTGTGTGCGGATGTCGTATGTGTTACGACGGTGTACGTACGGGGCGCGCCATGAAGGGCTGCGGTGGCATGTACGTGTTGACGGGCGCGAAGCCGCCGCGAGGGAATGCGCCACCGCGAGCACCAAACCCACGACCGCGCGCACCTGTACGACACATACAATTTTTTTGAAATGGAAACCAACGTAAAATAGCAGCTCAATGCTGTTTCGTAAAGTGAGTGTAAATAACCGGAGACTCTTTTCACTGGAAACAAGGCACTCCATCTTCTTTCACGTCCTTAAGGTTGGCAAATGCATCTGCATCTTGATTCTGAATCGAGGATAGATGTAAATGTCAATGAGCCACAGCATCCACTTACCATCAGATATACTGTGTGTTCGTTGTAAACCTTATTCTATAAAAAAAGGAAAAAAGTTGAAGTTTTTTAGTAAATGTACAGAATGGGTCCCACATATATGCAATAAATGAAACCACAAGTAATACTAGTCCGTAGAAGTGTAGAAAAATTAAATATTAAATTAAAACCCGTAAAATAAAAAAGTGAAATTTTCAAACAAAATAAATATTAAAATAAATTCAGTAAAAGTGAACACTGTTTAGACAACGTACCTTGACCCCTTGGAAGAGTTAAGAGAGGAAGAGAGCAACGTTGTCATTGCACGCGGGTGGCACGCCGACAAAAGACACCGCTGTCGATATGTCGCAATACCAATAGTTTGCACTGCGTGGCAACGTCGCTTTTTAATGTTCAAGGATTCAAGTTCATTGAATCATTGACTTAGTGACCCAATTCTATAGTGTTCAAATTTGCTTAAAATTAAAACTCTACTTTTTGACCTAATTACTGGACCGATTACGTTCATTTTTTGTATATCGTCAGCAAAGGCGATAACAAGTATATGGTTTCATTTATTGCATATATGTGGGACCCATTCTGTATAACTGCTGGCGAAGCGCGCTCTGATAAAAAAGTGGAATAATTGGCCAGATTTGTTTTACGATCCGATTGAAATGCGCGTGTCTACAAGACAAGAGTGAGTAGGCTTTTGTTAAGTCAGTGCGCTTCACCATCCTCGGCTACATACCACTTGCCAATAGATGGGATAGTAGTTAACGCTGGCTTAAACTAGTAAACAAAAAAACTGTCAGTCATAGGACTGCGTATCAGAAGTGAAATTTTCCTCACACAACAAACATGTTAACATTATTTTTGGGTTGTTAAGAAATATTTTTAAGGAAGTTTTTTTATTAGGAACTATTGTCATCAATATATTAATATAGTAATTTTACATTTATTTCGCTGTTTTACATGAAAAATGATGATTATTATTTATATAATATAAACAACTTTATAATTATATATCAATTTTATAAAATTTTATCACTACTTTCATAAGTTTTATATATCTGACGGTCACGTAAGTTCAATGCTTATGCCTCATCTTAAAAGTGCCCAACGTGCCTGAACTAGTTTTCCCTTTGAAAACATAGTGTATGTGTGTCACCTCTAAAGCTGGCGCGCGAGTGTCCTCTGAAGTAGACGCGTGCATTACCTCTGAAATTGCCGCGTGCATTGAAGGCGGCGCCGCGCGCTCTGAAGTTGTTGGCGCGCGAGCCGGCGCCTGCCGCGCCCGCGCCCGCATTGCGCGCCGCCTGCTGCCCCTGCTGTTGGCCCTGCTGCTGCTGCCCACCCTGCTGCTGGCCGTGCTGCCGCTTGTTCTGCAACATTAACAACGTCCTTTCTCACCGTGCACACCACACACGGACCACACTCGTACATATACATAGACCAAAAACAATACAGATAGATTTGTAGTAAACAAAAAAACGTGTGCAGTTCACACGCGGCACAAGTGAAACCTTCAGAAAACTAAACTTCGAAAGAATGATACAAATGCAGAATATCAGGAGTAGGATAATTGTAGGGTTATGTAATTAAAATATAAATAAATTTATAATAAGCACTGTGTACTGTATACACATGGTATACGATACACAGTGCTTATTATAAATGACTTATTACAAAATACATTCTGTTGCAGGCTGAATGCTGTACATGTATATGCTTGTCTCTTTTTAGTGTCGCTTTATCATTTCAAATCATAGCGATTCTAAACAAGTTTTCACTTCAACAAGTGACGACAAAGGGAAATTTAAACAGAAGATGGGCAGAAGATGGGCAGAAGATGGGCAGCAGCTCTTCCCGGTAACTAAAAATAATTAAAAAACCTCAGTTACTGATCTGCCTGCCAACATGGCAAAAACCTTTCCTATGAGAAAAGGAAGCCCAGCAGTGGAATTTTACAGGCTATAATGGATGGATGGATGAAACAAAAGTAAATGCTGCTCTCCATCGCTTTGGCTATTTAGGTATTTTACGTTCAAGCAATTCTTAATCGCTGCATATTTTCTGCCAGACTTGAGAAAACCCCTTAAAGCATGACTTGTTTTGTGGGTATAAAAATGAGGGAAGAATTGAAACATCTCCCATAATGGAGAAGTACACACTTTTATTTTCGTTTTATGTGTTTACTGATTTCTTATGTGTATTTTTAAGTATCCATTATTCGAAAAAAAAATTTATTCCATAGGTTCTGTTTGCACATCTTATCCTGCGCAAGAATTGAAACCACGACACGAGGCGCCATAACTAAATGCTTAGCCAATGTTTGCAATGTTAAGAAAAAAAATCAGATAGGACAAAACAGTAGTATTCTTTCATCTCATGACACAAATATTATTATGTTATATTATAATATCACTCAGTACAAGTGAAAGTATTCAGTAAGCATTTAAAGCATTCAGTAAAAATATAAGAAAATTTTACTAATCCAAACCTTGTTGGTATTGGCAGCGTGAGCCTTTTGCTCCTCTTCATCGCGGAATTTGGTGATGGTGACAAGGAAACCATTAATACGAAGCTCCCGATCTAATTTTAGCGCCTTCTCAGCAGCCTCCTTCTCAAAGAAGGTCACGCGCACTACGAAAAATATGTCAAAGTTAAGAAATAACAAAAACGTGGTATTAATGGTAAAATGTAAAGTTGAGCCCAAAGGCTACAACAACTACCTTCTTTATTTTATTGTGTATTTGGACATTTTTAACACTCATATGTTTAGTTTGGATGCTTCTTGTGATCCCAAGCTGATAAATTGAAATCTCAAGAAATATATCAATATATAAATATATATAATAATAATAATAAAAATAATTTATTAACCTTTAACTTGTAGTACATACAGAAAAAAATCATGAGATGATGAGAGAGAGAGAAAACAAATAGTAGACTATGTTATGTACACTGTCAAGTATAATTTTATATTTACCTACTTTATTGATTAACCCTTCAAGTGCCATAAAAATCCCATGCAGTCGCATGCGCCCGGCAAATCCCGAGCGGTCACATGCGACCGCACCCACCCACAGCACTTAAAACCATCCAAACTTATATTTAGATACTACTTTTCTATGAAGAAGTTTAGTTTGCTAATGAAAGTTCCATCAAAATCGGTCCAGCCATTCCGAAGATTGGCGCGAACAGACGAAAATTTAAAAAAATTGTTTTTAGGGTTCCGTAGTGAAGTGGGAACCCTTATAGTTTCGCCATGTCTGTCTGTCCGTCTGTCCGTCCTCGCTTAATCTCTGTGACCGTTAGCACTAGAAAGCTGAAATTTGGTACCAATATGTGTATCAATCACGCCGACAAAGTGATAAAATAAAAATTGGAAAAAAATGTTTTATTAGGGTAGCCCCCCTATATGTAAAGTGGGAAGTGATTTTTTTTAATTTCAACCCTAACGTGTGATATATTGTTGGAAAGGTATTTAAAAATGAATAGGGATTTACTAAAATCATTTTTGATAATGTCAATAATTTCGAAAATAATCGCTCTAAAAGTAAAAAACAATGTCTCCCCCCCCCCTCTAACTTTTGAACCATAAGTTTAGAAAATATGAAAAAAATCTGAAAAGTAGAACTTTATAAGGACTTTCTAGGAAAATTATTTTGAACTTGGATGGAAACATCAGTACCCACTACCGGGAGCAGTTGCAGGAGCGCGAACATAATGGATAACCACCTTTAAACTCATAAGTGGGAACACTTATTGTGACGGTCGGGAAACTACGGAACCCTACACTGAGCGTGGCCCGACACGCTCTTAGCCGCTTTTTTGTTATGCATTTAGTAAAAAGATTGTTATTTTGACTTTATAAACAGATACTTCAATTTTATTTATTTGTATAGATGTGCTGTGGTGCTATGTGCTATTTCAAACATTGCAACATTGCTATTTTTATTTAAATATAAATATTTGAATAAATATTATATATATTTATTCAAATATTTATATTTATATATATATTTGAAAAAATATACTATCTCAAGTTACCCAACTCATCTCCAGTTTCATTTCTTTCCGTAATCTCTTACATGCCCCAGAGAATGATAAAGACATACGGCTTTTAATGTACAATAGAAGCACTGTCGCGAGTCGCGAAAAATTCGTGGTTTTTTTAGATAAATTGTTCTATTTGAAGAAGTTCAAAATCTACAGTATCTGATTCTGAGTCACAGAGGTGAAATAAATAAAAATCCTTGTAACAGAAATAAATATGTAAGAGTATCCCTAAATAGTCACAGGTAAGATAACATACTAAGAATATGAAAACAAAAAGTCAGTAATATTCTTACTTCTTGGCCAATACATTATTTATTTTTTCTTAGTTTATTAATTTATAGTTATCTGGATGTATTTTGTACATATTCAACAATTTCTTTTCATTTATAGAGGTAAATTATGTACTGAAAATACCTTGTAATAATACTGATTATTTTTACATGTGAGATGTTTGGATTTCAAGTAATGGAGGTATTTGGCGCTTCAAGGAAAGGAAATAAGGTCAAACTACAACATTTGAGTTGTAGTTTGACTTATTGAGTTTTGACTTACCGAGGGTCTACTGTATAACATTATTAATTAATAGTACACTATACATGTTCTTGTATATTTACATGAACATTTTTATCATGTAATGCTGCTTTTGAAATTTTTAGACCTTAAAGTAATAGACGTACATATTGTACTTGGTTTGCTAAACTTGTAAATGTATGATACTTCTTAATCCTGGTGAATCATGCATATATTGAGGAAATGTGTATTTAATTGTAACTGAACTTTTGTGTGTAATCCCTACAGTCACGCAGGAAGAGTACTTACATATCTTGTACTTGGTCTTGCTGAACTCATGTATGTGTGAAACCTCGCCGCACTGCGCGAACAACAACCTCACATAGTCGGTGCTGGCCTCATACGGTACACCCACTAGCACGGCTGTCTCACTACGAGACTCCACCGCCACAGAGATGGCGCTGCCCTCCAACACTGTGCCATTCTCGCTCAGCGCCTGCCCCACAGAACACATGTCAGCTACTGTACTTATTCACTCAGGTGTGCTCAACCAACCACGATTTTCATAATATCTTGTGTCTTATGAAAAATTTACAAACACTTCTCAGTTTGTTTATTAGTGAACTTTACAATATGGTAGTTGATACACATTCCTTTTATAAACCTTCAAAACCATATATAATTTAATTTAATGATTGTTTTATTGTTGTATTTTAGGGATGTAACGATACATAATTATGCCGATACGATACCGATACCGATTATTCTAGTAAATAATCGGCGATACCGATACCGATACCTTAATCGGTGACTGAGTAGAAAAAGAAATAAATAATGAATAATTTTCTTTATTATTTATGAAAGTTAACTATATTTATCAGAGACTGAACCTTGAGAACTTTGAAAACCAAAATGTCAAATCAAAATTTCAGTACGAAAATTCAAAATTCGAAGAAAACATTTCTTTATGCGAAATAATGAAGAATGTTATCAAGTAATCAAATAAAATTAGTTAGTTAAGTAGTTAAAAAGTAATCTCTCATTAAGAAAGTAATTTTCATTACACAAATGGCAAAGTAAACCGATATAAAATATAAAGTCAGTACTTTTAACTTTGGTATATTTTTGTTACGTAAATCATTTTGAAAGAGACCTGCAGTTGAAAACAGACACTGAGGCAACTGAGCAAGAACGTCGCGTGCACCTTGTTCGTTTTGCACACTTCAAATTCTTGATATCGGTTGTATATAATCGTCGATACCGATATATCGGTTTGCCGATTATATCGGCCGATATATCGGTATCGGTATCGGAATCGTTACATCCGTATTGTATTTATTTATCAAAATATATATATATTTCAACACATTTTATCAATATACTTAATTGTAAAAGTGAGCAATAAAATCGAAATTACATATTTAGCATGTACTATTTATCAAAATGAAACTCCTTTTTCTGACATTAGAACAAGCAGTATTTATTTTTTGACAATGCCAAAAAAAAGCAGGATGACAAATGAGCACACAGTCTACCTGTTCATAGGTGAATGCTGTGGACCCATAGACATTTAGATCTATCCTCCATCAAAAAGTAGATGCATTGTCACTCCTGATATAACATTCCTAACTACTAACATTCCTTCTTCCAGTAAAAAGGAAAATTTTCTGCATAATTTATACATAATAATACATTTTTCTACTTTTCAGTATATTATTGACACTAACACACACGGAACTGAAGAGAATATATGAACCAAAACAAACAATAAGTTTCTGAAAACTTTATTTACCTAACACAAATCATCATTCTTAGATCTGTAGTTTGTCAGAAATTATATAACAAAACAGATTTCAAATAACAATAATTTTATATCCCTTTTAATTCTAAATATAAATTTAATTATTGTATTTAAAAAAACTTACCTCTGTTTATTATAATTCATAATAAATATCCAATGGGTAATTCATTAAAATTGGTAAAGGAAAAAAGAACATTATAAGTAAGGAATTATTTATAAAGATTCCAGCCACACAGTATATACACTGCAGGCCATTTTGCAGTTAGCCAGTGGCTGTCATGTATAAAGTTATCTAGAACAACACCTTGACTATCCAAATCAGGTAAAAAGGTCATCAAGTCCTACATGAAGCTGTGTCAAGTAAATTCTTCCTTTTGACAACAGCAACAAGGTAGATTTTAATTTAAAAAGCTTTTATCAGCAGTTACACTCTAATTAAAGACCTTAGCAATAAGAAAATTTAACCTTAAATTAATTCTTTTATGTTAAGATTTATATATCATAATTTTAGTAATAAGTATAATTACGATTATGAATTAAAATTAGAGACTGGCCAAATATTCATTTCATATTCGGTATTCGGCATAATCAGTATTCGGCAGCTTTACTGAATATTTGTATTCGGCCGAATATTCGGCTAAATCACTGAACATTTGTTAAAGTGGTACTCAAAGTGTCCACTGTTTTGAAATGAACTAATGGAGTAATGCCATGTCTTTCATAATTTTACTGTTGAAAGTGTATTTTATTTGTGGGTTAAATCTACTTGTATATTATATAGCATTATGCTTTTGAGGCATTGTAGATTTATTACCAATAATAGCAAATAGAAAACTTGATAAAATGTTTTTGGAATCTGACAAAGAAACATTACATTACATTAGTACATTTCACTTTACTTTGGTCGTAAGTTTCTCTAAAATAAGTCCAAATAGTAGATCTCCTGCTATTTTTATCATATAATTATCAATTTTCACTAAGAATAACAACAAAATATTTTTTCTCACAAAAACAGTCAAAACATAAGCATGTGTTGGCAATTAGCTCAGTACTAGATGATGCAATGCACACACGTCAGGTGTGGCAAGGGAGTGGAGGGCGGGATCCGGAACTAATCCCGCACACTTTACAGTAAAAAGTTTTGACAAATTGTTTAGGAAATGAGGTGACCCTGCGGAATAATGTTTGGCCGAATATTCGGTTCAGTATAAGTTTTACTGAACTTACGGCTGAATATTCATATTCTGTGAAAACCATATTCCGCCCATCTCTAATTAAAATCAAACCATTTTGAGCACAAAATACAAAGTAATACCATACAAAATATACAAGACAGCACTAAAGATGCACATCAGCTGGTCTGCTACACCACCAAACATAAAAACTGTAAAATTTTAAAAATCTTATATCTAGTAAAGTACAGCAGCAACCAAACAGTCACCATCTGTAGAAGACCAGCCATTTGAAACATTCAAATAGTCATACATTACTTTAAGACAATAAAACTTTGAAGTAAATTTGGAAAAAATCTTAGCATTAAATATATTGTGCCACTTTGGTATTCCAAAGTAGGACACAGCATTATTCTAATTAGCTAGCTAAAGACTTTTTATTATTATAAAAAAAGTTAATAAGCTTTTTGTTTACCTTTTCCAGAGAGTCTTTGTTTTTGAATTCGACTATAGCCGATAATGTCGGAGTTGTGGTCAGTTCAGTAACAATGATTGGACCACGTCTAAAAAGAAAGAAAATTTCTCTTGTTAATACTCCGTTATAACAGTGGTGGTCCAAGGGCAATTTGCACTATGGAACACCTTGAAATTTAGTGTCTTAAATGATAATCTTTCTTTGATAAATCAAATCAAAACCACAATAATAGAGGGACTGATATTTGAATGTTAACAAATAAGTTTTATGTGTACAAATTAAATTACAAAAAATATCACTCACTTTACACTAACAACTTCCCCATGTTTTGAGAACAACTCCTTCAGCTTTTCTTGGTAGTCAAAAAGGTAGCTTGATGGGAGGTTTTCCACAAGTAGTTTGCCAGACTCCACCTTCTCTTCCTTTTGTTCCTCCGGCTTAGTTTCACCATCGGCGTTTTCTTCTTTCTGTTCAGCTTCCTGTCCTTCTGGAGCTTCTTCAGCCGCAGTGGTATCCTCTACCTGTTCGACCGATTCTGTCTGACCGTTATTCTCTTCAGTGCCTTCCATCGCTTCAACCTCCGATTGAGGTACTTCTTCATTCTGATTGGCGGTTTTGGCTTTAGCAGCCTGAGTTTTGGCTCCACGACCTTTCTTCTGAGCCACCATACTTATATTTCGCTGAAAAATATCAAAGCACATGAAAACTAGAACAGACGCTCCGCCATCGACGCATTTCCCGCCATGCGCTATGTACATACATATATATAGCACGAACATGCGTCGATTTGGCGCCGATATTACCTGAAGGACAAAATTTACTACGCGCAAAACTGTAAAACAACAAATTTGCGTATTTTGTAAGTTACTTATAGGATATAAAACGAAATAATAACGGTACCTAAATTTACATGAAGCTAACCCGCCATGAAGCATGGCGTTGGGAGAGCGGAAAATTCACGAAACCTTACAACCCCAAAGGTCATTTTGTAGAAATCCCTAAAATCCTTTATAACTATATATCATTTACATATGAAAGTTTTGCTTACCGATAAGTTTTCTTGTCACTTAATTCACCTGAAGCACTAAATTACACTAGAAGACGCCAATTCAATGTTAATAATAACATGCAACCGGCATCACGCAAGCGCGCCGCCATTAAAATAGTGGAAAAAATCAAAAAGATGCGTGCTACGTCTGTGTTGCTACCTCTCGCCCATTTTTCCGTATAGCGTATATACACTCTTATCTATGCTCTCGCCAGAGAGTAATGTGTTCCTTGGTAGCAACCTTTGCAATTCACAGTTCGTTCACACCCAAGTGAAATCATTACTTTTATTCACACCATTGAAGGAAAACTTTATTGGGGGATTTAACTCCTTCTAGCCAACTACAAAAAAGGAGAAGTTTTGTAAACCGACTGCATGCTTTTTGAATTGTATGTTACACAACATACCTTCGCCCAATTTTGAACCGATTTTGATTATTCCTTTTCTATTAAATGGGTTACACCACAGAAAAAAGACGTGTGGCACTCGGGGACTGCCGCGGTAAAGCTATTTTATAGCATTTTGTATCAACTTATGCTATTATAATTATTTATTTATTTTATTTATGCAGTATTTCTTTTTCTTTGATATTAATTCAAGTTACACTTTTTGAGCGTGGTGACCGATAAGAAAACAATTTTTTTTCTTTTATTAAATAAATAAATAATAAATGTACTTTGTTCATTCATATTCAAAACACTTTATACACTAATTTTACAAGTACAGCTATTCACTGTTGTGCATACCTATACACCACGGGTGGTAATCTCTAATCTCTATACAAATATTCCTAGCCTTATGTCTATGGCCCTCAAAAATCGATGTTGACAGCTATTGGCTACAAATGTATAAATATGTAGCTACGGATTTAGATTGACGTTTGTTTTGACATTTCTGTCCACATCCCACCACGCGACGCGGCAAGCGCCACGGCCATTATACGACGACATAAAGTTAAATATGTAAAAAATTCAAGGGTTAATACATTGAGCTACGATTTGTTATCCCGAATAAATCTGTTATTCACCAGGATCTAAGATTAAAGTAACTGCCCTACCAGGATGCATATCTCACGTTGTTTACAGAAGCTGAGATCATGACCGGTCAGTAATTTTTCTATTTATTTTTTCTTAATTCATTATTCCTCTAAATATACATCCTATGAAAGTCTGCTGTTGACTGTAGGCATCCCCCATTGATTGCCACTTAGGGAGAGTATTAGGAGAGTAAGAGTATTACTTGACATAACAAAAGCATATGAAATAGTACTGTGTGATATTTTACATAATCTACATGGTTCTGCTATTTGTGGGTCAGCTTACACATGGTTTAAATCGTATGGGAAAATAAATTGCAAATAGTTCAAATTAGTGTGATCCGAAAAAGGAGCATAAAATGTTAAATCCCACCAGGCAGCGTGTTGGGTTGTGTGCTATTTGTGATACATCAACCACTTGCCAAAAGTCCTAAATAGGGAACAAACATTGCCAATCTTATTTGCTGATGATATATCAATATAGATTACTTATGACAAAACAAAAACCCAACACCAGTACTTCGGGAAACTACACAGTAAATCAGTGGCTCAAAGACCATTACTTAGAAATAAACTATAACAAAACAAAAACCATCCAATGTAGAACATACAAAAACACCCCCATAAATATTGACACAAGATACAACAACATATAAATAGAAACCGTGTATACATTCAAATTACTTAGTATAATTAAAGACATGCACATCTACTGGAAAACACACACTGAACATATTAAAAACAAACTAGATTCACATATATACCTTATACTTGCTATATATACCTTTACAAACTAGATACAAATACATGTTGAATAAAACTGTTATAATGGTCATAGGTGTTATGGGTGCTGCATAGCACTGAAAATATCGGAAGTTAAAAGTAAGAAATTTAAATGGGATAATATCTGTATAAGTTTTATAAAAAATTGTTTTGCTTTTAGTGGTTTTGTTTCCTTTTATTTTAATGTTAACAAAACTTGCTTTATCATCATCATGACAGACATTTATAAGTCCATAGCTGAACATTGGCTACCTCCAAGGAATACCACAAAGCACAGTCCTAAACCACCAGTATCTATCGACTTCCTGTATATCTTACAAGGCTGCCACTTGAGAACATTTTTTCTCCATTGGTTGTCGGTTCTTCGAGCTATATTGATCTTTAAAAGTAGTTATATTAAATGATACATTTTAACCTTACACTTCCATAATAATTTTTACAATGTCTAAAGACATAAGATGGCATTTTAACTTTTAATAAATTGTTTTATTGCACTTAACATAACTAGTAGCAGTAACACTAAATGGTGTGTGATTGACTTGACTAAACTCCTGACAATTCTCTTCCAAATGCATGATCATTTTAGGCACACATTATGAATCTACAAGAAGTGAGATTTTTTTTAGTCAAAATAGAATATTACCCCATATCTAATTCATGCAAATCTGATGGTAACTGAGGAAAGAGTATTTATATTTAATCTATTTTCAGTATTCATGATAATAATATATATTTTGATACATGCACAAATGCCCATGCCATCTACTTCTAGAAAAAAGGAGGATTGACACAATGAATATCAATATAGGAAAATATTCATTTATACTTTTGTCACATCTTTTTCTTATTATACAAACAAGCAAATTAAAGTAGCCATCAAAATACACTTATCTATATTATCCTGTGTTTACTAGTGGAAATCTTACGGATTGTAGACAGATTGTAGAATATCTAAAAAATATAGCCATATCTAAACTGGCGACAGAAAAAGTAGAATGTGAATGCTAATCTGCCAAGTACAATAGTAGATTGTTTACACGCTGATGTGAATTCAAACAATTGAACTATTTTATTAATTCAATTGTAATTCTCATTTTTATGTTGGATTTTATTTTATGAATAACTTATATGTGACCATTGAAAAATTAACCCTTAGTGACTGATTGTATCAAAAAAGGACCTTTGCAATACTCACACAATGTTACTTTTTTAAATAAATTTTATTTTTGTTGCAGGTTTTTACACTGCCTAGGATCACTCAGCTATTAAATAGCTTTGAATATTGCTGCATATTTGGTGAATGGGGGAGCAACAAGCACAAACCATAAATACTACATGGAGAAAAATTTGAGAAAAGTTGTTAAATCAATTGAATTGAATATGTGACCTGTGTGCAAAGAACCATCAGTTCCTTCTATAAAAAAATTATATTGTAATTATAGAGGTTTCAATGGCTGTGGCAATAGTTAAAAGAAATTGATGTTTTGCTCCTAGAAGGAAAGAATATGCTTGCACTTACACTGAAATGTGAAAATAAAAGACTTAATAAATATTTCTGTATTTTATTTCTTTATATCTAAATAAACGTTAATAATGGTTTAAATTTATGTACGTGGTCACATTGTGAACACGTACATAAGTTTAAACCAATAATGATAAATTTTCGAAGTTTTGGGAGGATTATTTTCAGCCACCGGCTACTAGGCTGAAACAAATAAATACCTTTGCCTTAGATAAATTTAAAAACCTAAATGTCACTTTCAATTTTTGAGGCTTGCTATAGACCAATTTTTTACTATGGAAGATTGTCGTCTGTACGTAGTACTCTTATTAGTCTGTGCCTATACACCTATATACTTTCTCATAAACAGCAGCTTATGTATTCGTCCGATTTCGGAGCAGCTCGTCTCGATTCCTGCGAGCTTCGTAGAGTCGTACAATACGTCTAGTTACACGCACACAAACACCGTGTCGAAGACTGCCGAAAAGAAACGACGTTAGACAATGCACGGCCTTCAAGCCGCACCTCCGTGCCCGTCGGAGTGGGGAGCGTGAGGTTTTTTCGTTACGGAATAAATTTCTGGATTCGGTCCCCGCGCTCAAGGCCCGCGATAGAAGCTATGCAATAACTTAAAAATAATACAAAACGCACTCGAACAAATAAAATTATCTGAAATCTTTAGTTTGATCAGCGCAACAAGTTTTTTATGGTTCCGTTGTAAAAACAACAAGGAAGCCTTATAGCAACACCAAGTCCAACGGTCTGTCCGTGGCTTAGCGTAGAGAGCTAGAGAGTAGAGACTATTGGTACTCTAAAGACAAAGAGTTGTAATTTTGCATAGTTATACGTGAACACGAGAAATAAAAAAGGCTCTCAGTAGGTACACAAACAAAAATTTGTGAGAATGGGTTGCGTCATAAATAATCCCTAATGGAAAACACTTACAGCATATGTTAACAGTAATGTTGGTAAAGCATTACAGACTAATTTGCGATGATAGTTATTGCTACTTTTAAATTATTTTAGGAACATGTTACCATTAGAATTATGTTGAAGCGTGACTTAACAAATTAAATAAACATATTACAAAATATTTATAACAAAACAAAATAACTTTTTTTAAGTAGGTACCTATCGGTGAAAGTTTCTGAAATACCCTGCCTCAATAAAGATAAATCTTTATTGAGGTGGAGTTCAACTCGACATTTATGACACGATATAAATGTTTTACCTTTGCAGCCGGGGTATTTACAGCGTTGCCTTTTTTGACCCCAAACTGGAAAATGCTCAAACCCGTCACGTCTGACTTCACGAGGGGGTAGAATTGACGTATTCGGCCCCTTTTTTAATTTAATTTGATCAGGTAAACTTGAGGGTCTGCATCTTTTCTTTTGATATAGATAGTCATATCAAGAAAGCTAGTGATCCAATCGCACAATTTCTCTGGAAGCCCATAGGAAGGAAGCTTCGAAAGAAGCGCTTTGTGCCAAACCCGATCGAAGGCCTTCGCAATGTCCAAACTAACGGCAAATGCCTCCCCCTTGGGCTCTACTGCCTCCGCCCATCTGTGAGTGAAACGACGAAAACCGTATTGGCGATCACTAATCAGCTGGTGATCCTCAAGGTACCTCATGAGCTGGCAGTTAACAATAGACTCCATTGTTTTGGAGAACAAGGAGGTGATGGCGATAGGATGGTAGTTGGACGAGTCTGAGCGGTCGCCTTTTTTAGGGATCGGGTGGACGAAAGCCGTCTTCCATGATTTCGGAAGTACGCCTAGGGAGTAGGAGTACCGGAAAAGACGCGTTAAAACCGATGCCAACTCTGGAGCACACGTCATCAGCACAATTGAGGGGATTCCGTCAGGCCCACTCGACTTGTGGACGTTCAGGGAGAGGAGTACTTTGTGAACCGAGCGCTGTGTGAACTGTACTTCCGGCTTGGAGCACTCACACCGCGGGATGATCGGCGGCGTACTCCCCCCGTCATCGAGAGTCGAGTTGGACGCAAAGAAAGAGCCTAGCAGATCGGCTTTCTCCTTTGCGGTATGGGCCAGTGAGTCGTCCTCCCTGTGCAGAGATGGAAGAGATGGCTGACAGAAATTCCCCTGGACAGCCTTAGCGAGAGACCAGAATGCACGGGTTCCAGAAGGAACGCGAACGAAGGACCTAGAGGCGGAATTATACTTCTTTTTTAGAGCGCTGGTGTTTACATCCCGGGACGTTGATGCGTCAGCGCAAGCTTGGTAGCACTCCTGCTTATAGCATGATGCTATTTTGCAGGAGCGACCAAATCATGGCTGTGATTTGCCTCCAATGGGCACCACAGAGGAAGGAATAAAAAGTTCCATACCCTGAAGTACCACATCAGCGACAGAATCCGCAACAACGTTGGGATCGTCCGGTGAGAAGGAAACCCGCCCCCAAGGGTAGGATGCATAGAAAGACCGCATCCCATCCCAATCAGCTGACCTATAGTGCCAAACACGGCGGCAACCTGCAGAATTCAACTGCGATTTCAGCGTGAGTGGCACCACACTCTGGGCAAGACAATGGTCCAAGGAGCCTAAAGGGGCGTTGACGGAAATCTAATATCCGTCCGGGTGAGAGGTCAGCAGAAGGTCCGACAGGGAAGGTGCATGATCCTCCACATCTGGAATCCGCGTAAGTGAAGTAACCAGTTGTGCCAGACCATATGCCAAGGCAAAATCATGAACAGATCTCCCCGCATGATCGGTCAAACGTGAACCAAGCCATTCGGCGTGATGGGCGTTAAATTCGCCGATGATCACGATCTCTGCGGAGGGGATCTGCTGTAGCAACGAATCTGTAGCCATTTGGATGTGTTCGAAGAGTCGGTCTGTTTCGGCATTACCACTATGGGACCTGTAGAGGCACCCGTAGACGCGCGGATGGTCGTCGTTGTCTACACGTAGCCAAAGGATGGACAGGTCCGAACCTTCAAGACTGCCGAGGCATCGAGAACAGATGTCCTCTCTGACGTAAACGCAAACTTCAGCCCGAGGCACAAAGGAGTGTTCCAGTTTGTACCCCAGGTAGGGGAGATACGAAACATCAGCCGGAGAGAACACCTGGGTCTCGATCAGAAAGAGCAGAGCCGGCCTCGCTGTCTCGAGATGGTAGTGGACGGCGTTTAGATTAGAGTGAAGTCCCCTGATGTTGCAGAAATTCACGGATAGCGTGGCAGGGGTCGCCTTGGTCTTGTTGCTCCATTTGCCCCGAGCAGTTGTAGTCTTGAGCGGAATTTTGCCCCCCCCCCCCCAGTATTTGCGAGGCAGCCTGAGCACCCACGCTCAGGAGTAGAGAAACATGGTTGTGGATGTTCAGCGAGGGATTCTCCAGGGGTGCTGGTACCCTCCTGGGGTAGTCCATCATTTAATTCCGCTACCATGTTGTAGGGGGGGGGGGGGGGATTTGGGCCTCCGGCCACTTGCACTCACCAGACGAAACGCGGCTTCACGCCGGTATTCTGTGAGGTCGTGGTACCACCCCGGTTTGAGCCGGACTATACGTGCAACAGCAAAGCTGCCGCGTGGCCCTACCACTGTTAAGATATCATAACCTGTAGAATTTGTATTTTTAAGAAATTAATAATTTTTATAATGTCAGTGTTATGTATTGGAACTAGATATTATATAGAATTGGGATAAAATGTCAATTTAGATGTATAGTCGTTGTTGGTTGTTATTTTGTTTGGTATTTTAATGTAATTATTTTTATAAAGTAATTGTTAAACACATCCGCTATTATGTATTATGGGTATTAAAAAATGTGAAAAATGCTCTTGCTTTTAATAGATTTATTTGTTATTTTAACGATAATTTTAGGGAAACACAAATGATAAAATAAGGTAACAGTGTCATGAAAGTAGTTGAAAGCAAAATTAGTATCTTCAGCCTCACATACATCAGTAAATGATAGGATTGAAATATAGGACAGAAATTTCTTCACGTTTTCACTACTAAGGTCTCTTTTTTCCTCAAACCAAAACGATTTCCTAATATGACTTTTGTTTGTATTTGCCTGAAAAGTTATTGTTTGACAAGTTTCATGATCTGAAAGTGTTAAAAAGTTAATATTTGGTTGTACATTAGGAATATTACTAGCAATCAAATCAATACACGACATTTTTCTAGTTGGTGTACAAATGTGGTTATTTAAGTTATGATTGTATAAAATAGAATAAAGTTCTTTAGAATGAATATTATTTTTCAAAATATCTATATTCGATCGATATACATATGCACAGAAATTTTCCTAAATCAAAATTGAAGTCCTTTTAGTGGAGTTGGCGTTTGCTTTTGGTCCCCAACTCTTCTGTGCAGTAATCACCTATTTATAACAATAACATTGAGAAAATGATAAAACAGCATCAAATACCATTTTCTTTTCTTTATTGTTCTTTTATATTTTCACGGGAACAAATCCAGTAGGTCTACACCTCCCATATGCTTGTTACATATTTTTACAATTTAGGGACAATCTACCTGTATATATTTCTTCAGTTTTTTGCAGAACCTCGATGACGATGACAAGACAATTGTTTTATTATCATATCACATCACTGTTACGATGTCTGTACCTTCAACATTTGCCACTTTCTTTTTTAGATCCTTTAGAGAATGGATTTGAACGTTCTTTCCTAAGCGACCTTTGTTTACAGTCCCCAGCGATAGGATTCCTTCTTTGGCCAAATATGAAATCAATTCTGGTGACGTGTAATAATTATCACCTAGCTATTACCTAGCTAAGCCAACAACGATATTTGAACTCACTTCTAAGTCTGGCTCACTAGAATGCCCTAGTTCTGGATTGTTCTCGATTCCTGAATAAATTTCAAAACCTTAAGCAAAGCCACGATTATCGCTATGAACCAACAGGTTATACCCCCATTTATGTGGCTTATTTGTAGGATATTAACGCAAAATATTGGAAGATTTTGTCGCGCACATTTACTCGTCAACAGATAGTGCCTCTCTTTTAGGGATACTTAGAGATTTCCTTTTCAAAGTTTCCAATATTGGTCTGATTTTATGTAAAAGATCATGCCCTGGTGTACCTGAGGCTAGTTGCGCGGTGTTGTTATTGAAATGCAGGAACTGGCAGATCAATAAACAGAGAAATACCAAATTTAGTGAAGTTCTCGCTGAAGTCACGCCTGAAGTACTAGGTTGAGTGTTTGTTATTTGCTTCTCGCTCTATAAATGAATATCTTCGTTAGTAAGAGACAAACGGAGATGTCTCTGCGGTGATAAGTAAGAGACTCAGAGAAATAATTGACGGTAGACTGAACTTATTCTATGTCTTCATCATTTCCACGTTCAGAGAAGTCTTCGCCATCTTCACTCCCTGATGTTATACCAAAGAAATCTTCGATATCTTCATCACGCAATCATTTGCTCGACATAATCTGTAATAAATAAAAATATTCGTATATACACTATTCGTAAGTGCGTATTCGTAAAAAGAAAGGCTAAAGCTCTACGTCTCGTATGTAGAACAGAGATAAAAATACTATTTATCACTAGCTAAATACAGTAATAAGTAGTTAGTATAAAAACTAACTTACCCCTAAAAACACTTTCTTACAATACGTTTTATTTTTTTCCGGATCAATACCTTAATGTAACGGTATTTTATTATTTATTTAATTTACGCAAACGTCAAACGCTAAACCTCGGTATAAATTTCGCCATTTACTGACAGTAATCGGATCAATAACGACATCTACACGCAATTGTTTATGTTATATCATTGCTATATTTGCGGTATATCCCTTTAAAAAGAAGGAGATGCTGCTGGTAGTATTTCATAGAGCTGTAGGAACCATAACACATAATATGTGGGATAAACACTTTATATAACTATATAAATTAAATAAATAATAAAATACCGTTACATTAAGGTTTTGATCCGGAAAAAAATATAACGTATTGTAAGAAAGTGTTTACCATATGGTACTGATTACCTTGTAGGGTTAAAAATCCTTAACCCACGTGGACGGAGTCGCTGCCTGCATTTAGTTAACATATTGTTACGAGCTTAGGGTTCGTGACAATAAAAATTGCCGATAGAATTACCTAAATTAACACTTTAAGTTTCTTTACACCAATTAAAACTTAAAACACCAATAATTAATCACACTGATTCACTTTATTCCGCTCCGAAGCTTCGCTTGTCTCGCCAAATTCAATACTTCCCCGATCGCGTATTGCAGCGCTTTTATATAGGGCTCTTCCACGAAAACATCCAGAATATTCCAGAATATTCGAGTAAATACGCGCGCCAATCGACCAAGCGCAGAAAGTTCGAGTGTGCGGCTTCCAGAAAGCTTAATTCTCCTGTTCGATACTAGATGGCGCTAGTGCCGTCGACTTCGGAGCGTAACACTGCCCCCTCCTAAGACATGCTCGTCCCGAGCATTATCGGCCCCATAATATCGCGCCAGGCGATCCACATGGACGATCTTAGGAGTCTTTCTTGCGCCTTTCTGTAACGGCTCCGCAATGTCAAGGGCTGTCCTATCCCATGGTGCACCAACATTGTACAATTTCGGTGCTCCACTACTACGTGTCTGAGGTCCCCGCACGGCCGCACAACTTGTACATGTACGACACCAAGCCTCAACATCGTCACGATAATGGACCCAGTAAAACTGTTCTCGGACCTTCAGCAGAGTTCGTTTAACTCCCAGATGTACTCTTGAACGACCATTATGGCACAGCTGTGGAACATTCGGCACTATAGCCTTAGGGACAACCATTTGCAAACGACAGCTGTCTCCTAGACCATTGTCCCATTTACGGCATAAGACTCCATCCTGAATCAGCAAGCTGTCCCACTGGGCCCAATAGCTTTTAGTGGTCGAACTCATCGCTGAGACGTCGCTCCACTTGGGCTTGGGAGCACTGGCCTTCATCCATTCCAGGATCGGCTTGATGTACGGATCTTCCTGCTGTGCACGTTGTAAGCTGTCCTTCCACTCGTTGCTCAGGTGGTCTGCCCTGAGCATCCTCACGGATACCACTTTCTTACTCTTTTGCCTAGTACAATGTTTCCGATCTTCAGGACAAGGTCTTCTTGACAATGCATCTGCGTTGCCATGAGATTTCCCGCTGCGATGTCTGATAGTAAAGTCGTATCCCGGCTGCTGCTGGGCGGTGATGTTAGCCGCACTTCCCTTCTGAGATCGTTCACCTTCCCTTTCTAGGGTTCGCTTAGGGCAGCTGGATCGAAGATGGCCCCTTTCCCCACAGCCGTAGCACCTAGGGCTGTATCCTTTATTGTGGTCGCGAACCGTAACTGCTGCAACCTCCCTAGCGCGAGGGAAACGACGATCCTGCCACCGCCAGGCGGTGCCGTTAGCTGCACTACCCTCTCGAGATCGATCAACTCTCCTTTCTACAGTTCGTTTAGGGCAGCTGGATCGTAGATGGCCCTTTTCCCCACAGCCATAGCACCTAGGGCTGTATCCTCTGTTGCGGTCGCGAACTGTAGCTGCTGCAACCTCCCTGACGCGATGGGAACGATGATCCTGCCGCACGGCTTCCACCTCCAGTGCATGGGCCAAGGCGTCCTTAAGCGTCTCGTGGTGCCCGAGCCTCACAGCAGCTCTGACTTTCAGGTCGCGGATGCCGTCGATGAATGTCTGCACCAGGTTCCCTTCAATGAGCGCAGGTACAGACTGGTATGCTTTCCGCACCAGCTTCTCCACTTCTAGAGCCCAATGCTGCAGGTTTTCATTGATGCGCTGCACGCGATCTTTAAGATGCGCGCGAAAGACGTTTTCCAGGTAAGCGTCACCATATCTCGCCTCCACTGCCTCGAGGAGCCGCTCGTAGGTCACTTTATTACCGAGAGCTTCCAACACAGTTAAGGCTTGGTCGCGCAGGCCTAAGGTGAGTGCAGTCATGGCTTGGCTTTTATTCTAGCCGTTCGCCTCCATGATGGCCTCGAACTGGATTTTGTAGGCCGACCAGGAAGAGGTCCCGTCGGGAGCTGTAGTTCCATCACCCAGTTTTAAGGTCGTCCAGCGTTTTCTTCACGTCAGCCACCACGTAATCAATCCGATTGTTCACTTGGTCGATTTGGGTTTTAGCTTCCTTGATTTGGGTTTCAGCTTCCGACAGGCGGTTGTCATGTTGAGCAACCCTATCCTTCACCTCCTTTATCTCTTTCACAAAGGTAGCGTGAAGGTCCTTCATGAGGAGCATCTGCTCTTCCGACCGACGAGCCTGTTCCGCCTGCTGATCTTCCAACCGACGGACCTGTTCCTCCTGTCGACGGGCCTGTTCCTCTTGTCGGCGGGCCTGTTCCTCTTGTCGGCAGGCCTGTTCATCCTGTCCACCCCGCAGCTGCTCTTCCAACCGACGGACCTGTTCCTCCTGTCGGCGAGCCTGTTCCTCCTGTCGGCGAGCCTGTTCCTCCTGTCAGCGAGCCTGCTCCTGCAGCATCACCATCAAAGCACCTAAGTCAGGTGCTGCAGATGTAGGGGCTACTGACGGGCCAGCAGCCGGCGGCTGTCCCTCCGAAGTCTGCGACGTTGCACCACCAAATCTTCTTTGGTCCGTCTCCTGCTGGCGTTGACTTCGGGTACGGACACCCTCCGTTTCCTCCTTAGGTAAAATCGGCATGATTTCATCCCACTTCTGACACCAATTGTTACGAGCTTAGGGTTCGTGACAATAAAAATTGCCGATAGAATTACCTAAATTAACACTTTAATTTTCTTTACACCAATTAAAACTTAAAACACCAATAATTAATCACACTGATTCACTTTATTCCGCTCCGAAGCTTCGCTTATCTCGCCAAATTCAATACTTCCCCGATCGCTTATTGCAGCGCCTTTATATAGGGCTCTTCCACGAACACATCCAGAATATTCCAGAATATTCGAGTAAATACGCGCGCCAACCGACCAAGCGCAGAAAGTTCGAATATGCGGCTTCCAGAAAGCTTAATTCTTCTGTTCGATACTAGATGGCGCTAGTGCCGTCGACTTCGGCGCGTAACTATCTACTAATCTTTCAACCAACAGCGCAATCTAGTATCGAATTGAAGAACTAAGCTTTCTAGAAGCCCCACACTTGAACTTTCTGCGCCTGGTCATTAAGGGCCCCTTATTTACTGGAATATTCTGGATCTTTTCGTGGAAGAGCCCTATATAAAGGCGTTGATAGCCGCGATCGGGGCAGTATTGAATTTGTAGACAAGCGAAGCTTCGGAGCGAAAAAAGTGAATCAATGTGATTAATTATTAGTGTCTTTTAAGTTTTAATTGGTGTAAAGTGAATTAAAGTGTTAATTTTGGTAATTTAATCGGCAGTTTTTATTGTCACGAACCCTAAGCTCGTAACAATAATAAAGAAAGTTTTAATATAGACATATCGATAGTTCAATTTTTTGAATTTATTATATTTAAGTACAGAAATCATTAATTTACACTTTTATTATAATATTAGTTAACAAAATCTACGCAATAATATTGTTCTTTAGTTGAATGATTAAATTCACAACACGTCAAGTCACCGTTACCAGATTGGGGTTTTTTTTTCGCAATTCTGGGGAATAAATTGACTCTTAGGGAATAACTGAGGAAATGGAATCTTTGGGAAAACCTTTGGGGGGGAAAAATACATAATGGGGAATTTTGGTGGCTAGAATTTTTAAAACGACAAAAAGTGCAGACGGACGTACTTTTTGTTCAGCTAATATATCATGGCTAAAATGCAAGATTCCAGAGCTATATAAAAAAACGCTGTGTCTATGTCTGTGTCTGTGGTGTGGTCATGAAGCTATAGATAATATAACTTCATGGGTGTGTTGTTTGATGTTTGAATTTTGAATGTCGTTGGTTGTAGCCATAGATCACAGAGTACTTTTTTATATAGGGAATAGAGGTCTCTCTCGACGCCTTCAAATAGGAATCGACAATGACGGTGCTGCCGTCTGCATGAATGATATGGAACTACTTTCAGTGTATAACTAGATATACATAGGTAGGATGCCTTCTTAAATATTCATTGTTATTATTTTATTAATTAATTTATATAACTAATTATCCTTATTCCGTGTGGTATATTATACCGAGTACATTTTCTCTACTTAGTATATATTCTCACATTACATTATATGCACACACGGAATAGGGAAAAGTAGTTATATAATAAAATAAAAGAATGTAATAAATAAAATAAACTAACGATATTTTTGTACTAGAAGGGAAAATTTACAATAGTAAAACCACAATGTCTTTAAATTAATCATTTAATTCGTCTTTTAAAACACTTATAAAATAATTTAACGATAATTTTTGTACTAGAAGAGAGAATTTACTATAATAAAACCATAACATATAACATAACATAAACACTCACGCCTGTCACCCAGAGGGGTAGGCAGAGACTACGGACTTCCATTTGACACGATCCTGACATACCTCTTTCGCCGTTAAGGTACTTTTTTAAGGTTTCGTTAAGGGTACTTCTAACGTGGCCCATTTTCAAAATATCGCCAATTTGGTCGATAAACTTTTTTCTAGGGCGTCCCTTCCCGACTCTGCCGTTCACATCTGCCATATAAATTTGCTTTGTCACTCTTTCCTCATTCATTCTTTCTACATGACCAAACCACCGAAGCATTCCTTTCTTAATCCTGGTCACAACATCATCTTGCATACCACATTTATCTCTTATCACGCAATTTCTCACCCTGTCATTCAGATTCAACCCTAGCATACTCCTTAAAGACCGCATTTCTACAGCATTTATTCTACTTTCGTGCTTCTTCTGCCACACCCAGCTTTCACTACCATACATTAAAGTAGGGACTAACACAGCATTATGAATTACCATACGTGCCTTTTTTGACACATTCTGGTTCCTCACAATAGAGTGTAGTGTCCCATTCACTCTATTCCCTGCATTTACTCGTCGTTCTATATCCTTATCATATCTACCATCCCTGCTAAATACACATCCCAAATACACAAACTCATCCACTTGTTCAATTAACTCTCCTTCTATTCTTATTTCACATACCGTTTTGCTTTCTTCTCTTTAAAAAACCATCACTTTCGTCTTACTTGCGTTCACTTTCATTCCCCTTTCTTTTAATGCCCAGTTCATTAATGTAACCATCATTTGCAACTCAGCCGCCGATGACGCAAATATGACTTGATCATCGGCATACAAAAGGCATTTGACGGTTAACTCGCCCATTCTTAACCCGCATTCTTCATCTTTCAAAGTTTGCAAACACCTGTCCATAAATAGGTTGAACAGCCACGGGGAAACTACACAGCCCTGTCTGACACCTTTTCGGATGCCAAACCAGTCCGAGTAGACCCCATTGATCCTGACACAAGCACTCGAGTCCCTATAAAGAGACCTTAATGCCTGTATCAAACCAGCGCTCAACCCATATGAGTTCAGTGTTTGCCATAACACATTCCTGTCCACTCTGTCATAAGCCTTTTCCAAGTCCATGAATGCACAAAAAACTTTCTGGTTTTTAGCCAAAAACTTCTCCGCAATCATGCGCATGGAAGACTTGATCTGTACACCCCATTCCCTTTCTAAAACCCGCTTGCACATCCCAAATTTTTCCATCAGTTTCTTTCATAACTCTTTCAATTAACACCTTAGCATACAGTTTACTCACAATACTAAGCAAGCTGATACCACGGTAGTTTTTGCAGTCCTGCAGTCCTTGCAGTGTAAAACCACAATGTCTTTAAATTAATCATTTAATTCGTCTTTTATAACACTTATGGAAGTATTTTTTCGCCTTTATTTGAAATACATCCTCATAATCATTGGAGTCTCTCTTCCCTTTTAATATTTTGTTTATATCATTACAGTAATTGTTTATGAAAAATCTGCAAGATAAATTTATAATAAATTCTATAATTTTGTCTTTGTGTTGATCACAATTTAAAAAATCAAATTCTATATGTAGAAATAATATAGTTTTTATGAATTCTTTTAGATTTTCATAATATAAATAACGTTTTAAAATTTCGTTGGTAATGTCTTGCATTGCAGATATGCAAGAGAGGAGAGATTCGGAAGGACTGACAAGCCAACGTCTGCCAGCATATTCTCGGCATTTAATATATTCATTTTCTTGAGAGGCAACCATGTTTTTAGCGCATTGCTGACAATTTTTAAATATTTTCTTTCTAGCACTGTGTACAAAATATCCACTCACATATTGTAGAGCGCCTAGTACTCGGGGATCATTTTCCTTTTGACTTAGTTCAGTTACTTGCACTGTGGGTATGCTATCAATTTCACTGGTCACCGTGGCTTGGCAGTCATCTATTATGAGGGTGTATAAAACTTCACAATAGTCTTTTTCACAATTTGCCCCAGGGGCATGGACACTAGATATGTTATTTATTAATAAGCTAGTGTAGGCACTTTCAAACCTTTCTGTTGTGGGGTTTGTGTTGCGGCACCCATGGCTTCTAATAGCCCCGAAAAAGTTTTCTATGGGGTCTTGGTTTAGGTGCCTCATCCAAACAGAAGTTATGCCATAGTCATTTTTTAATTTTTTTAAAAGTATTTGAACACCATCTATTGTCCATACCCAATTTTCTAAAGTAGGGACTTTCTCAGCTTTACCTGTTACAATGTTAGTAAATTTCATATTTCTTAATTCTATTTTAGCCTTATTCCATACATTATTATGACAAGAATTTGGTCTTGCAGGTCCTAATAATGGCTTTCCATGTTGTTTTCGCTTTGTATAAGGGTGAATCAACTTTTAAGACACTCTTTTGACAATATTTTGCAACAGAAAATATAAAAAATAAAATATCGAAAACTTATAAAAATACAGTGCTATGTGTTATATAATTTATCTTATTTTTCGATTCCGTAGTTGGCCACAACATTTAAGTTAGAACTTAATGATTTTTTTTGAAAAACTAGTGTCTCTGTCATAAACCTATCCCCTGAGTTACATTTTTGAAAGTATCGTAGTTTGAAATAAAACTATAAATATTGAAAAACTAATATAGTAAATATTTATTTCAACTTAGAATGCAGTCTTATAAACAATCAATCTTAATTTAAAATAATAGTTACATTAAGTAGAGACAGTTAAGAGTCCACTGCGTTACTTTGTTCATTATTAAATGCTGAACTTTAAAGTAATTTGCTATATAACGTAATCAGTCATACATTACATATTTCCTAGTTAAAATCTAGCCCTGAAGTTTGCTAATGGAAAGTATTTAATAATGTAATCAAATTCAAACATAAATTATCTTCAAAAATCCTTACACAAATTAAGGGACACCATGGTAACGCCAGAGAAAAAATGGTAACACCTGAGAATCATATACGATCTACGAAGTACACTTACAACAATGTAGTGTATATAATCGTAATGTTGACTATTAAACTCCGCTAGTCAAATCAGTTATTTTGAATGGGACAATTATTTAAAAACATATCAACTAAATGGAAACAAAACTTAAATACACTAACAATATACATTAAAGAGAGAAATTATAATAGGAACTCTGATTTAAGTAAGTATAATATACTTAGTCTTATTTCTTTTCAAAAACATCTACCGATTTTTCGAATTGGTAATACGAGCGATGTCCTCGCTTGATAATGTCTGGTGCCTTTAATTTCTGGATAATGTTATCATAATCAACGTAAGAAGTATCCGTTTCATCCAAACGAAAACATTTGGCGTTTTCATCCACTACTCGTAAAAACATTACCTTTACTTCTCCGTCTTCTTCAACATCAGTCAATGTTTTGCATGCATAGGTGTATGATTTATTTTTGCATGCGTCTACGTACAACTTCACTAACAAAAAGTCTCCACGTCCTATCTTCGTACTTTGGTCATGACTGCCACATGGCAATTCTTCTTCTGATGAAGAATCACCATATATTGCGTCATATATTCTTCGGTGTCTGTTCGTCGTTTCCTGTAATTGTTTTGCAATTTTTATGTTACATAAAGGTTCATCATCATCATCATCTAGCGTAGTTTCCATGTTCAGTATTTTTGATGTCTGAATATAATTTGTGTGTTTCAAGTTAGGGTTCGAAGCCATGATATCAATTTCCTTTGTTATCATATTGTTAGACAAAGTCTCATCATACGGCAGGCCAGGAATGGAAGCACTTAGTCCAATTTTGGCCGCATCATGGGATACTCCGATATCGTATGCCTTTGGATTGAGACACGCACAGAATCCTCTTTCTTCTGGACTACCCGTCTCACAGAAACAGCTTAAATCCCTAAACTTTAATTTACCATAGCAGTTCGAAAATACTTGATGAACTTTAAGAGTTCCTACAAGTCTTGGGATATTGACTGGCAAGGCTTTCTGTTGTTCCTCAATATTTTTTTCATCAATTAAATATAATTTTATTTTGCTGATGTTATTCATCTTGTCATAAAATTGTAGAACGTCAGATATATCATCACCATTGGCTACAATTTTGTCTGCTGTTCTTTTAAGAAAACCTCCAACACCATCAGCCGGCCCTTTCCCATGGCCAGCTTCAAAAAATGACCACGTCATGTAAGAAAACCCGTAATCAAAATACTTCGTACACATCAAGTAAAAATTTTGCTTTTGTCTGTACTGTGTACTCGGGCCGTCCGAAAAGAAATGCACGGTGTTGACGGTTTCATAATTAGATTTAATCCATTTTAATATAGGATCTAAGTGACTCCAAATTGCGGCAGGTTGATGATTGTTTGATGCGGAAATACTGCAAAACGAATTGACTTTATAACCCCTTGCAGAATCACTGTCAAAGGTATAGACTACAACCGTGTGAAGTGATACTTGTTTGCGTGATCCTCCAAAATGATGTGATTGAACTTCCTGACTATACTTACAACTATAGTTTTCACTGAAGTCCGCGACCACAACGCATTCGTTCAAACGAATATATTCAAGACAAAAACGAAAGTTTTTAAATTGTGTCTTAATATTAAACACGTGCTTTTTAAATGCTACAAGGTCGCTCTCAAACCTTTTTATAAATATACCTGCTTCTTCATTTTTATCTTCTTTAATGTTTTTAATAGCTTTTATGTTTTTCCCATCTTTTGTGTATTTTTCTTCTTTTCTTACCCATTCAGTCCATTTTATTGAACTTTTTACATTTTTAATAAAATAATTATTTTTTTTAGTGACACACTGAATGCATATGCCATACATGCAGTCTTTGGACTCTGTACTACAAACCGTTGATTCAATTAGAATATTTAAGTTATCAGTGCCTGTAATGCCATTTCTTTTTAAAGCTTTTGCCTTATAGGCAAAGTTTGTATGGGTTTTGCATAGGCACATATCTCGGGCGTCGATAGAGGCATTTACGATATAAAAAGGTTTATTCTTAGTAAAATAAAAGTATGAGCAACGAAGATTAGGGTTCTCCTTCATAAAGGTTTTAAACAGGTTTTTCATTGTATCAAGCATGAATCTTTTTTGTACTTTTATGCCCGCTTTTGTGAGCGTTTCCTTTTTGCCAGCTGTTGTACGTGATATGTCATCTCTCAAGTAAAATTCCCTTATTTTCTTCTTTAACAATGTGTTTTTATATAAGATCTCTTTTCTTTTAACAATTTTGTCAACGCCTAAATTCTCTATAAGTATCAGTTTTTTCATTCGTGAGTCTTTGACATCTACAGTTTCAAATATCTTCTTTATTACCTCTCTTTCTTTCCTAGATTTTGTCTTTTTGAATGTCTTCTTAATAGCTCCACTTAAAATTCTGTACCTTAAGTTTTCATTTTTTTCAACATTGCTAGATTTAGTTTCGATTTGTCTGTGATATCTTTTTTTAAATTTCTCGTACTTTCGTCTTAGATTTTCATTATCTTGCCTAAGTTTTGCGTTTTCTCTATGCACTCTCGATCTATCCTTTTTCACTTTTTTCCGACCTGATTTTCTGCAAATTGATGGTGACTTAACTGATGACGACACGCACAGAGGAGTAGGCGATGCTTGTGTTGAAGGAATAGCATGGGGAGGCGTTGGTGGTGGACTTCTATTTAATTCTACAAAGTTTTCTAATATGGACTCGGATCTGGGCGAGTCCGGGGGTGTTTGTTGTAATAAGCTTTCTACGGTCTGTTTTCGTTCTTTTAGTTGTCGTTTTCGTAATTTCCATATCATGTTTGCGTTATATTTTTCTTTAGGAGTCAAATCTTTTACTAATCTCTTGGACTGATGATATCGTTCTCGGTGCTTTTTCTTCGCTTCTTCGTACTTCTCTTCATTGTTTTTTAGTCTTTCTCTGTAGCGTTTCTGTTTCTCAGCTGCACTCAGCGGCATTTTAATTGTTGCCCAGATCTGAGACAAAGTAAACTATTTTTAGTTTCTCAGAAAAGTAGAAAAGACTGAAAATGTCCCTAATGGTAACGCGAGAGAAAGTTCTCTAGCGTTACCGGTAACTCAGGAGAACATTATCTTGCGTTACCGATAACGCAGGGGAAAATTTTGCTTAAAAAGACTATAAATAATAACACAAATTAAACTAGCCAATAAGTTGATCATGATCTTGAAATCAGACAGCATGGGTAACATTCTAACATAATAATAGCAAAATATTTTAAAAACTCACCGCTATTTACGCAGTAACGCTGTAGAACGGCAATAAACCCACGCGCACTACTTGGGGCCTTACAGCGGTCTGAGGGGCGTGTGGCGGGAGAATTGTCTTGTTAAACCACTCCGTAGAATTATTAGACAATAGACGCTTTCACTAATATACAATTAGACGCCATATCTTAGAAATTGTTTTCAACTTTTAGCAGTAACGCAGTAGAACAGATGTTTTTAACAATAATTGGGACACATGTTTAGGGGCGATAAATAAATACTATTTAATTAAAATAATTACGATTTTGTACTTCAATGTAAAGCTTATTTAATTCTGGATCAAAACAATTCGTAAATATTTAATGTGTTCATATAACTTTTTAAAGAAAATTCATAAATTGTTACGTCACCTAGGTTCGGGGACAAGTATTTTTTGTATGAAGACTGATTTTGTTCCGCTGAGTTACCAAAAAATCTCGTAATACTTGCTTTAAATTAAATTAAGGACTATATTGCCGCGGTGATGAAAAATCTAATTATGTGCTTAAGTTAAAAATCTAAAAATTTGTAGAGAAATAAAAAAAATATTGCCACTTCTATGATGAGGACAAAAAAGGAGTACCTTAAAAGTTGATTCACCCATAACTCCCGTTTAAAGAATCAAACAGTTGATCGAAAAAAAGGAGAACATCAGCTGTCTCTTTACATTCTTCGGAGAGAATTCCTTTGTCTGTAAAAAAAAATGTTTTAGCAACATAATTCCGAATGTAAATACTATTAAGCTACACTTGAGAACAACATTTGACAAAATAATATTAAAAGTTTGTGTAGACTAGATAGAAGTGCATTCCGATCTTAGCAGGCTCTTCCAAATACCACGGCCAACTGCTGCAATCACGGCCGTGGTTGCTAGATCGCAGTCGCGCCTGTCGGGCTGTGACTGCCACAATCTAAATGTTACCTTTATACACAACATTAAAAGTTCTTAATACATGATGAGTAATTAATGTATAAAGGTACTTTATTTTACCTGCTAAATATCCCATGTTGGATGCTACTGTTTGACTGAAGATTTGTGTGGCATATTTGACCTTCATTTTGGAAATTTTATTTGGTATGACATGATTGTCCGTAAGCTTTGGCATTAGCCTTATACCTTTGTACCCAGGGTTTTCTTTGAGTAGCAATTCAATATGGTGCCATTTTGCTGTTCGCATTTGCTGATCACGTACATATGTTAGGTTTTTTGTTATTAAATTATTACGAGTGCATTTTATTAGATGGGGAGGGTCATATAGTGGAATGACTTCCTGATCGTTGACAAGAAACATATTCTCTATAGGCTCTCGTCCAGACTTTATAAAAATCCCTCTAGTCTCCTGTAGTAAAAGTTTAATGGCATGCCTATTATTGGTGCCTTGATCAGACACTGTTGCTATTACAATTAGCCCAGCCTCTTGTAATTCTTTAATTACATCTTTGAGTTGCACTGCTAATTCCGGTCCACTTGTTGCTCCTGCAGAAAATGTATATGATACGGGTTGTTTATAATTTTTTATCAATCCCCGTATCATGAACACTTGTGCATGATCAGCATAGTCAGGACTAGTTTTCCGGCCATCAGTGGCGAAACCAATTACCCTGTCTTTCCGCTCATTATAAGTTACATTGGCTTTCAATGTCATTTCGTCGAATAAAACTATGCACAGTCTCTCTTCTACTTTAAACTTTTCTGTAGCTTTTTTGATCTGAGCAAATATTCTTTTATTTATTCCTGGTTTTACATTTGCATGGTTTAAAAGTTTTGTGAGAGTTTGTGGAGTTGGCAAGATGAATATTTTTCTTAAAAATCTATAGCACTTTGGACTTTGTTTTAAAATTGACAAAGCTACAATTTTTTCCTCTAGAGAAAATCGTCGACCTTTGTACTTCTTTTTAATTTCCCTGAACTGCAGTAAAGTTAATATCTTAGCTGTGCTGGGCAACTTATCAATGGCTTTTATAAATGCAGGATTAGAAGTTAGTTTTTTCGCTGCTTTGAGACTTGCAGACTGCTTTTTAACTTGGTTTTTATACTTGCTTAGTTTGTTTTTCACTTGAATAAGCTTCTGGTATAAATCATGTTCTAATGTTGTTACAGCTTTGATTTTTTTAGGAACAATGGACTTCGTTTTCCTTTTAGTGCACCCTAGAAGCAAAAAACTTTGTATCAGAAACAAATAAAACAGCGTACTGGCATAAGTTTATCTATTCTAATAATAGCTATGCCAATATTAGCTTATATGTAGTGAATTCCTACTTAAACTCAAGTGAAACTGCCATACACCTGTGTCATGCGATTAGTATAGTATTGGACAGTGTGCTTTGGACTTACAATTGCACTCTCAGTAGATAGCCCAGACCGAAATCCAAACTGCGCGTCATGTAGGTTAGCTACTTTTTCAAGGTAAGAATTAAGCACACCGTCCAGCACCTTAGCGACATTTTTGTTTTACACATCGTAAAAAACAGAGTCAGAACCCTCGGGAGGTGAACACCAGCATACTTAAGATGCTCAACGCTAATGCCATCATGCCCAGGAGACTTGCCACCAGTTATGTTTTTTAGTGTATTTCGCACTTGTTCTGCTGTAACATGCACTAGTTTATTTTCTCTGCTTTTTTTGCTGGCTTGTTAAAAGTAGGAACCGAGGGGCCCAGTGGCGAGTTGACATTAAAATGAGCCCTAAACATTTCTGTAATAGGAGCAGGCTCATTCTCCCCCTCAACACTTGTTGGCAAACCAGACTTAACATCAAGCTTTCTTGTTGCCTTCCAGAAACAATCAAAATTTTTAGTAGATCTATGTTTGGCCAAAACATCCATTTTCTAGATTTTGTTGGCACCATTTTAGTCGACTTTTGAATATTTTATGTGATTGGTACATCTGCTCATAGAATCTACCAGACTTAGGCCGATTAAATAGCAACCACACTTGATAGTTAAGCATGGCCTGCTTGTGAGCGTCATAAACATGGTTTTTCCACCCACATAAATGACTGTTATTCTTATATTTACGCGAACACTATACATTGAAATAATACTGGTTTTTACGGAATAAAAAATATAAAGTTAAATTTTAATCTATGGTAAACGCGGTTAACTATGACATCTGGACGTAGCATCTCCAAAAATATCACACTATAACTAAAGGGAGACAAACAGTTTTACCACAAATTTTACCACAAAAAGTATTCTCAGCAGTGACCAGTACATGAATAAACTATAAGGTTCAGAATAGAAGTCTAAAAGGAATAATGTCCTCCCGACTGAATTTCGGCCACGGCGGTCTGCCTCAACGGCGGCCAGCCATCCGCGCAGGACAGGATTATAGTGCCCAAGTGTATGCGCAAGCACAGGTGCACTCTCTCTTCCCTTACCCTCATAATCCGATGGGACGGTAAACTGACACGACCGGAGAGAGATCAGGTGCAGGATCAACGGCTTTACGTGCTTTCCGAAGCACGGGGGTGAGACACCGCCAACTTCCCGACTCCGGGCAACTACTGAGAATTTCTTGACGGAAAAATCAATAGTTAATTTTTTGGCCCGACCCAGGATTCGAACCCAGGACCTCATGATCAGCAGTCGCACTACTACAACCACTAGACCAACGAGGCAGTCTCAAAGCAATATGCTATTTAATATAGTAGATTTAGACATTTGGTAGAGCCATGCCACGGTTATATTAGTAGGATAGTTGTAGCATGAATGGGTCGGCTCGACCGGGGAAGGACCACGCTCTTACAGAATACCAGCGTAAAATAGTAGCTTAATAATTTGTCACCCTATCTTATAAAAAAATACTATAAACTGAATCAATCAAATGGATAAAAAAACTGTAATATAGTTAATCTGAACTGCATAAGGGAAGAGCCACTGACATCACTGGTTATATAGACAAGCTGCATGTCTTTTACTCAATCAGACTAAAATTGGTTTCGTGAAAAATTTCTGTAATAAAAATAGTTCATTCCAGAAAATTTATTCTTTCCTGCAGTGAGCTAAGATGTCTCTCTCGTTATGCCGAGCAAGACAAAGTATTATTGGACCTATTTAGTTGCATCCTGCTCCAGCAAAAGATAAAGCAATGCAAAAATTATGTCGCATGTTGCATTTTAGTTTAGTATTAAACAGCGGAACATACCTATGTTTTCTTTCATCCAGGCATAAGTGCTGGATGTAGCCATGGCATCAACCGCAAAATCTGAAATAGAAAGTATATGAATGTATATAATTGCGCCGAAAATAGTCATTATGACACCAATTTCAAACAGCAGCTCAAACCAATTAGAATCATCACTGATCTAGCTAGCTATCTACCTTTTGTGGTTGATGGTTCATCTTCTGGTGAGTGCTTCATCTGTCGAAGTGGTCTTCTTTCTACAAAGGTGAATTTGGGTAGGGCCAGTGGTCCTGAAACATAGATGTGCAAGAACTTAGACAAAAAACTTTTATTCAAGTGAACCAAGTTTCAAATTAAGTCTTAGTACTTTAGATTTTTAGCCAAAAGCTTAACAGAAATAAAATATGAGACAATAATAAATTGCAATTGGTATGTAGTCAATTTAATATTATTTTAACAAAAAATATTAAAGGGTCCACAAACATTATAAAGTGTCACTTTTTTAATTTCGTTACGACCTACTAAAGTCCACTGCTGAACATACATAAGCCACCCCTAAAGATTGCCTCATTGGGGAATATTTGCCATAGCTGCCATGCTTGGCAACCGCATTTTTTACCTGATTTGTTTTCCTCTGTCGCCTCTTACGACACCCATGGGATGATATAGGGTAGTGGTTTTTCTTACACCATCACTACATGGCCTATTTTTTATTTATTTGCTGAAAACTAATACTTCTTTTTGTTGGCAACAATTTTTTTTTCAATAAAACTGCTATTTTTGGAAAGAGCATAAGTTAAGATTAAAGATCTAGCATATTTAAATAGGTTGATCAAAAAAAAATGTTTCTCCAACTGGTTTCTAATTGTGAAATTATATTGCCAAATACGTTCAATCTTACACTTTAACATTGATTGAATGATTTATTGATATTATTTTTCCCAATAAAAAGTTATAGAATGGTCCATCACAATAAGAACAGAAGCAGCATTGTCTTTAAATAATGAAAAGTTGCCCTGATATATAATTTAGGTAATGCTTCATAATTTGTCCTGTATTTGAGAGTAGGCAGGTACCAGTCGTTTTATAGATTAGATATAAGGTTTCAACAAAAAATTATCCCTATAGCCCAATACAAAAAGTTCCTTCCCCTTTTTATTTACAATAGTTTTTTTTTATTCACAAGTCATACATTTGAATTATTTGTTTCTTTATTCAAAAGGGCTCCTAGTAGTGGCCAAGGTTCCATTAATGCCTAGTGTTAAAGAGCTAGAGATTGCCTGTGAAATCAAGGGACATATAAAATATAATAATAATATAAAACACAAATAGTACATAAGATGCTAAAACTAACCTGGCAGGTTTAATGTTGGTGTAGCAATATTACTCAATCTACCATAGCGACAACAAAACTTTTCTTCAAAGTGTGCATGACACACACGGCGGTGTTTGTATATGTCATCAGAGTCCAACCCAATAATATCACCTCCAATAGAATGGACCCATATATTAAAGCGTAGTCTATCTTTTTCTGGATTTGGAAATAAATGCAGAGGCATCTGCATACCTGAACAGAAATAAACACAATATGTTAATTAAAGTTATTAACTCTTATTGAAGTTACATGGTTGACCTTCTCAGAGTGTAGTCAAAAGACCTTCAAAATTTACTGGTCTCAGTCCAAAAGATATCACTTTCATCTGTATAAAATTATATGGATCTAGTTCAACCTTTTGGATCACTATTTTAAGCACTTATTCTAGTTATAGACTGACACTCTGACCAAAATGAGTAATATGGCAACCGCGTAGACAAGGGTATTTTTACAGAAGAGTAGACAAAATGACAGTATGGCTTAATTTCGCCTAAACTTGTTCTCGTTCGGACATTGTACGGAGCGTCCCAATCTAGTACTTGTCTACTCTCCGTCGGCAAACCTATTAGTAATGCTACGCAGGCACCTACATGCATTTTTTCTTAAGCATTTGGATTATATATTTGACTGAATGCTAAAACTTGATAATATTTAAAAAACTTACTTCCTGAATCCAAACAACCAGGAACACAACACTTTTTACTAGATAGCGACATAATGTCTGAAGTCTTTTAAAACAAAAACAAAAGTATTTAACAAACAAAACTCTATCTCAAACACAAACAGTGAACAATTTCACACAACCCAACGTAGACCTGGAGGAGGAGGACAAGGCACTCAACTCAACTCAATAAACTCAACAACAAAATGCAAAAATATCGAATTTAAACAAACAACCAACTGGAAGAATGTTAAATTGACATTAGAGGACATTTTGGATTTTGATAAGTCCCGTTCAAAATGGCCGGCAATAAAATTTTTATTTCTACTATACTTTAAACCAAAAATAGTAAAAAAGATTTGTTCTATGTTAATCGTGTAAACTGTTCGCTAAAATAATGAGACAAAAATAATTATTTAATAAAAACTATATTTTACGAAACGCACGGAAATTTTTTCTTCTTCTATACGTTCGTAAAATTCTACCAAAAGAGAAATAAATTCGTACATGGTTAGACAGGTTATGAGACTAATTTAGGAGTACGCCCAACACAGTTAGAGTTCGCACGATCAGATATGTTTCAAATTTGGTACCATAATCTATCGCCGGTGGCGTTCCCTGTATTACTGCTATAGAAGTAATAAATAATAATGCTACTATGTTAAAAAACCACAAATTTGTATTGGTTTTCTAACATTTTACATTCAACCCTAACTAGTACGAATATTTTTTTTAAATATCCTAACAATTAGTACTGAGATTGAATACCCTGCCATAGATTTAGCGTAAGCCTAATCCTAGGTCTATGGTTGTAGCGTTGACGAGATTTTCTCTGAGTACCTAAATACATATTTCTTGTTTATTCTATATAGTTTGTGTTCTTGTTGTATTGTTCTGTCGTGTCGATTGATATTTGATATACTTATTAAATCAAGTGATATGAAAAATGGCTCGACGATATAGACCAGTATGGGAAGCGGAACCTCAGTTTGCAGGTGAGTTTTATTATAAAAAATCTAGTACATAGTTGTAACTTAAAAATGTAAATGTAACCAAAAAAAATATGAATGAACATGTTGTTATTATGAGTAACGATCAAATAATAGACAGAAGATATATAAATATCTAATTAATCAGAAGTTAGAGCAGTCGAATACTCAAACTAATTTTGTTTTTAGAATTTCCAACGCGTAAATTCGTGTCTCATTTTTTTTTGGAGTTTATGGCCTGGTATCTAGAAATTCGTGTCTCATAAACGGCGGTAATGTTACCAGCTACCTACACTTTACACTACACTTTTTACGGGAAATGATGGGCGGGCATGGGTATTTTGATTTTTTTTATTAATTTATTCGTGACCATGGTTGCGAGGACCTTCAGTCGAAAACATTACTTTATAATTATCCTTCATAGTTCACTGCTTCACAATATGTTGATGCGTCACATTGTGCAGTCCTTGGGAGATTTTGACGGCAACTTGAGCCAGCAGGCAGCCGACAGTTGGCGATGGTATCTAAAGGCGCCTATGCAACAAACAGCTTATCTTGAGAATCCATCACCATCAGAGCACTTGTTTCACCGTTTCCACTAATAGTTCACATGCGTAGACAGTTAATACATAAAATCGCACCACTTTTACATATCAAAATCCACTTCAAACTATTATTTAAACTATAATACAGGAGCAGCATACCGCCGCCGATCAAGTTCCCGCCAAAACTCCGGGTATTTTGATTGTGTGCTAGTGTTACCATTATATTTAAAAAGCTTTGGTGGGAAATGAGAGTAATATTGTGAGTACGGGTGCGTGTGCGTGTGGGTTTGGTTTAGTGTAACTGTACCTAACTAAACTAACTGCTAATATTTAAATCAAAATATTTTTTCTAATATCTAAATTTGGTTTCAGGTTGGCTTACAAATGTGGAGGGACAAGCATCAAAAGCATTTTGTAAGCTTTGTAAATGTTCATTACAAGCACACAAAACAGATTTATCAAATCACGCTAACTGCAAAAAACATCAAGAGGCTTTTAAATTTTCTCAGCTTGGAAACAGTAGCAAAAAAATCAACACTTTTTTAATTTTTTTTGGAAAGAAAGAAAAGTTTTTGAAAGAAAAGTATCGGAACTCAAAATTGCAGCTTTTATTGCAGAACATTGTTCAATTTTAGCAGCAGATCATCTTGGCGTGCTTATTTCTGCTTTGGACAAATCATCTTCTGTACTAAGTGACTTGAAACTCCATCGTACTAAGTGTGCTGGTCTAATAAAAAATGTAATATCACCATGCATCCTTGAGGAATTAATAAAAGATATTGGCGACAGCAATTTTTCCGCAATAATAGATGAGAGCACATGTGTTGACACAAAAAAGACCCTGTGTATTATGATACGTTACTTTAGTAAAACAACATTCAAAGTTAAAACGGTGTTTTACAAGTTATTAGAGATTGAAGCCGGCGATGCTGACACACTAGTGAAGGCTTTTAAAGACCAACTTTTCCAAGATGGCTTAGATATAAAAAAATTTATCGGCATTGGCATAGATGGTGCAAACGTGATGGTCGGCGAGCATCATTCATTTTCATCAATACTGAAAGAAATTGTACCGTATTTGGCTGTGGTTAAATGTGTCTCACACTCGTTGCATCTTGCTGCTGAAAATGCTTGCAAAGTGCTTCCAACACATTTAGAGTTTATAGTAAAAGAATGTCACAATTGGTTTTCTTATTCTACAAAAAGACAAAGTGATTACAGACTTATCTATGAAATATTGAGTGGAAAAAAACCGCTAAAAATTGACAAATTGTCGGGTACACGGTGGCTATCTCGCATTGAGGCAATCACAAAAATACTAGAGCAGTGGGATGCGCTAGAACTTCACTTCAGGCTAGCAAAAGAGAAAGAGAGGTGTTACACAGCATCCCAATTACAGCTCATGCTTGCGTCAAAGCCAAATAAGCTGTATTTATTGTTTTTAAAGCAATCGTTAAAGGCCATAACCGACGTGAACAAAATGTTTCAGTCAGACAATGTAGATTCTCTGAAATTGTTGTCAGAACTGACTGGATTACTATTAAATTATTTGTCGATTTTGATTCCCCCTGAACGGTTACAGAGAGTTACACAAGATGAGTTGGCCACATTCAATTTCAGAGACTGTGTTATGAATACTAGTGGCATTCACTTGGGATATTTGTTTGTGGAGGAATCTGCGAATGTACCTATACAAGATTTAAACATCATTAAAGAAAGATGTACTCAGTGTCTTATTCGTCTCTGTGAAGAAATCCAAATGCGATTACCAAACAATATTAAATTATTAGAAAAAAATTCAATTTTCTCGCCCCAAATCGCGACAAGCCAAGTAAGACCTAATATTGAAGATATAGTTGTTGGTTTCAAGGATGTGCTTGGAAGAGTGGAAAATGTTGATGCGACGCTGCAAGAGTGGAGAATTCTACCTCTTTAGCAATGGAAAAAAACCAAAACAGCTGACGAGTTTTGGGGAGAAGTGTTGTCATACAAAAATGCTTGTGGCGACGCAGCTTTCTTTAATTTAACAAAACTTGCCACGGCTATTTTAAGTTTGCCATTTTCTAATGCTGCTGTAGAACGGGCGTTTTCTATGATGAACATCGTCAAAAATAAATTGCGAAACAGAATGCTCACGAAAACCGCAGACCATATAATGAGAGTGAGAAGTGCCTTACAAGACCGCGGCGGGTGCACAAAGTTTGAGCCAAGCACTACAATGTTGACTTTATTTAACTCTGAAAATGTGTATCAAACAGGAGATGAAGAGAATGTTAATCAAGTACTTGCTATTTTTAATGAAGATTAATAAAAAAAATCGATAACTATGTACTTCATTCAAATTTTCTTCCTTCATTAGCTAATAAAATAAAAGCTGTCTGTTTTAATTATATATTTTTTCTATTGGTAATAAAACTGGTGGTTTTCTGGTTCAAACGTATCATTTTGGGGAAAAATAAAAATCAATTTGGGGGAAACCATAAAATTGTATCTGGCAACCCTGCGTCAAGTATTAAAAGTTGAAATGTAGGAGGACGTGCTCAGTGCAGCACGTGCACGTGTATTTATTTATGATTTATTTTTTAAATGATAACTCGCTGGTCGAAAGGTGTATTAACGAATAGAGGAAATAGTGTCAGGTCAGGGTCAGTGTAGTCAGGAGTGCATGTAAGGGTGCTTGGATTTCAGCAGCACCTGGGATGAACCGCCGGTAGAAATTAATCATCCCTAGGAAGCGTCTAAGCTCTTTTACGTTTTTCGGTATGGGAAAGCTCTGGATAGCTTCGACCTTAGAGTCCAGTGGCTTCACACCATGCGTTGAGACAGTGTAGCCCAGAAAGGTTACTTGTGTTGCCCCAAATACGCATTTGTTCATGTTTATTACCATACCGTATTTCTTGAGTCTATCAAATATTTGGTGCAGGTGGTTCTTATGAGTTTCTTCGTCTGGCGAGAACACTAGGAAGTCGTCCAGGTAAGCATAACAAAATTCCAGGTCTCGTGTCATTTCATCGACAAACCTTTGGAACGTCTGGCCCGAGTTTCGGAGTCCGTACGTTATAAAGGGGAACTCATATAGTCCAAAGGGTGTTGATATTGCCGTTTTACATATATCTTCTTCAGCAACCCTTATTTGGTTGTAAGCTTTTACCAGATCTATGGTGGAGAAGATACGGGAACCAGAGAGATTATGTGCAAAATCATGGATATGACGTATCGGGTATCTGTCTGGTATTGTGCGTGCATTGAGCATACGGTAGTCTCCGCATGGTCGCCATCCGTTATCCTTCTTTGGAGCTAGGTGGAGTGGAGATGACCACGGGCTGTCAGATGGTCTTGCTGTACCGCACTTTATCATGGCTGCAAATTCCTGTTTTGCTATTTTTAACTTATCGGGCGCTAACCGTCTTGGGTTACAAAAGACGGGTGGACCCGGTGTAGTTTTGATGTGATGAACGGTAGCATGTGCGGGAACTTGCTGAGTACCAGATGGTCGCGTTATCTCTGGATAATCTCTAAGTATTTCATGATATTTAGTGTCACCTGTCATGGTCTTCACTGAAGAAATATTGGCAGGCGAAGATGCTGTTGTTGCCGTGGTGATTAATGATGTTGTATTATCAATCAGCCGTTGATGTCGAACGTCGACTATTAAGTTAAAATGCGATAAAAAATCTACCCCGATGATGGGTTTCGTAACGTCAGCCACGACGAAGCGCCAGGAGAATTCGCGACGCAATCCCATGTCCAGCTCTAGATGTGCATAACCGTAAGTAGCTATGCTAGTACCGTTGGCTGCAAAAAGTTGGTAGTCCGTCTTTGGTTGCCTTCGTTTGAGTGCCGTTTTAGGAAAAACGCAAATGTCGCTCCCAGTGTCGACTAAAAATTGCATTTTACTTCTACGGTCTGTAACAAAGAGGCGATTTGGCTGTGAAGGGCTGCCGTATGTCGCCATTAACGACTGCCCTTTAAGCTTTTCCGGCACATGGTCACATGGCTTTACGCAATGGTTTGCAGAGTCTCCGTACTTCCAATGATACCAACATTTAGGGAAACGCCTGTAGTTGGAATTCGATCGGGTTTGGCTGTGCTGTCGGCCACTGCTTCTACTTTTGGAACGCGAGCGTGATCTATTTTTATTTAATGTAAGTGCTTCTACTTGCCTGGTAAGTTGCGCAATTTGTTTAGCCATTTCATCAATCTGCGATCCAGGTGCTACAGCTGTGGCTGCGATTTGTGGCGTAGAGGAGACAATGTCGATCACGGCATCTGCTAAATCAGCTAAGCTATTCAAATCCGCTCGCGGTTGTGATGCTATTGCGGTCTGTACGTGTGTAGGGAGGCGACTCGTCCAGAGAGTTTTTAGAAACTCGTCCGGTACCTCAAACCCTGCTAGATGACGCAAGTGCCTTAAGAACTGGGATGGGCGACGATCACCTAGTTCCTCGTGTGTTAACAACTGCTTAACTTCCCTCTCTCTTGACATCGATAACCTTTTAATAAGCTCGCTTTTAAGGTGTTCATACTTTCCTGTAGTTGGAGGTGACACAATTATATCCTTTACTTCTGCTGCGTAACGGTGATCCAGTTGAGATATGACATAATAAAATTTGGTTTTGTCATCAGATATACCGGACAACGAAAAGTGACCTTCCACTTGTGCGAACCAAACGGCTGGTTCCTCAGCCCAAAAAGGAGGTATGCGAACGCCGACACGAAAAGTGTCGGTTGAAGCCGCGCCACTAACTCCGCCATCTTGTGATGTTGATTTTGACATGGTCACACTATTTAAGTCCAAAGTACACTTTTTTAAACTGTTTTTATGTTCAAACGCGGGTCACCAGTGTAGTGATGTATGTAAATAAAAGTCACCACATATAACACACAAAACGTTTATTGTCCACAAGCACAAAGAGAGTTTAGAAAGGCGGATAGCATACACAGTGACAGCAAAAGAAAGGAAGAGTTAGCACAGAACAAAATATATAAACAGAACTTGAAATACACAATGAGACTACAATTTAAGCGAGCGAAAGCGTTAGGCCGGATCTGCGCAAGAGTGGCGTGCGTTCTGCGTCGGATGCAGCTACGGACTGACGGGCGTAGCCCGCTCGCGCGCAAGCTGATTGAGGCGTGGCCGTTTGACCTAGATATGGTCGCGCCATAGGTTCAGTGAGCAGTGCTCTCTCGTTGCGGCGCGTTGAAGATACCAGGTTCGGTATGCCTCCACAAGGGATTACATTATTATACATGCATACCAAACAAAAACTCTCTCTCTTTGAATGTGCCATTTTCTTATATTAATATGTACATTTTTTTCATTATCTTTATTTGAATAAAAAGTGAAGGTACAATTTTTTTATAATGATTTCTTATATTAACGCAAACACTAAACACATTGAAATAATACTAGTTTTTACGGAATTTATCGCGTATATTTAACTTTTGAAATACCCGACGTTTCGAGAGCTTTACAGCACCCATGGTCACGGGAAGGACTGAGATGTTCAACGTCCAGATGTCATAGTTAACCGCGGTTACCATAGATTAAAATTTAACTTTTGTTCCGATCTATATCCGAATACCTACGTGCGCCAAATCACCAAAGTTGTATGGGTTACCAAAAATACACAAGCCCAATGCTCCATTACGTCCCATAGTGAACCAAATCGATTCACCAACTTACAGATTGGCTCAACACTTAGCGAAAATACTCTCACCCCTCAGGGGACACACAAGTGCACACATAAAGGATTCCTACCATTTTGTCAACGAGATTAAAGACCTAAGTCTGGCAGACAATGAAACTATGGTCAGTTTTGACGTGCAGTCATTGTTTACATGCTTACCTGTTGAAGACTGCATCTCAATTGTAACTAGAAGGCTGGAAGAAAACAACTGCCCGTAGAATATGCAGTATTACTCAGACACTGCCTTACATCTGGCTACCTATTGTGGAAGGAGGAGTTCTACAAGCAAGTAGATGGTGTGGAGATGGGCTCACCTGTATCTCCCATTGTCGCTGACATATTCATGGAAGACTTTGAGGAGAAAGCCCTGCTTACTTCTCCCATAAATCCAAGATTCTACAAGCGGTACGTAGACGACACTTTCACAATTTTACCTTTAGATAAAGTAACTGCATTTTTAGACCATCTTAACTCTATAAATTCTAACATTCAGTTCACAATGGAGTTAGAGGCAAACAATTTCTTAGCTTTTCTAGATGTTTTAGTAATTCGGAATCCTGATAACACCTTGAGCCAAACTGTGTATAGAAAAAAGACCCATACAGATAGATATTTAAACGGTGATTCTCACCACCATCCTTCACAGTTAGCTACCGTGGGTAAATCTTTGTTTCAGAGAGCACGAGGGATCTGTGACAGTAAACACCTGGCTGCCAAGCTCCAACACGTCAAGCAAGTTTTGCATGACAACAAACTTCGGGTCCCGCGCCTACGTCACAGAGAACGAGTGAAGCCGGCCACAGTCGAGCGTGTACCTGCTGTACTGCCATATGTTAGAGGAGTCACTGACAAGATTGGCTATATCTTGAAGCGCGCTTCCATCAAAACATACTTCAAGCCGCTGAAGAAGATTGGTCAGTTTTTACCATCAGTCAAGGGTAACGTCCCTCTGCAAGATGCAGGAGTGTACAAGCTTGATTGTGAATGTGGTCTCTCCTACATAGGACAAACTAAAAGATCAATTAAAACCCGCGTTAAAGAACATATAGCTGACATGAAGAATCGACGCTCCGGGAAGTCTGCAGTCTGTGAACACGTACAGGATCGCCCCCGTCACTACATTAGATTTGATAGACCACAAATCCTCGCTAAAGAACACCGATTCTCTCTCTCTCGCGCAGAGATACTCTGAGAATAACCCTCTCCATAGCTCGCTAAGCGACATTGAGCTTCTTCATATGGCCAGCGGTGAAGAACCTCGTCTCAAATCCATTAGTCATCACTAGCAACACGCACTGGTTGTACAATCTCGTTTTCAAGTTTTTAGGTATACCTGACTAGAAGATGTGACTTCCGAACGCTGTCCAGCCAAGTTGAATCCGTCGATTGACTTTTCGGTCGAACTTGGACTTGCTTTTATAGTTATTATATTGTACTCTTCAGTCTTAAGTACAATTTGTCGAAGAGTATGCACTTGTATATGGTACTAAAGCCTTTTCGGAAACTGGCTTGTTCGGGAGACTGGAAGTTATTGAGTCTGGTTTCGAAGCGATTCCTAATGGAAACCGGTCTGTACTTTCAACAAAGCGTTGTTGTCTTTCTTAAAGAACAAGACCACAGTAGTTATGTGTGGCATATTGACCACTTTATATGGCTTTCGGAATAGCGCCTCCATGGAGGACAGAATTGAAGAGCTTCTGAAGGACTTCAATTTGGTGGCGAAACAATAGGGTGGCAGGCTGGGCAAACGGCCTCTGGCCCCCAGCCGGAAGAGCCCCCGGCCCAAGAGGGCCGTGATCACAAGAGGATCTTAACATATATTAATACAAAATTTAGTAAAATGTATTAGTTATATCGCTAATTTATATAAGGAAAGTAACGTGCATACACAAGTTAAACAAAAATGTATCAAAATTTCAATGCATTTGTTGGATAAGATATCACCCAGTCTTATCCAACAAATGCATTTGTAGCAGCCAAGTTAACCAACCCTAAACGGGAATAAATAATATATACTCCGCTGCTACCATAACACAGAAGGTGAAAATAAAAAACATTTATTTCCTAACTATCCCCGGCTACTGAGATACTGCGGACTGCATATAGATAATTTGACGTATATATTTAACGTTCTTATAAAGAAACAAGAAGCAGCCGCAAATATCATTCAGCGCCACATTGTCTTCACACGCCGTTATCGTCACGTATCTGTCGACCAATTGTGAGGCGTTTCTTCAACGCCGCAGCTCACTTCTTCGTGCTGAAAAAGATAGATTTATGCATACGTCTTGCATAGAAATGAGACAGAGCGGTGTGATTGTTGTCCCTTTCTCCGTCCCGGCTTTTTTTTAGCAAACTACACTTTGCTAAACAACTTTGACAGTTCGTAGCGATGTAAGGAGTTTACAAGTTGGTTTAAGTGAGAAAAAAGTGTTTTGTGAGCTTAAGATTGGTGAATCTTGTTCAGTTCAGTTCTTAGAACAACTAAAAATTTTGTCTAAATATGTTTAAAAGTCATAAAGATTATTGTATAACCTAAAACTACGTTATCGTCCTTTCTCACTCGAGGCCACGCGTTCATTTCAAGTTTGCCGTCGTCGAACGTTATAATATCATAGCTGACGGTACCGTAGACAAAAAAGTTATCATGTTTATCTATTAAATCACATAAACATGATGAATATTATTTTGTCAAATTGAGCAAAACTAAGTAGTTTGTTGTCCTATATACAGAAATTGAGAGCAAATAAGTAGATAACATGCACATTATAAAATAATTTATTTAGTAAAGTGAATTAATAATAGTGAATAGGAACGTGTCCGATACACTTATAAAATATTATAATTAAAATTTTTACAGTTTTACTTTACACCTTATAGTATTTCAAATACGTAAAACATTACGAAGGCGCTGCTATCGGTACCAATAGGGCCACACTTGAGGCGTGGAGCGAGGTAGCGCAGCGGGAGGTAACGGCATTTTTGGAATGAACAAGTAGTGTTTATCTATGCATGGAGTTTATAGAGGTAAGGGGAACCGTCTCTGTATTGTTTTAAATACTGCAGTTTCAACTACTCCAGTCACCACAAATATTTAATTACTCAACTCAGCACTCTTCACTCCGGCGACAACCGCTAAGTTCATTCCATACCCTTTGGCTACTCTAGCGTTGTTGTACAGAGTTTTTGAACTGTTATTTACCGTTTTCAGATGGACACTATTGTAACCATGTTATATATAAGAGACGGTTCTTATTACCTTTGCACTCCGTGAGTGCTACCTTGGTGCTACCAGATACACCGTATTTACCGTGAATCGTGAATGCACGATGTTATTTACCGAAACACGTTCTACGTTAATGACATGTTACCGTGTCGTTTTTACAGTATTTTTTAAAACAAATTGCCGTATAAATAATAGTCGAATTTGAATCCAATATTATAACATTGCGTAAAATGAAACACATATTCTCATTAGGAATTACCTGTAGTACTCTTATTGGTTTGTGAAATTACCCTACCTTTACACCGAAAAACATCCAACACGTAATGTGTTGAAACAAATCGCAAAAAATAAGTCATACAACATGTGTTGTTGATAGTCGCGTTCGCAATAACAAAAACTGTGTACACTTTACAAGTTTACAACAGACAACTGTGTACAATTTACAACAAAAATTAAGATTGGTTGTTATCTGTGTTCGCATTGAGTATAATATAGACTAGCTATACTCAACCTGTTGCCCGCGGTTTTCTTGATGGATATCAAGAAAATTTGGCTGCGCGTGTTGCAATGAAGACAGTTATCAATATTGACAATTATATACGAGCAAGAGATTTAAATCACAGAAGATTTTAAAGCTTTCTGGAACAACTGGAAAGTCAGTATAACGACATCCTTTTACATACCTCGGTGCGGTAGCTTAGTAGAGGAAAAGTTTTGGAAAAGTTTTTTTATACGCCATGAAATAATACTGTTTTTAGAGCCTTTCTATGTGATTTTACGGAAAAACTCAATAACCTCAATCGGAGTTAACAATGTGAAAATAAAGTGTTTGTGTTTGAGGAAAAACTAACCTTTTACAGAACAGCTGCAAATTCAAACTATGATAAAAACTACAGAAGACGGTACCAACATTTCGGAAGAAATCTGGTCCATAATTTCATATTATATAAGTGCACTTTTAAACCAGTTTCGAAAAAGGCTCCAAGATTTAATTTAAAAAAAAATTTGTTACTTATAGTAGTAGTAGTAGTAGTAGTAGTAGTAGTATAATCCTTAGCATTTAGAAACAACGACTATCTCAGAGTTGGCTTCAGTTTTAAATTGTAATTACTGGCCGCCTAACGTAAGGTACACATTTCTCGAACGTGCATACTAGAACACAACAGACGAGAGACGAAATTTCACTGATTACAATATTTCAGTTACCTATGTTAAACAAGGATAAAATATTATACATTATTTAAAAATATGAACGTATTTATAACAACATGCACAATTATAAATCACAGCATGTCTACAATCACCAAAATATCAATATTTTAATCAAAAATAAGTTAAGTAATAAATAAGCTCCTGTACACAAGTGCAGTGTAAAAATTGCAAATAATAATTTTATTTTGATTATAATTAGTTGTCTATTTATTTCAGTAATTTAACACTAAAAATTTTGTCTCTATATTATATGCTAGTAGTGGTGGCATTAAAATAAAATAATTCTTATTCAAAATTACAAAACTTATCAAAGAATACTTGATTACAGAACTCATTAAGTCATTAATACTTTTATCATTGGTTTGTAAAAACATTGTCGTGGGGTAGAACACAAGTGGGTAAGTAGTCCAAGCATTATTTCCTTTTTTATGTCCTAAAACCTGCTAAATTTCGGCCTAAAATCCTGCAGTACAAGTGTTTTGGTCGTATGGATTTAGAAGAGTTGTGTTTAGATGCATCTAAATTAAAATGGAACAGAGTAATGGCCGCTCCCACTGTGGACGAAAAAGTTGCTGCGTTTAATGACACTGTTCTCAAGCTTTATGATGTACATGCTCTAGTCAAGAGGGTGAAAGTCAAGTGACCACCTGCTTCATGGATGACGAGAAGAGTTCGCATAGCCATGAGGCGTAGGGACCAGGCTCTTGAACGCTTTATAAAAGAGTCATGGGAGATGGAACCTATATAAAGCTGTTAGAAATCGGTTTAATCAAGTGATACGCTACGCTAAACGCTGATATATTCTTGATAGCATAATTTCCTCTTCTTCTGCCGATATTTGGAAGTTCCTTGGGACTTGTGTACCATGAGCCTGATATCCTTCAATCAAATTTTATTTTTGGGCATCACGTGGTTTTTTAAAATCATTTCATAAAATATCAATATAAATTGATTGTCTGATGGTTCTAAAAAAAATCTGCCAGCACCTTAAAAACTGGTTGATTGATTCCGACAGCAAAGAGTTGCACTGAGTTCAGGTCATAGAATACTATTATGTATGTATTATAGTATTCTATGGTTGAGCCTATAACAAAGCCTGTCCCCATACGGCAGTGCACCCTCTCGCTCGCGCACCTCCGCTCTCGCTCGCGCGCCTCCGCTCTCCCGCTCAAACCGGCCGAGCTGTCGCCATCAGCGAGTCTTTTGTTTTTCGCATCGTTCTTGCCCCCTCGCTTCAGGGGGAGGTCTGAATGCGCTTTGCTTGTTATTATTTTATTTGTTAATAGTTTTATTGTCAATTTTTCTTGTTATTCTTTTTGTTGTCATTATTTGTTACTGTTGTTTCTTGTGTACTACTGTTTCTTGGTATAACGTCCCTTGTTCTTCTGAGAACAAGGCTTTGTTCTTCTCAGAACAAGGACACCAGGTTCTTGGAATAAATCGTCAGCCCTCCCCCTCTTCCCACTCAAGGCCCTGTTCTTCTTAGATCAGGGACCTCAAAGTTCTCGAAACAAAATCGTCGCACCCCCCTTATCCACCCAACATGTCCACCGTGGACTTAAAAGAACTCTCGCACCAACTCTCGACCCTACTCGCCCAATTCTTTGAAGCCAAAAGCTTTGCCTTCAACGGCAACGTCGACGAGGCCCTTTTCGCCAAGTCACTTTCCCCCCTTGCCCCTAAGGCATGTACACCCCCGGCCACTATCACGGCCCCTATGGCTGACCCGCTGACCGACTCGCCCACGTCCCCCGAATCCGACGACATGGAGTACTCAGACTCCACGTCCGTAACGTCATCCTCCCGAAAGAGGACCGCCCATAATTCTTCCGGTTCCAGCTCCTCGGAGTCGTCCGACTCCGAAGGAACGGTCCCCGTTACGAACTCTTTCACCTTGGTTAAATCCAAGCGCAGCTCGAAGCGCGCCGCGACTTCCCGCTCACCCCCCGCCCCAGCAGCCTCCGCCGCTGCCTCCACCTCCGCAGCCCCTGCCGCTGCCTCTACCCCCGCAGCACCTAACGCTGCCTCCTCTATCACTAGACATCCCCTCTCTTTCTAAGCCAGCAACCCGCTGCGCTCCCACGCTAACTAAAAATCAAGTCCCGCCCCCTGTCTTTCTCAGAGACTAGGCGAAATTCACCAAACTCACAATTTTTTTTACGAGAGAGGTTATAAATACGACCAAGCCACCAATATCGATGAAGCCATAAAAATTATCCCACAGTCTATAGAAGAGTTCCGCAATATTACCAGATATTTCACGTCAGAGCGTGTGTCCTATCACACGTGCGCTCTCCCTGAAGAAAAGAAGGTCAAGGCAGTCCTCCGCGGAGTTCCCTATGAACTCGAAAACGAGTACATACTAGACGACCTCAAGTCCCAGGGTTTCTCTATCAAGGCTGTGCACAAGATGCACAGCAGCAGGGGTGAGAGGTTCAACCTCGCTCTCCTCATACTCTCCAACGTGCCGGAGGCAAAGGCCATATTCCGTCAGGTACGCACTGTGTGCGGCCTGTTGCGAGTAAAAGTCAAAGCTCTACATAGGCGCAGTTACCCAGCGCAGTGCCACCGCTGCCAACTTTATGGGCACGCGGCGGCCAACTGCTCGGCCCCACTCAGGTGCGTTAAGTGCCTTGAACCCATTACTCGAAAGAGTGCCCTCAGCCCAAAAACTCGGAATCCCCTGTGAAATGTGTCCTGTGCGGACAGACTGGCCACCCGGCCAACTTCAGAGGCTGCCCTCGCGCTTCTCGCCCCCTTTTCAGCAACAAAGCTGCCAAACCAGCTCCTCCACAAGTCAATGACCAATCTTTTCCGGCTCTCCCAAGCCGTATGCCTCGCCAGGTCTTGCCCCTGTCACAGCCCACTTAGGGCTTATCTCAGCCCACTCAGGGCATCTATTGGCCCTCTCAGGGCCTTCCTCGGCCCGTTATGGGCCTTTTTCAGCCCTCAGCGCTCCTAATTAATCCTTGGGGCCCAAAAAGGCTAACATCCTGCGTCCTTCCGCCGCCGCACAACAGGCACACTCCTCTGTAGTCGATCATATGAATTTGGTGTATACCACTATGCGTAACGTTGACTTAGGTGAGAGACCATTTTAGCGCACAAACTGCGCACTGCTCAGTCCCCTCAGGACCATCTTTTTGCTCTTATTGAGCATAACAATCTATTAAGGTCGTTGTAATAAAAACAACATAATGTCAGAGCCTTCTGCTCCCGCAATATCACACGGTCGTATCAAGCCAAAGGGTTTGTCACTTGTTTCTTTTAATATCCGTGGATTGGGAAATAACCTCCCTGAGCTTAGGCTCTTTCTTCGAGATCGCGAAGCCGATCTCCTCCTCCTCCAGGAGACCCACCTCAGTTCTAAGGTCCTCAAAGGCCTCTCTGTCAAAAATTATTAACTTCTTCGCGATGACAGACCCGACCGCAAAGGCGGCGGTACTGCCATATACGAGTACTACAAAAAGTCGCTTCATTGCTCCCACAACCCCACTCCGACGCTTACCAATATGAAAGCCTCCATAAGTAGAATAGCCATGACTTGACACCAGTCTATCATCATAGCCTCCTGCTATATCCCTAGCGGAACTTAGAGCTCTCGACAATTCAGCAATTCCTCAATTCACTCTCTGAGAGATTCTTCAAAGCCTCAGAGTACCACTCAAATCGCCTCATTCGTGAGGCAGCTGCCTATGCAGCCCCTCTTCGCACTCGCTATAGTGTCCGCAGGCTGAGAAATTCTTTCTCGGACCCCCCAAATAAACTTTCAGCTGACCTGAACTGCCTCTTCCTACTTAACTCATCTCGTAATCTGCCTTAGTTAGGCACACTTCTAAGCGGCTACTCGCCGCTGGCGCTCTCTTTTCACCCAAGGAGGGTCGCGTCCGTTTACGGCTTAAAGATCTCTCGCTAGATCATTAAGCCAATCCCAAAAGGTGGTGTTTAGTGGGTAAAAGTCTCCACATAATCACGCAGCTGGCTGCATGGTATGCTATGCGCATTCACCACCTCCCTCCCCCGTCACCGGAGAGTTGCCCTTACTTGCTTCGGGCGCAAAAAAAAACTACCCTGTTTAGTAGTGACCAGACAACAGACCTGTGCACTGCGTCTTTAGCGCTACAATTTTTCACAATAAAAAACAGTAAAACATGCCTACTTGCGTGGTAAAGTGGTGTGGTAGTGGTAGTAGGAAACATAATTTCAAGAAGGATAAAATCACGTTACACCGGTGAGTGAAAAATTTAATAATCTTAGAATACTAAGCACGTGTGGGTTCAACTTGTTCTGGTCTTAGTTCTGAGGCTGTCCTTGTCAAGCACGCAGTATTATAATAGTAGCGTCTCTGTCGATAAATAAGAGTTACTGCAGGCCGCACGTGTAAGCAGAGGTGCCCAAAAAAGTATCGATGCAAGTTTATCGACTATTTATTGTGTTATTATTTTTTGTGTAGACGAACAGTCATATTATTATATTTGGGTATTAATCTATGTGTAATTAACCCTAATTAATTAATAAAAAAAGGTAATTTTCGTTTACTTATTTACTTTTACTTATTTTATACTTTTTATTTTTATATTACGTTAATATTTCCTTATGTAGATATTTTCACCTGACTGTCGCACCGAGGCCGAAGCAATAATAATAATAATAAAAAGGCGTAGGGACGTGACGACCCCATCGCCCGCAGACGAAACAGTTAAGTGACAAAACTGATACGTCGATGCAGTCAGCGCCTTGCCAAGAGGTGTGAGCGCCGTGCCTCGGCAGTACTCAGGGTGCAAAGGCCCGTTTGTGCCTACGGCCGTACAATGATACAATGAAACGGTGCCGGGCCTGGGCGTCTCCCGTTATTTGGCGCCCAAAAATGGATGATGGATATGATTAGAAAGCGTATAGGGCCGCTGCCTGGGGGTCGCCGGGGCGCGTCTGGAGCTGGCGCTGGACGCGGCAGCATGCGGGCCGCCAGCCAAGCGCGAGGAGCTGCAAGATCACCTAACAGCCCCCCGCATCCATCATCCCCACCAGACGAGTTGATGTCGGCAGGATCCTCTCGGACTCGGCAAGCGGCATCCGCCGCTGGTGGAGTGCGCCGCATGCGTTGGACAAGGGATATGAACGCAAACGCATTGCAGGCGTACTATAGGGCGAAAGGGGAAGAAACTGCGGGGATAGCGTATCGGGCTCGGATGCATTGCTTTTTTGCTGAGCTGGAGCCGTCTATTCCCGTCACGGAACAAAACCTGGCAGACCGAGTTCGGTACATCATGCGCTCGAAAATATTTGATGATACCGAGCTCGAACGACTACGACGTGAGGCCATTCCCTCATCGAATGAATTGGCTACGGCTGGGGATGCGGCTCCTCAGGCGACAGACCAGCTGCCACGCGTAGAAGCCGCCATGGATCTTCCAGTTGTGGTTGATTCAGACGATGATGAAATGGTCTCCCACGAACTAGAGCAAATGAGGAGTATATTGGAAACGCGCAGTATGCCTCTCGAAAATCGACCGCGACTTCCCCGCATACCCCTAAGCAAGCGAAATCGGGCTGTCGTGAGGGCTCTTAATCCAATGCTGGTAACCTATTTGGAAGCCAGCCGGGACCTTTGCGAGACGGACTCAGTTCTTTTTGGCGCCGCAGTGGCAGCTTGCCGTATTATTGGCGCCAAACTTCCCACGGCTGGACGCGTTACTAAACAAAATAGCGCCATCCCAGCCTGGAGAAAAAGAATTGAGGACCGTATCGCAAAGGCAAGGGCCCTTATCGGCAGACTGATAAGCTTCAGGTCGCGTAATAATAGACCGAGGGTTGTGCGCACCGTTAGAATGGCGTTTGCTGGGACAAATATCAGTTTGTCCCAGCCGGATATCACGCAGAAACTAACGGAGCGCGTAGATGACCTGAAAAAACCTGCAAAAGATTGCTGCTTAGGGGAAGCGGATTCGCCGATTTACCGAGAGGTCAAGGCGGTTCAACCAGAATCGTCTCTTCCAGAGTGATCAGAAGAGGCTCTACAAATCATTGCAGCGACCAGAGGTATGTGGAGCGGGCCCAGGACCGGATCAGGCTAACACTGTCGCATTTTGGCGTGGCCTGTGGTCAGAGCCCGTAAACCACAGCGAGGGCCCTTGGACGGAAGTTGTGGCGAGTCAGTGTGCGAGTATTACGCCCATGTCATCGTAACGCCGGATGACGTAGCTGAGGCGGTCCGTAGAGCCCCGAACTGGAAAAGTCCGGGACTCGACGGACTGCATCACTACTGGCTGAAGGGGTTCGTGGTGTGTCACGCTGTGCTCGCCCGTCAGTTTCAAGAGGCTCTCAACCAGAAGTCGCTCCCTAGCCTCTTCACTACTGGGATCACTCAATTGGTTCCTAAAGACCAGATTACCACAGACCCGAGCAAATACCGCCCTATTACGTGTCTACCCACCATATATAAGACACTGACATCCATTTTGAGCGCGAGAATCATTCGTCACCTGGAGCTAAATCAGGTGATGTCACGTGCTCAAAATGGATGTCGGGGCGGTGGTCGTGGAACTAAGGAACCACTCCTCATTGACGCGGTCATTGGCAAAGTGGTGAAACGCAACCGTCGGAACTTCTCCGCCGCCTGGATAGACTACAGAAAGGCATTCGAATCGGTACCCCATACATGGCTAAAGAGAGTCCTCGAGCTGTACAAGATAGACTGTACAGTGAGAGACTTCCTCGAGCAGTGTATGGGGCAGTGGAGTACGATCCTTTGTCATCTGGGTGAGCGGATGATGGCTGCGAAGAACCACATAAGGATAAGAAGGGGTATCTTCCAGGGCGATTGTCTGAGTCCAATCTGGTTCTGCCTCTCCCTGAACCCTCTCAGTACCTTACTGGAGGGATCCGGGAGAGGATTTCAGCTACGGAAAGGAGGGACAAAAGTGACCCACCTTTTCTATATGGATGACCTTAAGTTATTCGCCTCCAGTCGCTCCCATCTTATGGAATTGCTAAAAATCACTTGTGAGTTTAGCAATTTCATTGGAATGGAGCTGGGCACGGATAAGTGTGCGGTCCTCCATGTTGAGAGGGGAAGGGTTGCTAACTCTGAGGGCATAGATTTATCTATGCCTGTCAACTTAAGGACCCTTTCCGAGGCTGAAACATACCGATACCTGGGTATGTCACAGAACATCGATATCGATGAGGCTGGTATGAAACAGTCAGTTTGCGACGTGTTTTATGCACGCTTGACCAAAGTGCTTAATAGCCTTTTATCTGGTGTGAATAAGACACACGCATATAACGGTTGGGTCATACCTGTCCTTATGTATACCTTTGGCACACTCAGGTGGACTCAGACTGAACTTAACGCCCTGGATAGAAAAGTCGGCACTACCATGACGTCCCATAGGATGCATCATCCGAGATCGTCGGTAATGAGGCTGTACTTGCCGCGAAAGCATCGTGGGCGTGGCTTTCTGAGCGCGCTCACTATGCATAATCGTGAAGTGTGCAGCCTCCGTCATTACTTCCTGGCGAGATCGGATGATCCATTCTATAATGACGTCATTTCTAGTGATAAAGGGCTTACCTCTCTATCCTTGGCCAACGAGCAATGGCAGGACCCAGCAGTGCTTAGCATTTCCGACCGGGAGACCGTATGGAAGGAGAAGGAGTTCCACGGGAGGTACTACAGGGCTCTACATGAGCCCTTCGTAGATACAGTCGCCTCCCTCAACTGGCTACGTTTCGGTGACCTCTTCGGGGAAACCGAGGGTTTTGTCTGTGCAATACAGGAGCAGGTTATTAAGACCAACAACTATCGGAGATACATCCTAAAGGATGGCACCGTCGACGTCTGTCGAGATATGTATGGGCTAATCCCAGTTAGCCTCTCTGGTCATCTGAGGCGACTGGGACTCCGTGACGGACCGCTCCGGGCTCAAATGCAGAAGGCGGTGCTCCTTGATACTGCCCGCATCGTCCGCCGGTTTCTTTCCCTTTCCCCCTAACCCTTGGCCGTTTGGTCTCCCCTGCCGAGGGCTTCCATCTGGTTGGGCTTTTATTTATTTATGTATTATATATTTATTTATGTTAATATATTAAATATATATTTAAGTAAATTTATTTTTCCCTTTATATATTTATCCAGCCCAACCAGATGTGATTACTCTATTAATAACCCAAAAATAATAATAATAAACGTTTTATTTTCTCACCACAACATTACAGAATTATTGTACATAATATTAGAATATTACACCTTAATGTTATACTGTGGGAGACTGGTGCCTAAGCTAGGCTTTACGCCTGTATTTCAGGCCACCAGGTCTCCGCCCTATGGTTGTAATTACAATACTTTTACCATGTACATGCACCATATCTGTAATTTACATAATGTACCTTCTTTTACTTATTACCTACCTTAGTACCTATTTAACTTTAGTACGGATAGTAATTAGTTAGGATTAGTGAGTAGCTTTTCAGTGTTATCATAATTTAATTCTTGTAGCCAGATAGTTATTTTATTTTTGCACGTAGTCTTATTGACGTTAAATATAGGGATAATTTTATTGATTTTATTGTATAGAAAACCTCCGAGGTGACAAAAGAAACGTTTAGATATTTTGGTGGATAGAGTTATATGAGTGCGGTCCACGGGGTTAAAACGCCTTTTCCCTCGGGAGAGTGAGGGATTGTATTTTAATAGAGCATGTTGTTTCAGTAAGGTTCTTTGTATAAAAAGTTGCCGCACAGTTAATATTTTCAACTCTTTATATAGGAGCTCTGTAGGATAGTGATACGGCAGCGAAAAAGGGACCTTTAAGATGGCTCTCTGCGTTCTCTCCATTTGGAGCATTATTGATTTTGGAGCACCGCCCCAGGACGTAATACCATATGTTAATAGAGATTGGGCCAAGGCAAAATATACGGATTTCTTTAGTTTATCATCCGCCGCGTCTCTCAGAGTTTTAATACATATGTTAATTTACGCAACCTGCTATTAAGTGTATTAATGTGTTCATGAAAACGTAGAGTGCTATCGATAATAACTCCTAGATATTTTACTCTGCATTGCATTATTGAGTGGATTGGAACACGAGTGACTTACGATGGTATGTGGTAGAGATGATGTGGTTAATGTTTTGTTTTTTAATCTAAACGGGACATAACATGTTTTATCTATGTTCAGTGTCAGAACGTTATTTCGAAGCCAATTTGAGACAGTGTTGTAGCCCAACTGGGCGTACGCATAGACTTCTTGCCATGTACTTGCACTAAAAAGGAGGACAGTATCATCCGCAAAACTTATGATTCGCCCTTTAGGAAGTGTGAGCATACCCAGTTCGTTAATATATATAAGAAATAAGGTTGGAGAAAGTACGCTGCCCTGGGGCGTTCCATAGGTAGTTGTGCATTCGGCACTGACGAACTTATCGACCTGAACGCGCTGAGTGCGTCCACTCAAGTAGTCTTCAAAAAGTCGCAGTTGAGTACCTCTAATTCCCATACTCTCCATCCTACGTAAAAGTATGGGTACAGAAACTGTGTCGAAAGCTTTGGAAAGATCTAGAAAAGTGCCGAGAACTTTCTGCCCATTGTCCAAGTTTGTAACAATATAATTTGTGAGGTCATGAATCGCATCGGACGTAGATTTGCCTGACCTAAAACCATATTGTGAGGGCGATAGTAAGTTATTTTTTCCAAATAGTTTACGAGCCTGTTGTTCATTATGCGTTCAAGTATTTTGGACAAGGCAGAGAGCACGGCTATAGGTCTATACTCGTAGTTATCGGTACGATCTCTGTCCCCACCTTTATAAATCGGGTGTATAATCGACTTTTTAAAAGCTTTGGGGAATTTTCCGGTTGTGAGAGCAAGATTGCTGATATATGTCAGGGGTGGGACAACTACATTAATATGCATTTAAAGAGATAAGAGGATATTCCATCCCAACCCACAGCACAGTCGTTACGGAGAGATATTATCAACCTTGCAACCTCGTCCTCATCCGTTGGTAACAATACCATGGACTGCGAGTTGTTGTTAAAAGCTTTTTTTGTTGTCTCTGTCCGTCCACCCAATATCTTTTCCGCAAGATTTTTACCTACGTTAGCGAAAAAATCATTTACTAAATTAACAGATAGCTCTAGAGAAGATGATAGAGTTAATAAGTGATGGGATGAATTCTCTTTCTTTTTCGCTCTGTTATGTTGTTTATTGCTCCCCAGAGTTGCTTAGGATTATTATTAGCCTTTTTTAATTAATTTTTTTCATATTCCAGTTTAATTTTTTTAACAACTTATCACAATAGCTTCTGTACCTAGTAAAAGATATTTTAAGACTTCGTTATCTGGCGACTTTTTTGATTTTTTGTGTAAGTTATCTCTGTGTCGAATACAGCGTAAAAGGCCAGGAGTTATCCATGGCTTAACGATTTTTTGCGTTTGCTACTTTCACGCCTTTTGTGTTTTTTTCGACCGCCTGTTTGATAAGACTTATCATTAATTCTGCTGCTACATGAGGATCTTGGGTATTATATACTTCACCAAAGTCGATTATTTTCATGTCGTGAGTCAAAAATTGATCATAGTTAATGCGCGTCGTTGTTTTTTTAACCGCTATTTTGGGCATTTTGCTTGCGAGAAATAATAACACGGTATCATGATCAGTTAGTGCTGAATGGGCGACTAATGTTGAAGCAGGTAATAGACTTTTGAGGACAAAATGATCAAGACATGCATTTTGTCTAGTGGGCAAAGAATGTGCAGGCAGTAGGCCGTGTGACGCTAATAAGTTTAGGTAATTAAGCTTGCTTATGTCGTGGCATTCGTCGTGGATGTTAATGTTTATGTCCCCAGTTATTATTACATTTTTGTAATGTGTGATATTAGTCAAGGTTATGTTAAGCGAATGCAGGAAGTTAGTGACATCTCTATGGCTTGGTGGCCGATATATTGCTAATAAAATGGTATTTTGGTTTATTTTTATTTGTAGACAATTTGCATCTATAAACGGGAATCTTCTACAGAAATCTGTAGCTTTTCATGTACGTATACAACAACACCCTCGTTTTGTGTTAGATTGTTAGCAGTATTAAAGTATTTATAACCTGTTAGGGCAGGGATATTATGCGTATTGGGAAGCCAACATTCAGTTAATGTAATTATGTCCCAATCAACCTTAGTCCTAGCGAGTGTGGTATAGAAACCAATCACATTTTTTGAGATACTTCTAATATTTTGATTAAGTATTTTGAGTGATTGCTTAGGGTTGAAGTTTAGTGGGATGCAATTGTCTAAGTCACAGGTAGATGAATTCGACACTGAGACAGAATCTATGTTGTATGTGTTATTTAGTATATTATCTACTATTATGGTGTTTATTTTTCCTAATTACATTTTTATATGTGACATTTAATAGAGCTAAATTGATAATGACCATTAATTGGTCGCCAGAAGTAGTACAAAAAGAGAGCTTATAGCATTTATATATTCTCGTATTGCACACAGCACATGTGTTCTTAGTTAAAAACATTAGTTGTATGTAGTGTGTGTATGTATTTGTTAGTGTAGTATTTGTGTGTTCTGTAGAATGTTGTATGTATATGAAATGACGTTGGTGATTAATATAGTTTTTAAATTTAATTTTATAAACTTGTAACAAGAATAGTATTATAATATATTTGGAGAATATTGCTAAAGATAAAATAACGCAGTCTAGTCACTTTTGTCGTCGTAGTTGTGCTAGATCATCTTCTGTCTTGATAAGTCGGCTGGGCATCCCTTCCTTTTTGCGTATGTACACCTTACCGTTGGCTGTCCAACATTGCTCGTATTCACTACTTTTAATAAACTCTCTTGCAAGGTAGTAGAGTCGCTTTGTCATGGCGGTGAGCACTTCAGAGACTTATAACAAGTGCTTAGGTCCTTTTTCTTGTAAGCAAAGTCACGGTTTTCTAGAGTATGTATTATGTTTGTGTATTTTAGGCACATTCCGCTCTTAACGGATTTATGGTAAGCGATTAGCATTGTATATGACATGTAAATTACATGTATATATTTTAAAGAGATTTACATGTACTTAACGGTGTATTTTACGCATCATTCATTTGTTTATAATTATTTTACGTTTTCATAGTCTCCCATGTTTACACATCTCTAGTGACACATCTCTAAGTTACGTCTGCCGCGCCGCTCTCACACCTTTCTTTCTTCTAACCTTGACAGACTAATTTAATTAGAGAATCGTAATGGTTTCATGTTTCGTAGGCTGGGTGGTCTGTATTTTTACATTAGCTAGACAGTTGTGGGGTGCACGACATATTATTATTGTTTACAAAATCGAACAACACGAGATTATAATGGGCAGCAATGAAATTGATACTCGTAGTTACGAACCTAATACTTAAATTGGACCGACATTCTCTTAAATAGCAAGAGCTGGGCAAATTTTTTTGAATTATTTTATTCGACTCTTGGTACACACAGTTAAATAATGCTTTCTTTGTTCACAGATACCTCAGCTAAAGGACCAAAGTGGAGAAAACATATTTATATGCCCACATTTATATTGAACATTCTATAATTGCCCCACTGCAATACTGCATACGGGAGACTGTTCCAATATACAGTAATCTATGGACTGTTCAGTTCAGTCAACTAAACGACATCAAAATAAGAAAAGAAATAGACCACTGACCTCTATATATACTAGTGAACATATCATAGATTACTGTATATATACTAGAGACATATAGAGGTACATGGTACATATAGAGGTCAGTGAAATAGACTGATTACGAAACGTTACGAAGACTATAAAGAGAAACGCTACTCTGAATCAGGACCCTGAATGAAGGGTGGTCGTGGCCCCTAATAAAGACTAAATAAGGGACGTCAGTTATTACACTAGCCAGATTTTATGCCCTTATTCAGTCATAGGGATGGACAAGTGAAAAAAGTATATAAGGTGCATCAGGGTAAGATCGTACAAGGGCTAAGATCGTAGGAATTATATTACCGCTGCATTTGGCAATATTTTTAACTGTTGACAACGTAGCGTTACGCGCCATTTTGTTGTGCCCGTCCCATTAGTCCGCGTCTAGCGCTACGCCAAGCTGGACGGGTGTTTTAATGATCTAAGTGAAGTTATAGACTAGACGTGCTTTTTGAGAAGATCCGATCTTACCCCAAGGAATTTTCACAGACAATTTGGTAAGTAGTTTTAATTTTTTTACTAGTTTCGTAATTGTTTATTAATGAGCGTTATATGACGGTTTAATTTGATTATTGAAATCACGCTTAAGACGTTTGCGGGCCGAAATCCGATCTTACCCCTCGAAAATATCAATAGGTAAAGATCGGACTAAAAAAATTCGGTCTATACCGTTAAAGTGCTTCTCAAACTTTTTTTTAATCTATATGTTACACTACTGAGCAAGGTCCCTCCAATTCGATATAATATGCACTTATAGTTTTTTTTTTTGGGTATTGTTTTTGTATTTTTATTTACTCGATAGAACTATTTTGAGCAACTGTTGTTAATATTTTTTTTCTAATGGGTAGTTATTTATTACCAAATTTTCAGTTTTGCTGATAATGATCGAAAAGGAGACCTAAAATCTTGATGTAAAAGGACAGTAATAATATAACACCAACATTCAATATTTATTGTTTAATAGTTAGTTAGTTACGCTGGTAAGGGAAAGACAAGACAACGAAATTGTGACTGCTTTGTGACGACATTAACAAAGAGCTGGCTATTTAAATACCAGGCATCCGCCCTGGTTTCACACGGGTGATTTCTGGATTTCAACAACAGCGCCACCTACCGGGCCCAATTGTGAATCTTAACCATTCTCGAATTAACTTAATTACACACACAAAAATTCAAAGCCGTTTGAAGGAGATCAGTTACATATACACGGTCAATAAATTAAAAACACAGAGATGACTATTTAATACTCATATATTTTAAAATTAAAATATAAACACAATACATGAAAATAATTTTAAATAGGTACCAAATTCCTCCAATTTTTTCGGTCACATGCTGCTTCCCACCAGTCTTCCCGAAAGTTTCCGAAATAAAAATACTTTGCAACAAAATTTTTATCTTTTACAGATTCGCCACGCCTAAAAACTACAGCCGAACATCACAAAGAGCAATTGCGTACTCGCAAAAAGACTTGGAAACTGCTGTAGAAAAAGTAAGAAAAAAAGAACTAACTAACTATGCTGCATCAAAACTTTACGGGATTCCAGCATCTACCCTTAGTGATCGAGTTAATGGTAAAACAGGTTTAAAAAGTCGTACCCTAGGAAGATCACCTGCTATACCTTTAGATATGGAAACCAAACTAGCATCAGGTCTACGTACAATGGAAAAATGGGGTTGGGGCTTATCTAAATCTGAAGTGATTGACATAGTGTCAGAGTTTATAAAGAGAAATAAAATAAAAACTCCATTCATAAATGATATACCAGGGAACGATTGGTTTCTTTCGTTCCGAAAGCGGCACAAGCTATCCATTAAAAAACCTCAACCAATAGAGTACCTCCGAAAACGCATGACAGATCCTTTTGTAATACACGAGTATTTCACTTTACTAGGAAGCACCCTTGAGAAGTTGAACCTAAACGACCCGCATAGGATTTGGAATTTAGACGAGACCTCTGTATGTTTAGATCCAACAAAAACGAAAGTTGTTGGCGCAGTAGGCGCACCATGCACAAGGACAACGGCTGGATCTGTAAAAGAAAATATTACCGTGTTAACGACTGTCAACGCGGTTGGCATCAAATTGAATCCTTTAATTGTATTTAAAGGGAGCTACGTATATGACCAATGGATGGCAGATCAAAATGAAGAATATGATTTTGAAGTTGCTTATGCTTCTAGCAAACGCGGTTGGATGGAGACCGAAATATTTTATAATTATATGGTTAAGGTCATAATTCCAAGTTTAGGAGAAGAAAGACCAGTGCTCTTAATTTACGATGGTCATAGCACCCACGTTGACGAACGAGTCGTAGCATTAGCAGCAGAAAACAACATAACCATTTTAAAACTGCCTGCTCATACATCTCACTTGCTACAACCTTTAGACTTAGCGGTCTTCAAGTCATTTAAAAGTATTTGGGACAAAAAACTTGTGGAGTGGCAACGCCAAAATGTCGGATTTAAAATACGTAAGAAAGAGTTTGCTGAAATGTTTGCACAAGCATGGAGTCAAACAACACCAAAAGTGATTCAAAATGGCTTTATGAAAGGAGGTATCTACCCGTTTGACCCAAATGTTATACCAAAAGAAAAATATGACCCAGCGGCTTATAAAAGATGGCAAAATGAAATGATATATAAAAGTGGGCAAAGAAATTTAGCAAAACTCAAATCGCTGAATCAGTCATGTATAGACGTCTTAAACAAAGAAATGAAGATTTATCGTAAACTTCAGGACATTATTCACGTCAGCGCTGAAAATCGTGCAGAGTCCGTGAATTACGGTATTTCTTTTGAGGAACTGCTTTTAAAAAAGGTTACGCAAAAACCACAAAACTCAAGAGTCAAAATGAAACGTATAGCAAAAGGAGCGGAAGTTATAACACACACATATTTGGAGAAAAAAAACGTAAAAAATCAGATCACAGTAGAAAAAGAACCACAAATTCAAAATTCAGAATCAAACTCCAATGTACACATTGATGATCATCAAGAACCTGGACCATCGGGAATGTCAAAAGAAAAGTGTTCAATTAAGATAAAAAATAATAAGCCTAAGAATGTTACAAAGAATAAAAAAGAAAAAAACAGCAAAAACACGAAGTCAAAATCTGGGATGAAAAAAGGAGTAAATAAAAAATGTTTAACAAATAACGCATCTACGGAAATCTTAGATCTTTACAATAAACAAATTATACCAAACGAGAACTCTCCAACTCAACGAATCAATATTAAGACTGAAGGTTGTTTGAAGAAAGGTATTCTCAAACAAAAAAGAAAACCTTTAAAAAGACAAGCCAAAAACTTCCAGAGCTCTTTAAGCACGACGTCTGAAAGCTGTGAAATGAGCTCACACAGTGATTCTGATTTACAAGGCATATTAAGCGATAATTCTAAATTTGACATGTCTGATTGGTCGGACATAGATGATGAAAACCAAAGAAAAAACACTGATCTAGATTTATTAAAGACATCAGACATTGACATTATAAAAGCATTACAGATTGATGATATAATGGAATTGACAGACACTGAAAACGGCCAAAAAAAGAAGCATTCAACGAGAAATGATAGAACACAAAGAAGCATAAATAACGATCTGAAGATGAATGATAATTCACAAGAAGAAAAAAAAATTAAGTGATGAGACAAAATGTACAGAACTTAATAATAATAAAGTCACTGTTCTGTCATCAGTTCGATTCACACCTGAAAATCGACCTTTCATTGGTTTAAAAACTTGTGCGACCTTAAAACTTGAACCTATGGATAAACAGTTTGATTTAAGTTCGAACCTAAAGCGTAAAGATTTACAAGGAGAATCTTTAGATAAAGAAAACACACCAGTGAAAAGATTAAGAACTCCTGCAATGAAAGTAAAGAGTATTGATAAGGAGTTAATCAAAATCAAAAAACCACAGATTAGTGTAAAATTTGAATCTTCAAACAAAACAGCATATGACATGAAGAACAAAACCGAAAAACGACAAAATAAGGTGGGTACATCACAGACAGACAACTTCGAAAGCAAGGTAAGAGAAAACGAAAGCTTGCTTTGTGAAAATGATAAAAAAGTGAAGAAGAATGAGTACAAAACTGGAGATACCGTCTTAACGCGTTATTATACTAAATCTTGGAAATACTATGTAGGTGTGATTGAAAATGCATATTTGGCTACAAGAAAATACACTATAAATTATTACAAAACTATCGGCAGAAAAGGAAATGTTAAATTTGTTGTTCCTAAACGAAAAGATCAAGACTGCGTACCTGAAGTTTCAATCGTTAAAGAAATTGAACTGCTTCAGATAAATGAAGACCCCGATGAGTATGTGCTAATGAACGACAGTGACGAGATTTATTTTTAAAATATTTCACTAGGTACAGTGCGTCTAAAAAATAATGAATGTGGCCGAAAAAACAAAGCTGTGTTGGGAAAGGTTGAAACTCAATTTGTTGTGAATGTGTATTACTGCTAGTGCCTTCACTCACGTTCATTACAACCCTTGTCGCAATGTAATGAATATTTTTTGCTAAAAATAATTTACTTATAGAGAAACATATTGATTTTATAATAACTTTATTAAAAATACAAATGTTTAAAAATGTAAGTTTATTTATGAACGTTACATACCCGGAAAAATCGGACGTCATGCAGCGATGGAGTGAATTTTATAGAGAATTGTATGCGTGTCATGATCTCAGTGAAGGATCCGGGGGTGACGCCGTGACTGGCACGCCAGACACGGACCTCGATGACACTGAGGTCATCAGCATGAAAGAGATTGAACGTGCGATTCGAAGTTTGAAATGTGGTAAGGCTGCGGGACTAGACAGAGTTACTGCTGAAATGGTCAAGTACGGTGGGCCTCGCGTCTGGGACAGCTTTCATCTGCTGTGCAATTTGTGCTGGCGGACGGGAGATGTCCCGGATGATTGGCGATCCGCGGTCATTGTGCCTTTATATAAAGGTAAAGGTTCACATTTTGACTGTGGGAGCTATCGGGCGATCAGCTTGACCAGTTTAGCAAGTAAAGTTTATTCGAAGATTTTGACACGCAGGATGCAAGAGAAATCGGAAAGATTCTTATGGGAGGCACAATGCGGATTTAGACCTGGAAGAGGATGCACGGATCAAATGTTTTCTCTCCGCATGATCACGGAGAAGCTTCTGAGTGTTAACCAGAGGATTTTCTGTGCTTTTGTGGATCTGGAGAAAGCATTTGATAAGGTTATAAGGAAGAAAATGTGGGAACTGTTGCCGGGATATGGTGTGGATGGTCGATTGCTAAGGGCTGTGCAGTCACTTTACTATGACTGTAAAGCCTGTGTGCGGGTAGGGCATGACCTGTCACCCATGTTTAGCGTCCAAGCGGGCGTAAAACAGGGTTGTGTCATGTCTTCCTGGCTGTTCATACTGTATCTCGACAGCTGTTTACAGAAGCTGAAAGATAGCTGTTTGGGTGTGAAATTGGGTGACATAAAAGTTAATTGTCTGCTGTATGCTGATGATGCAGTGCTTATTGCACCATCAGAAGCAGAACTGCAGGCATTAGTCACGTGTATGAAAGAGGAATGTGAAATTAAAGGTCTCCGTTTGAATGCTAATAAAACTAAGGTTCTGGTATTTGAAAAGGACGAAGAGAGAACGAAATGTGAAATATGGGTAAATCAGGAATGTCTAGAACAGGTAAATGAAATTGTATACTTGGGGAGTGCTTTCAGCCGGGATGGAAGATGTGATTTAGATGTGGATAGGCGTGTCGCTGCCGGAAACAAAGTCAATGGTGCCCTGAATACATTAGTCAAAAGGCAAGGCGTGGTGAAGAGTGCACGCCTTGCAATACATAACGCAGTTTTGGTACCGACTTTGTTATATGGCAGCGAAACCTGGGTATGCCAGAAGAAGCATAAAAGCAAGTTGAATGCAGTGGAGATGCGATCTCTTCGTAAAATGTGTGGCGTTACCATAGCCGACCGAAAGCGAAACGAAGAGATTCGCAATATGGCAGGATTGAAAGATGACCTTATCACAAAAATTGATAGGGGCGTACTCCAATGGTTTGGGCACGTTGAACGAATGAGTGAAGACCGAATGGTGAAGAAAATATATAGAGCGAAAGTAAATATTAAAAGGTGTCGAGGTAGACCGAGACTAACTTTCGAAGACCATGTGAGCAAATTGCTCGAAGCGGGGAGGGTCAAAAGTACTCGGATACCTAGACGTGCATGTATGAAGAAGTTAATGAACCTGAAAGAAGCGAAAGAGGTATGTAAGGATCGTGACACTTGGCGATCTGTTCTCTCTGGCTACCCCGTTAGGGATTGTGCGTGACGATAAGTAAGTAAGTAAGTAAGTAAGTTACATACCCGATACCAAATATAAAGAAGTAATGCTATGTTTTTGTTCTGAATGTTTTCATATATATTTATATTTGATTGTTTTTATATTTTTGTAAATGTTCCAGGGTCACCCACGAAATTCAAATTTTCTTAAGCATTTTTTTGTTGCAAATTTCAGCTCATTTAGTTCCCGTTGTTAAAAATACTAAAATTAATATACTTAAATATTCATAAGTATATAATAACAAATAAGTACGAAGTTAAGTATTGGTAGTAGAATTAGCTAAATGAGAAATGGAGCAGCAAGTTAAATTATACCTTACATAATAAATAGGTATCATATGAATTAAATGAGCACTTTGGCACGTAAAAGTTTGAGAAACATAAAACCTCTGAATTTGCCTATGCGGGGTAAGATCGGACGTAAATACATATATACATGTTAAAACCTTTACTAGTACTCAATTTTGAAGGAATTTTTAGAAAACCCTTCAATATGTTTTTACTTGGATAAGATCGAATGTTTTCTTGTTATAGAGCTTACTCTTATTGTTATAGTGATGGTTTTAGGAAGTAGTCCGGTCTTACCCCATCAAGGTCCGAACTTTCCCTCGATATTTTGAATAGTCAGGTTATCTTTGATCATTTATAAAACTACATTGCTTGTGGTTACGAAAACATCACAAATAGAAAACGAAAGCCTTGCTTATTGGCATACTATTAGATATTATTGAATTATTAGAGAGTACATAGAGACGAGAAAAAAAATAATATTCCAAGACCATTTTAGTTTTCAGAAAAACCGTCCGATCTTACCCTGATGCACCTTATATATATATATATATATATATATATATATATATATATATATATATATATATATATATATATATATATTTTTATCAAATCGATATTTTTAAAGTAATTGTAACAAATCATTTACTGTGTCTCGTCCTGCTAACTCTAGTTGCGTAACTCCAGGTGCGTCGAGTTGTGTGAATTTCAACTCGAGTTAACTCGAGTCGCAATTTTTACGTGTAAGCATATTTATTGAATGGAACATCGCTCATTAAAAACATCGAAGCTTAGGTACGATATATCGATTTTTTCGATGTTTTTTGTCACCATTTAAATATATACATACATATAGTATGGAATAAATAATCATTTTGAACAGAAATGAAACAAAGACGTATAATGATCAAACATTAAATTTATGTTATTTTAAGAAGTTATACACTATTTATTTTAATTTTATCAAATAATTATCAGAAAACAAGAATTAATTTTTTGCCTTATACTTTTATTTCTTTACTTGGTTGTAAGAATTTTAAAATAACAATTTTTACAACCTGGCGCCTAGTAAGCGGTTTCTCTCCTGGGTGATTGTAGATCCAGGCTCTGAAAACAACCGCTCACGGGATACAGAAGTTACCACGATAGGCAAATAGATCTTATCTAGGCTATGAAGCCCGGGAAATAACCCTTTCAGGCCTTCCCACGTGTAATATATGAAACTCGTCGTCTTCTAAAGTTTTATTTCTTATGATGTGGTGCGTTAATTTTGTTATGGTAGTTCCGTATGTTACCGTCAATATTATCGCATTTCCTGAACACATCTACGAAACTATATCGAAATACAAACTGGTGAATAACCGTTCATCCATAAAAATCAATGTTTCAAAAAAATGTAACGAAATATAAAGTACCGTAAGCCGATAAAATAATTTCCATTACAAAATAACTATTACTTTATACTTTATATTAAGACTGTACTTATGCCATACATTTAGTTAAAGCTCAAACAATATAATTATCAATTAGAAAATGAATGAAACGATTTGAATCCATTTTCAATATTTGTTAACTTGTTATAATTAATTATCACAATAAAAATAACTACAGTTTTTCCTCGAAAATGGAATTACCGATTAAAGACAATTGCGCTTCTGAAGTTCGAGTATATTTTCGGCTGAAAGACCATTCGCCCGTTTGTTGATTCACAATTAAAATTTTCGGGATTGAGTTATTTCTGCTATATACTCGTAAACCTTCTAACTTCAAAAAATTAGACGTTATCTAACATTGAAATATTTGGTTTGAACATTTATTTTTCGGCAACATAACATTCGTGATAATTTACTTTAGTGATTTACGTGGTAGAGCCACGCTGCAGCTATATCATGGTTGTACGAGTAGCATGAATGGGTCGGCTCGACCGGGAAAGAATCACGCTCTCACAGAATATCAGCGTAAAATAGCAGCTTAATACTGCTATGTTTCGTATGGTGAGTGTAGAGATCCGGAGACCCTTTTTTACTAGAAACGAGGCATTCCATCTTAGTCCTCAGGGGTGTCAACGCATCTGTGGTTTGATTCTTAATCGAAGATAAATTAGATGTCTATGGGCCACAACATCCACTTTTCATCAGGTGGACTGTGTGCTTGTTTGTCACCGTCATTTTATTAAAAAAAATTATCGTTCACAACTTTTAACTAACGGAATTTTATACCTTCGAATAGTTGATTATCTCGTAACCACTGACGGCAAGCCAAAACATCGTTCATAAAACATCGCTCATGAAGAACCATGTTTATGAACGATATATCAATGTTTGAAAGAATTGATGTATCGTTTTAATCCCTAGTCGTGCATCGAATAAGTGCCCTAACTCCCTTGGTGTTACTATTATTACACTGCACGGTGGCAAGGACACTGCAGTTCTGGTCCACTTTGACGCCTTAATTAGGGACCCTTACTCCCTTTCTCTTATTATACCACCCTCAGGGCATAGAGACCCTGATACACGGTAGTGTAATAGGGGTATAAACACTACGTCATCTTATGACCAAGTGGAACTTCTGGAAATATAATTTATTTCTAATAAAAAGTTGTATTTTGTTTTACATTGACACGGTGATATACACAATAATTTAAAAATAAATCTAAGACAATTGTATTTCATCATTATCATTACAGCCATTCACAAGTCCACTGCTGAACATGGGCCTCCCCCAAGTAATGCCACAAAGCACGGTCCTGAGCCAGTCGATGGATGCAGTCCATTGACTTCCTGCATGTCTTACCAGGTCGTCACTCCATCTATTGGGGGGTCGCCCTACACTACGCCTACCGGTACGAGGCTGCCACTCACCACTCAAGAAACTTCCTTCCCCATCGGTTATCGGTTCGAGCTATATGGGGCCCATTGCCGCTTCAGCTTACTAATCGGTTGGGCTATGTCAGTCACTCTGATTTTACTGCGGATATCCTCATTTCTGAGTCTATCACGCAGAGAAACTCCGAGCATAGCCCTCTCCATAGCTCGCTGAGCGACCTTGTGCGTCTTCATACGGCCAGCAGTGAAGGACCACGTCTCAGATCCGTAAGTCATCACTGGCAACACGCACTGGTTGTACAATCTAGATTTCAGAGATTGAGGTATACCTGACGAGAAGATGTGTCGTAATTTCCCGAACGCTGCCCAGCCGAGTTGAATCCGTCGATTGACCTCTCGGTCAAAGTTGGATTTACCTAGTCGGACTATTTGTCCCGGGTAAACGTACTCGTCAACAACTTCGAGCGTAGTGCTTCCAACAACTACCGGCATAGGTGTGACATGGACATTAAACATGATCTTTGTTTTGTTCATCTTAAGACCTATGCATTATTGAGGCACTATTGAGGTCATTGAGCAGAGTACTTGAGTCCTCCAGTGATTCTGCCATAACGACTATATCGTCGGCAAATCGAAGGTGAGTGATGTACTCGCCATTGATGTTTATACCGTATCCTTTCCAGTCCAGTAGCTTGAAAACGTCTTCCAATACAGCGGTGAAGAGTTTCGGGGATATAACGTCACCCTGTCTTACACCTCTCTGCAGTTGGATAGGTTTCAAACTCTAGTTCTGTACTCGGATAGCCATCGTAGCCCTACTGTACAAACACTTCAGCACTTCGATATACCGACAGTCAAATTGGCACCGCTGAAGGGACTGTAGCAACGCAAAAATTTCGAGGTTTTAGATTTCGACGGAATCAAAGGCTTTCTCATAGTCCACATACGCTAGGCAAAGTGGCAGATTGTACTCCTCGGTCTTCTGTACAATCTGCCGCAGGGTATGTATGTGGTCTATGGTACTGAAGCCTTTTCGGAAACCGGCTTGTTCGGGAGGCTGGAAGTCGTCGAGTCTGCGTGCAAAACGATTCTCGAAGTGTAATATGACTCTCTAATGACTCTCAAAAACAGCACGTAGATGCGGCTCAGAAGGGAAAACGGTCTGTAGTTCTTCAAGAGAGCGTTGTCGCCTTTCTTAAAGAACAAGACCACCGCACTTCTGCTCCACGCCTCCGGAGTAGTGCCTCCATGGAGGACGGAATTGAAGAGCTTCTGAAGGACTTCAAGTACCGGGGTTCCATCCGCTTTCAGAAGCTCCGCTGTAACTCTATCCTCGCCTGGGGTCCTGCCGTTTTTAAAGTGCTGGAGAGCCATTCTAATCTCGCTTAGACTGACGTCCAGGATATACTGTCGGATAAGACTTGCTCTTGGATCGTTACTCACACTTGCATGTGGCTCCACCGATGGTGTGTACAGCTGCCCATTGAACCTCTCAATCTCACTCAAAATCTCAGGTGTCTCGGAAACGATGCTGCCACACTCAGTCTTCAGCTTTGACAGTTGACTGTTTCTGGCAGACAGGTCTCTGGCAAAGACTATGGCCGTTGTAGTTGTTTTGCCGTGTTAAGAATATCCACTACCCCGTATATTCCCGTGGGTGTCGTAAAAGGCTACAGAGGGAAACAGGCAGGAGACGGGCAGCAGCATCTCCTGATAACAGCAACTGTACAACAAAAAAACTGCGGTTGCCAACCCGCTCGCCAGGCGCGGCAACTATAGCAATATACCCTCCATGAAAAATTACACAAATAGACGGCCCCAGTCCCCGGTGGCCCTGCTATTCTTGGCTACGGTGGCGACCATGGTAACGGCGCGGCAGGGGGTGCTAAAAATCTCCGATGGAGGTTCAGTTGCCACCTACGACGACTCGACCAGGCAACATTTAACGCACGAACCCTGAGGACTGACGAGAAGATTCTGGAGATGGAAGAAGAGATAGACAAGTTGCGCTGGAATATTATAGGATTATCCGAGGTTCGAAGAGAGGGGAGGATACGGTGATTCTCTAATCCGGCAACTTGTTCAATCACCGGGACGGTGACTATCTGTCCCAAGGAGGTGTTGGATTTATCGTCCACGAGTCTCTCGTTAACAACGTTTTAAAGATTAGGAGTATATCCACAAGGGTTGCGTAACACAGAATCACCAAACGGTATTCGCTGAAGGTTATACAAGTTTATGCGCCAACGTCGGAACATCCCGATGAGGAGGTGGAAGAAATGTATGAGGATATTTCTAGAGCCATGCATTATGCCAGAAGTCGCTATACGGTGTTAATGGGAGACTTCAACGCAAAACTGGGCACAATAAAGAACGGTGAGCTGAAGTTAGAGAAATTTGGGATAGGGCAACGGAACCCAAGGGGCCAGCAGCTGGCCGACTTCATAGAGAAAGAGGGACGTTTTATGATGAACTCTTTTTCCAGAAGCGGCCCCACAGAAAGTGGACCTATCGAGCTCCGACGGTTCGACAAAAATGAGATTGGCTTCATTATGACGACCAGATGCCAACTGTTCAGTGATGTCTCAGTGATCGTAAGGGTGAAAACTGGCAGCGATCACCGAATGGTTAGAAGCACACTGAACCTAAACGTTAAGTTGGAAAGGCCAGAATCCCGAAACCTTTCAGCTCGAGTTACGTAACCGCTTTCAATGCCTATAAGACTGCAATGCAGTGGACGATATGAATGATAAGCTCGTGGAAACTGTCCATGCGGTCGGAGCTAAGTTCTGCAAGACCCACCGCAGAAGAACGCAAAAACTCTCCGATCACACTCTTAATCTCATGACTGCAATCGTCAACCTGAGAGACCTGTCTGCCAGAGAGAAAAAGTAAGAAAGAATTATTTAAAATTTTAGTCTGCTGACAAGGTAGTTTGCTAGTTTGCAATTTTCATCTGGTAGCACTGCGCGCTTACACAACCATAGACTAATATATAATTGAACAGGAATACATCTCTATGGGAATACACAACACAACATGCACATGTTGCGTTTTCAAAAAGATAAACATTGTACCATATTTTATTAATCCTATTAAAGTCAATTTATACAATACTTTTAAAATATACAATTATGAAAAGTAAGTCGCTTGAATTGTTGAAAAACGAACATAGTGTGGAAAATAATAAAACATTTGACTTTGTAAGTTTGTACAAAACTGCTGCAGAAACAAATGTAAAATTATTAGAAAATGATAAATTGGAGCAAAAATTGAAAAAGAAGAAAATTAAATCAGATCGTGAAAATCGGCCTCATAAGGACAAGAAAAAAAGTAAGAGTAAACCGGATGACATTTCTCAAAATATTGATCCAAGCGAAAATGTGAGTAAGTCGTCGCATAATGAAATTTCTAAAATAACCTCCTCCCCAAACAATGGTGAAAAAAAGAAAAGTGCAGTTGACATAAAATCAATAATAAAAAGTTCAGATGACTCTATGAATGTACCTGAGGCTAGTTTATCTGACAGTAAACCGAAGAAAAGAAGCAAAACTGTTAGTTTTGTACTGGATGATAATGAAGAAACTGCTGTAAAAAAAACTAAAACTGATAATTCTGCAGATAACAATAACATAGTTCAAAGTATAAACAAGAATAAGAAGAATAAGCTTAAGAAAATTAACAAAAAGAATCTTGCTGAAAAGGAAAATGATGATGAAGCTTATCATCCAAAATTGGATAACACGTCAAATGAAAACATAAAAAAGTTTTCAGAAAAGCATAGCATAACCTCCGAATCAGGAAAAACACATGCAGATCTTGAGCTTTCAAAGTTTCTGGTTAAGAAAAAGGCCAATAAAAAATTTAAGAAACATCAAAAGGAAACGGGAAACGGTGAAGATGAAAATAAAATTACAGAGGCTCAAAATAAAGGCCAAAATGAACAAGTTAGCAAAAAAAATAAGAAAAAGAAACATTCTTTAAAAGCCACTCAAGTTACTGATCCAACGGAAGGTGAACCTGTTACAAAGTCACGAAAAAAAGATGTTAAACCTGAAATAATAGCTGAAGATCTTGAAAATCTCAATATTGGTGATAATACTCATACACTGACAAATCTTCTTGATGAAATGACAGTAGTAGATAGAAAGAAAAATACAGGCAAACAAAAAAAAGGGAAACATGCAAAAGTAGCAAATACAGCAAATAATGACAGCAATTTTGAAAATAGTGTAGAAATTAAGGAGAGAGAAAAATGGAGGAAGCGTAAATGGAATAAGGACAAGAAAGGAGTGTTAAATGTAGACCAAGTCTTATGTTCGGTAATGGTTGAGAATCTTCCTTTAAATGTGATACTGAGTTATAAGAAATTATTGGCTGAACATTTCTCTAAGTGTGGAGTAGTAAAGAAAATTGGGTATGTATGTTTTATCTCTAAAGTATGTTTCTAGGGCAGGCGGAAAAATGTACATTGACTTGAAGTATTAAGTTAGCATCAAAACAAAACTACAGGTATTGCTTCCATTCATTTCTTTATAGATTATGTATTGTTATGCGCTAAGTGTGTTTCATAGTATGGGGTAGGGTGAAGTCAGTGGTCATTCAGATATAACAAACCTGTTTCCACACAATTCACGGTCTCGAGTCGTGCGTATATTTGCGAGAGTAGTCTGAGCAGGACTCATTTGCTCATTCCTCATTCTGCTTTGGATGTAGATAGTTTGAGATTTAAAATTTTCGGTTATAGTTGTTGTTTTCATTTTTAATAGGTTTGTTTTCTTTGTTGTATTGTTATGTTTTGTATTAAAGTTATAGAATCGGTATAAAATCGGTCCATTGACATCAAAATCTTATAAAGATTTTACGAAAGAAGCGTAAAGTGTTGCATATTGCAGAAACCGAAAAAATAATGCTTAGCATTAAAAGTTCACCTTTTTACTAGAGTTGGGCCGATCAGTACATTGGCCGATTGGCCAATTAGCCGATTATTCGGTTAAGAAATAGTCGATAAATCGGCCCAGACAATCCCTGTTTTGGCGGCGTTCGGGAAATGTCGGTCTCATTCGTTGATGATGAAGATGATTGAGATTCTTTATTTAATAACATTACAGGAAAAAAACAATTTATTTTGGTTTTACATACAGAAAAATAACAATTTAATTAAATTTAATTTTTAGTACAAAAACAATAACAATTTAGTTTTAAGTACAGAAACAAGTATTATTCTATTTGTCCTTTAAAAATCTACATGCATGTAGTTAAACAATCTTTATTCAAGAATTACGTGTTTTTTTTGTTATGCAAAGGGAGAGGCTTAAAATTTGTTTTTTAAAGTTTATTAAGTGTATCATATTCATATTTTTTTTTGTTATGGGTACTCTGAATTACGATTAGAAAATGTTAAAAAGTAGAATTAAAATAGTAAGTACTTAGGTTTTTTTTTATTTTAAAATTTTTAGTTTTAAATTTAAATTGCTATCTGATTCTTTTTTTTATTACCAAAGTTCCTATGACCAGAATAATTAACATTTAAAACATGTGAGAGTGATTTTTCAATAAAAGTTATGTATGAACCTACTTACTATTTATTTGGTTTACCTACATATAAATCTGACGTTATTTTACGCATGGGAGAGAAACTATTATTTTCTTAAGTTTAAAACTTTACTCATATTAATGTGGCCGCACTTACCACACAGAAAATCACGAAAAACCTTTGCTGAAATTAATAAAATAAAAAGCTGATTAATCGGATTCACCGATTAGTCGGCGGCTAATCAGCCCAATTCTACTTTTTACCCGACTGCCAAGAAGTGGTTATGTGTTGTACAACTACCTACCTACCAACTTATTAAACAACTTACCTATTATTAACGTAATAATGAAAATTGTGTTAATTCTTATCCTATACCTTTAAATGAGCAATTCTTGTATATATATATATATATATATATATATATATATATATATATATATATATATGTATATATATAATCGGAATCTCGCAAACGGCTCCAACGATTTTCATAAAATTTTGTGTGCAGGGAGTTTCGGGGGCAATAAATCGATCTAGCTAGGATTTATTTTTAGAAAATGTCTTTTTGTCCGTGTGTTTTGGGCAATGAAAAACTGATATAAACAATATCGTTAGAATAGGAAGGTAAATTTTGACATTTTATTAATGATTACAAATAGCTTAATTGGTATATTGGGCGGTCACAAAATCGTAATACCATGGTTCGAGCCCAGACTGACCGACCGATTTTTTTAAATTTTTTTTTCAAGTTCCTTTCTTTTTTGAGAAAATCTATTTTTTCGGGCCCTTTTTTTAGTATTTCTTAAAAACACGAAAATTTAAATTAAGCTAATTGCACTCATGATTTTTTATTCAAATAACCAGTTCAGTTTTTTCTATTATATCGCTAAGATCAAAAAATATTATTCGTATTTCATCAGTATGTAATTTGTATCTAAATATAATGTTCAAAACACTCGAATTAAAAAAAAAACCGAGCGAAAAATACCGAGCCAAGCTCGGTCAACCGGGTACTGATTTATAAATAATAAATTTTAATTAATGTTAATTTGTTGTTTAATTCATGCAAGTACAGGATAATCTCCTTTCCTCATAATATAATAAGAGACACAGGGCATGCAAAGAACTTCACACTCGGCACTCTTATCTTTCACTCTGATGATGTATGTTGTAATGATACAAGGATAAATAAAATAAAATCTAAAAAGAAGTTTGGCTACCCCAATGATATCGTCAAAGGTCAATCTACGTTTTTCTACCTGCCCTAGGAACATACTATATACATAAATATCAGTTGATGATGTCCACTAGTCTTGCTAAAACTTGAAACTGACTCAAACAATTTTGATGACATTTTTTGTGTGTTAAAAGATATTAATTAATTTGCAACCTTCCGCTAACTAAATACAATGATGTGTCTTACCTGGATTGAAGAGCACCTCCCGCCCTCCCTCAATTGCGTGCACCAATCCCGTCACCACTAATCCCAGCACCACTACTTCCAACACCGCTACTCCCGGCACCACTACTCCCAACACCAATATTCTAGGAAAGACACCATCGACGATAATACGACACGTGTTTCGTTTCGTTGACGCTACTTAGCGGTCAGCCGCCGTAGAGTCTACATCACCTGAGGATGCCTCGTGTAGAGGCGAAACACATGTCGTATTATCGTCGATTATTTACCTTTGGCTTTATTACAATGGATTTCTGCAAAGTAACGCCTGATTCTATCAATTTTTTGTGTGTGTTTGAGTCTGGTGTGTTCGGGTCCCTACTAGATTAACAATTAGACACGGTAGTGCTGTTATTGAGGTCCAGAAATAACCTTTGCGAAGCTGGGGAGGATCGCTAGTGTGTAATAAATATTCCATACTTTATTGTAAATTTTACAAAAGTTGAAGTTATACTTTTCTTTTTTTAATTGGATCAAAATAAACCTGGTAGTAGTATGTGGTCTAATTTATGCATTTAATGGAACACAGTAAAAAGTCTAGAATGAAATGCAAGGAACTGAGTATTTTATTGTTTTATTGAGTTATTGTTAATTAGAGAGTAGAAAAACAACATAATTTTATAAGTACAAATAAAGTATTCATAATTTTATCAATAAACCTTAATATCTAAACTTTTAAATGAAATCACTAATGTAATTAGTCTGTCATTTTTGTTTCATATATTTAACAGTCCCAATATTGATTTTTCCCATATTTTATTTATATTGTGAGATATTATGAGATCATCGTAATTGAATAAAAAGAATTTTTCCATTTTTATTTTGCTGCTTTGAGTTCTTTTTTATACATTTCTATTTTTAACTTTTATTGACTCAGAATCATCCTCTTAATGAATATATCATTAGTTACTTGCTCAAGTGAAGTAAAGATGCTATGACCAGACTGTCGTCTATTTCCCTTTCTTTGAATTTGTAGACACAATAGATAGACTGAATCCAAAATGTCTGCCAATAAACCACTTTTTTGCAACAAACTTGCAACAAATATTTGGCTATTAGATACTATTCAGCCAAATACTAAATACTTAAGTAAGTGGTTTTATTGTAGTCAGGTAATTAGTAAATTGAAAATATTTATTTATTTTATCTTATAATTATTATTTTTTGTATTAATTAAAGTAGTCATAGGTACATAATGAATTTTCATTATATAAAAATTTTTAAAAGTACTTTCAGATCAACGTCTGTGCACTCAAATAATTGTAATTAAAGTGGAAGGTAATGGTGCAGAAAGACTATTTTTTTATTTTCAGATGGTAGTTTACTCCTTTCCTTCTCGTAGGCAATCCCAACTTCAGAGAAAAGACATTCTGAAGAATAAACACTACTTCTTTCCCGGTCGAATATTTTTGCCTAATATCTAAATTCGGCCAGGAAGTTCGCAAAATATTCAGTATTTGGTGTGTAGTCAAATATACTATTGATTGTAAGTCTACTTCTTTCCCTTCTCTATCAGGCGTATTAATGAAAATATTTAGTCAACACAAAGATTTTATTGTACTTCCCCATGTTTACAGTTTCAAAGTTCATGACCAACTAACAGTATGATAAGATTAAGACATTTGAGAAGTTGAGGTGAACTCATGCAAGGCAAACAAACAATTATATTACTTTTTATTTATTTATTTATCTTTATATTTATAGGTTCTTGCACTTTCAACTAGGAGTAACAAAGGGCGGACTTAAACTTAATACCTTATGACATTCTCTATATATTGTATGATGTAGCTAGCGGTTCCCGCGACTTCATTCTTGTAGAATAAACTTTACTTATTTATTATTATACTTCCCTATTTGAATCGGATTTTGTTCACAATTTTTTTTGTGGGTTTTATTTTCATCTGCGGAACCCTAATTCTTTTTCTAAAATAAAAGCAGCCCAATTTACTCCTTATAACATCAGCTATCTGCCAGTGAAAGATGTTTGGAAGATTAGCCGGAATAAACAGGCAGACAGCCAAAAATTTTAAATAATGTTTTTTGTTATAAGTACTGTATATACTTTGATATGCATTTAGTAAAAAGCTGTTATTTTGACATTATAAGCAGACACTTTAATTTTATTTATTTGTATAGATATGCAATCACTTTGTGGGCAGTTCAAATTAATAAACAACAAAGAACAGAATACATACAGCTGTATTTCTTATCAATTGGTGGACTTAATGTATGTCATGTCTACTATAGTGCTTCTACTAAATGTTTTTTATTTTGTTTTCAGCATAGTGGAAGTGTATCCCACTGAAGACCCTAAACCTGTTTTTACCACAACTGTCTTTTTTGATAGTGAAGATGCAGTATCAAAGGTAAACCGTCCAATAGTCTTGGATCTTCTTTAAATTAAATATTATTGGCCTAGATTCGGAATCTGACATTGTTTGAATATTTCTTTGTTTGTCTCATGCCTCACTATACAGTGTTGTTTTGCAATAACCAGCCAAATTTGCAGAGAAGGTTTACAATAAGTAATATAGGCAAATGGTAAAGAAAAATAGATTAAAAAAAACTCAAACATTCTGTCCTCTTTATCTTTTAATTTCAAATTATGTGCATGCACACATTCATAAAGGTCATAAATCACATTCAATTTCGGATCTTTTCAAATAAAAATAGAAGCCTTATTTACTCAAAACTGCATTAACATTATATATATATATATATATATATATATATATATATATATATATATATATATATATATATATATATATATATATATATATATATATATATATATATATATATATATTTGAACTTGAGTTAAAAATTTGGCTTGCATTTGAAAAATAACCTTGTAATAACATCCAATTGCAATAAAAACTTTGGTGAGTTGTGTGTTAGTAAGAGCTTATGACAATAACATGTATTTTTTTTTATTCATCTCTGTTTATGTTCTGTTATTTTACTTTTCCGATTAAAATTAAACTTGTGAGTTTTAGTTTGGATTTGCAACACTTGCTTTCTTCATATGTTTTTTTGTTTCAAAATTTGCTATCAATTTTGAACTGAATTTTGGCATACCTATGTTACTTCAATGACAACACATTTATATTTGATAAAGTTTATTTATTTTTGGGTGTTTTCCTGTCATTGACTGCACTCTCATAATTTTGTTCCCCACTAAACCTATAAGGTAAAACATATTTATTGGCAACTGCTGTACATAACGGTCCTTAATTGGAGAGTTTTTGTTTGTACCCTGTTTACTATACAAATATAAATAAATAGGTAGATGAGATACTCGTGATGCTAGATAACTATCAATAAAAAATTGTACTACCCATGTTTCAGGCATTAGAAGAGGACAACACATCATTTGAAGGCAATTTCATCCGTGTCAAAAGACCACTTCCACCCACCAAGACGACTCTGGTGGTGCGTTCCTACGGCGAACTGACTGAACAGGCTCTGAGCTCTGTTTTCAGTGGCGCCGGACGTATAAGGAATATCCGGCATTTAGTTAAGGGCAAGAAATCTATGGGTAAGAAACATAGAATTCTATAATACATACATAATAGAACAGGGGAGTGGGTGGAGCCCGTGTAGCCACTAAAATGCCACTAACACGTCAATTCACACGTATAAATGTCAACACGAGATGTGTTTTGATGTTACAATCTTTTGCTTGCAACAATTGCTTGTATGTGTGCTCCCGGCGACGCAATTCCTCGTACAAAATACGGTTGACAGCCATTCTATTGTGTATTATAGTATTCTATGGTAAGAAATTAACTCACATAGCTAACAAATTGTGTCCTCATAATATGGAAAAAGCCTAATAGATCTCAGATAGATGGCAGCTTATCATTTCGTATATACTGTTACAGCTTGGACCTCTCTGTTGAGCGAACTGCAAAAATGGCATTTGTCTTGAGCTTGAGCACCTCATTGTTGTCAGTGATTCCAGACCCCCACTTTCTATGTATGATAGTTTTAAAAAAATTATGGAGGAAGTTTAACTTAAGCTTTATAAACAGAATAAATCTGTTGTTGTATGTGGAGACTAATATGAATCTCCTTGAAACTTCTTCCATAAGTATTATGTTTACATCATTGCTGAAATCATACAATCTTGTTAATTTGTTCTTAGAGCACACATGTATTGCTGGGCGTAGTGCAACTTGTATGGATAATATTTTGCTGATGTTGAGCCCTTACATAAATTAATTATTAAAAATGTAGATTCTGATCACTGTAGACAGTTGGTCTCACTGCCTTCATCATCATCATCATTACAGCCTTTCACAAGTCCACTGCTGAACATAGGCCTCCGCTAAGTAATGCCACAAAGCGCGGTCCTGAGCCAGCTGCATCCATCGACTTCCTGCATGTCTTATCAGGTCGTCACTCCATCTAGTGGGGGGTCGCCTTACACTAGGCCTACCAGTACGAGGCTACCACTCAGGAACCTTTCTTCCCCATCGGTTATCGGTTCTTCGAGCTGTATGGCCGGCCAATTGTATTTTCAGCTTACTAATCTGTTGAGCTATGTCAGTTACTCTTTTTGACTGCGGATATCCTCATTTCTGAGTTTATCACGCAGAGAAACCCCGTGCATAGCCCTGTCCATAGCTCGCTGAGCGACCTTGAGCGTCCTCATACGGCCAGCAGTGAAGGACCACGTCTCAGATCCGTAAGTCATTACTGGCAACACGCACTGGTTGTACAATCTAGTTTTCAGAGTTTAATTTATACCTGACGAGAAGATGTGTCGTAATTTCCGCTGCCTAGCTGAGTTGAATCCGTCGATTGACCTTTCGGTCGAAGTTGGACTTACCTAGTCGGACTATTTGTCCCAGGTAAACGTACTCGTCAACAACTTCGAGCATAGTACTCTCAACAACTAAAGGCATAGGTGTGACATGGACATTTAACATGATCTTTGTTTCGTCCATGTTCATCTTAAGAACTATCCATTGGGAGACACCATTGAGGTCATTGAGCATAATGCTTAGGTCCTCCAGCGATTGTGCCATAAGGACTATATCGTCGGCAAATCGAAGGTGAGTGATGTACTCGCCATTGATATTAATACCGTATCCTTTCCAGTCCAGAAGCTTGAAAACGTTTTCCAATGCAGTGGTGACTACTACTACTACCTTACATGTACAAAAACAGAAAGTTAAGAAAGTTGTGCTTGTTGCAATAATTGGACATAACTTAGAGAGATTTAGAAGTAGTATTGTGAAAAACGTACAATTTCTTTCATGTAAAAACAATACAAACTATTTATATAGGTCATTATTTAAACATATAATTCCTGAATTTAATAATATATTTACTTCTAAAACACTCTCTTTAAACAGTCGCAAATCGTTTAATGGTTTAGAAATAAATATATTAACTTTGGCTGGCCAATATATTTACGAAAATTTAATGTATGTACACAAAAACAAAAACGGTTTTATTAAAAATAGTGATGTACTCAAGATACAAGCACTAGTTAGTTATACCAGTTACTCGACTCCAAAGAGTAGGTTTTTCTTTGCGTAGCGACCATCTCGTTCCCCTGGGAACGAGATGGTCGCTACAGTGATTCTTAATGTTTTGAAATATTATATTCTAAATTATGATATTTTTTTAAAAGTCTTGCTGTGTTTCTTGCTGGTCCTTACCAGGAGAGAGGTTTTTTCCGAACCAGTGGTAAAAGTTGAAAATGACTTTCAATAAGTATTACATATAATCTATATTGAATAAAAAATTATTCGATTCTATTCTATTCTAACCTATTAAAGAAATTAAAGAAATCTAACTCTAATAACAAATTCATACCCATGATTTTTATCTTACCTTGATTGATATATGTATTTTTTCTAACTATTATAACACCTGCTTGGCTACTATCTGCCGAAGATGGTGCTGTCGGCTGTGTCATCACTTATGTACCACTTAAGCGCACTTAGACTTAGTATAGTTTACCTTTGACTTGAAGACACCTATCCAATTATTAATATTCGGATGGATAAACAGATGCTGGCAGATTATTTCTTTCCTTGCCTGTATGCATTGTGAACGAAGTAAACCGTTTAGTTCGAATTGTAGTTCGCTACAGCTGGCAGCACCGAGCCTTCAAAAACTTGAACAGATATTTCTATAACCAAGAATTTATAAAGAAAAAATGCACTAAATTTATATCAAGTAATTTAAAAAAACAAATATTTTAGTAAGTATTTCCGTATTTTAATTTAAATTGCCTTTGCAGCTACTGCATTCATAGAATTCGATGGACCGCGGGCGGTGGAGCGCGCAATCAAAATGGCGGAGGAGGCCAAAATTGGCGGGAAAAAGGTTCACGTCTCAAAGTTTCAACTGAGAAAAGAAAATAGAGATAAGAAAATAAAACACACGAAGAATGGGAAAACAGAGAATAGTGATGACTCTAGTGATTAATTCTGTTCTTAAGTAGTTTGTTTGTAGTGAAAGTAATGTTAAACTGTTTGTTTATACTTTGTCAGTTGAAGTTTTTATTGAAACAATTATAATAATGTTTTTTAAATATATTTTCATATCGGTATTTGTCATAGGTTTTTAGAAGTCGAGGTGGAGTTGCGACTGTATCGAAGCTCTGGTAGGGCTATATTGGAGCGTTTTGTTTCCGTATCTTTATCCGTCGTCTTCTTTAATGATAATTGTATATGTAACGCTTTTAATGTTAAATTCGTATTCCATAATTAATGTTGACTTCATTAACTATGGAACTATGGCTCTGCTTAGTTTTTCTTTTAATCCTAATTGCAGAGTTGTGATGAGAGTTGCATTCTATTGTATTCATTGTGTCTATTTTTAATATGTTTAATTACTATTTGTTTTGAAAAGATATAAAATAAAACTTCAGCTGTGATTATAATTAAAATAGCGACATGAATTGTAATGGTCGAAATTAATTTGCAACATACTTGACGTTCTCCCATTTTAATATTTTTAATAATTGTTTTATATGTTTAAGGGTTGTTGTAGTGTTGTAGTAAGTCAAATAGAAAAAGTGCCTGGAAAATAATAAAATGTTAAACTTCACTGATATGAACAGTGACATTTAACGTATAAGCAGACCAAAATAAATGGTTTATTATCATTGTTTTGTTTCACTAACTAAATATAATATGAATTAAAAGTTCATACTATACACGTACGTATTACCCCCGAAGGTTATAATTTCGATTGAAATAATGTTTATATAAAATACTACATAAACAAATTAAATTATAAAAGTTACAGTTTTTATAAGTCCCACTGCTGGGCACAGGCCTCCTCTCACTTCTGATAGGTTTTTAGGGCAAGGAGTGTCCGCCGCGCTGCCCCAATACGTGTTGGCGGACTTCACATTTCTCCTTTTTTCTTCTGGTCTTTCTTCGGGTCTGATATTTTTTTTTCTTATTCCTCATACATACCGGTTTTTCGACCAAATTGGCGAAATTTTGAAAAGGGGCCACGTTCGAAGTACCCTTAACCGACGAGCATGTATGCGTAGATATATGGATGTAAAGGAGGCGAAAGAGGTATGTCAGGATCGTGCCAAATGGAAGTCCGTAGTCTCTGCCTACCCCTCTGGGTGACAGGCGTGAGTGTTTATGTTATGTTATATTATACTGGTTTTCTTACGATGTTTTCCTTCGCCGCCGAGCGCGTGGTATATCAGCACTTAAAATTCCAATTAACAATTGCATTGGTGCCGGCGGGGATGCCGGATGCCGGCATGTGTGAGACATGCAGGTTTCCTCACCGCCCGAGCACGCGGTAAATTAAATATAAATTATTAGGTTGAATAATAAAGGTTATAATGTACGATGATAAAAATTTATAAAACTAAAATTATACTTTATTGTTGGAATATTTACTAAAAAAAAAGAAAAATGTAAAAATTTCAAAATATATGTTTCCGCCCGGGATCGAACCGGGGACCTTCTGCGTGTTAGGCAGATGTGATAACCGCTACACCACGGAAACGATATTTATGAAGTTGAAATAGATATTTGTAATATTTAAAATTTGTGTAAATATATTCATATTCAAATCATATTTGTAATCTTCGACGAAATAGGCTAAGTCCGAATAAAAAGTACTTTGTGGTCCGAAGACCAGCAAGCTACTCGAACCACGTGTTACCAAAAAATATAAACTGAATATAATATTATATTAAATAATGGAAAATAGTGAGAGGCAATCGCATCGCCTCTACAATCACAAATCAGATATCCCATTTTCTTTTTTGTCATAAATCACACAAAAACATGGGTATTATGCATATTATGATTATATAACAATATATGTCCTATGTTTATGTAGGTATTAAATGTATCCATACTCTCAGATACAATAACTAGGTACTAAAAGTTTTACGGAAAGCTATGTGAATGACCTTCGTGATATTGCCTCATTTTGTGGCGAAATATGTTGCGTATTATCAACGAGGGTGTTGGGTTTACTAGCAAATTGATGGTGTTTTCTTGGGGGTAGGTAGGTAAGTAGCGTTAGCTTTGAGTATTCAACCATAGGCTTGGTTTTGCCAGTCATAGTGGACGCTATTTTGGGAGGTGCTCAATTTGAACATACCATTTTATTTTTCTCGTGGATCGTATCTAATTATTTTGACATCTTTTGACACCATATAAATATTTCTTATTTCAACTCTGAATGATAAAATGTCACCTACATTTAGCATAATGAGCATGGATATACCACTGCTATGTTACCAATGGGATACTTTTGCGTTCGTGGTAGGTACAATTATACAGCATTTGCCTTTTCTGTCTGTGTTATTATGGATATGGATGTCTTCAAGATTAGAGTTAATAAGCTTTTGTCAAGCTTTGCCATCTTCAGATGCATCACCATCACCATTACCATATATAAAATCGGTTAGTAGTCAAGTTACTCTTTTGACAGTTCTAAATAAAATGGAATGTTTATACAGAATGAAGATAATGGATGGATGGGTGGATGATGTTCATAATTGTATAGCGTCAGGACAACGCGCCGCTGTCGTGTGTAATGCGTTCGTAAAGTATTTTTCGTGCTTATTAAACTGATTAAAAAACCGGACAAAATTCCACCGTGAGCGTTTTGTTCATCGTCCGTCCAACTCCTTAACAACGCGCCTAGAGCTGCTAGAGCCCAACAGCGCCTCACACCAGCAACTCTCCTAATTTTGTCAAAAAATAAAATCTAAAAAAATTAAACGAAATTGTAGTTTAAAATCACTGTACACTATGATTGTAGAAAATAATAAAAAGTTTAAAACTTATAGTTTACCAACTCACGTAATTGTAAATGAAATTATAGCATGAATTTAAAAAGCGCCCAAATCTCTTGCCGGTTCCTCTCTAAGAATGTCATATTTCAAAACGTCGGGAATTAAAAATAAAAGTAATTAACAAGCAAAAATAAACGCGATAAAATCCGTAAAAGTAGTTTTAATCATGTGTAGTGTTCGCGTAAATATAAGAAATCGTAATGTCATATTTTTAAACCGTTGTAAATTTTTAAGTTCATAAAAAAATTATAATATCCGAAATTGAACTAAGTTTATTTTGTATTTAAACTTGCCAAGTTGACAAATTCATTATCAAAGATTTTATTTTCTTTTAAATCCAAAGAACGTTGTCCATTCCTATACCTACGTTTCTATGGAGCTTAGCATCATTTCTGATCTCAATTCTTCTATCAACAACATCAAATGTCGTTTGTACCGCACTCGGTGCCCTAGATATTGTCTGCTTCGTTGGTCTTGTGGTCGTAAATGTGATCGCTGATCATGATGAGGTCTTGGGTTCGAATCCCGGGTCGTTTCAAATTTAGTTATTGGGTTTTCCGTCAAGAAGTTCTCAGTAGCAGCCCGGAGTCATGAAGTTGGAGGCAATTCAACCCCCGTGTCTCGGAAGCATGTGAAGCCGTAGAACCTACACCTGTTATACCTTTGGTCGCGTCGGATTACTCTCTCCATCGGAATATGAGAGTGAGGGAATAAAGTATACTTGCGCATACAGTTGGGCCACAGAAATCGTAATAATAAGACAGTAGAAGTCGCATAGACGCGTGACCATGTCGCCGTTATGATATGTTGATGAACATCATTCACCAATTTATAATTTAGTTGCGCGGGGAACGTAAGTGAATTTATATTATTATAATGGTGAACTGAACCGAAAACTTTCAGCTCGAGTTACACAACCGCTTTCAGTGCCTACAAGATTGCAATGCAGTGGACGATATGAATGACAAGCTCGTGGAAACTGTCCATGCGGTCGGAGCTAAGTTCTGCAAGACCCGCCGCAGAAGAACACAAAAACTCTCCGATCACACTCTTAATCTCATGGCTGTTAGACGGGAGATGAGGCTGCAATCGTCAACAGATTTGACAGCATACAGGCAACTGAACAGACAGATCTCCAAATGCATGCGGCGAGACTTACGCAACTTTAATACTGCTCGTATTAAAGAAGCGATCGAGCGAAACCAGGGCTCCAAAGTCTTTGCCAGAGATCTGTCTGCCCGTAAGAGCCAACTGTCAAAGCTGAAGACTGAGTGTGGCAGCATCGTTTCCGGGACACCTGAGATTTTGAGTGAGATTGAGAGGTTCTATGGGCAGCTGTACACATCATCGTTGGAGCCACACGCAAGTGTGAGTAACGATCCAAGAGCAAGTCTTATCCGACACTATTCCGATGATATCCCGGACGTCAGTCTAAGCGAGATTAGAATGGCTCTCCAGCACCTTAAAAACGGCAGGGCCCCAGGCGAGGACGGAATTACAGCGGAGCTTCTGAAAGCGGGTGGAACACCGGTACTTGAAGTCCTTCAGAAGCTTTTCAATTCCGTCCTCCATGGCGGCACTACTACAGAGGCGTGGAGCAGAAGTGTGGTGGTCTTGTTCTTTAAGAAAGACGACAACGCTCTCTTGAAGAACTACAGACCGATTTCCCTTCTGAGCCGCGTCTACGTGCTGTTTTCGAGAGTCATTACGAATCGTCTCGCACGCAGACTCGACGACTTCCAGCCTCCCGAACAAGCCGGTTTCCGAAAAGGCTTCAGTACCATAGACCACATACATGCCCTGCGGCAGATTGTACAGAAGACTGAAGAGTACAATTTGCCACTTTGCCTGGCGTATGTGGACTATAAGAAAGCCTTTGATTCCGTCGAAATTTGGGCTGTGCTGCAGTCCCTTCAGCGGTGCCAAGTTGACTGTCAGTATATCGAAGTGCTGAAGTGTTTGTACAGTAGGGCTACGATGGCTATCCGAGTACAGAACCAGAGCTCGAAATCTATCCAACTGCAGAGAGGTGTAAGACAGGGTGACGTTATATCCCCGAAACTCTTCACCGCTGCTTTGGAAGACGTTTTCGAGCTACTGGACTGGAAAGGATACGGTATTAACATCAATGGCGAGTACATCACTCACCTTCGATTTGCCGACGATATAGTCCTTATGGTAGAATCGCTGGAGGACTTAAGCACTATGCTCAATGACCTCAATAGTGCCTCCCAACGGATAGGTCTTAAGATGAACATGGACAAAACAAAGATCATGTTTAATGTCCATGTCACACCTATATGCCGGTAGTTGTTGGGAGCACTATGCTCGAAGTTGTTGACGAGTACGTTTACCTGGGACAAATAGTCCGACTAGGTAAGTCCAACTTCGACCGAGAGGTCAATCGACGGATTCAACTCGGCTGGGCAGCGTTCGGGAAATTACGACATATCTTCTCGTCAGGTATACCTCAATCTCTAAAATCTAGATTATACAACCAGTGCGTGTTGCCAGTGATGACTTACGGATCTGAGACGTGGTCCTTCACTGCTGGCCGTATGAGGACGCTCAAGGTCGCTCAGCGAGCTATGGAGAGGGCTATGCTCGGAGTTTCTCTGCGTGATAGACTCAGAAATGAGGATATCCGCAGTAAAACCAGAGTGACCGACATAGCCCAACGGATTAGTAAGCTAAAGTGGCAATGGGCCGGCCATATAGCTCGAAGAACCGATAACCGATGGGGAAGAAAGGTTCTCGAGTGGCAGCCTCGTACCGGTAGGCGTAGTGTAGGGCGACCCCCCACTAGATGGAGTGACGACCTGGTAAGATATGCAGGAAGTCGATGGATGCAGGTGGCTCAGGACCGTGCTTTGTGGCATTACTTGGGGGAGGCCTATGTTCAGCAGTGGACTTGTGAAGGGCTGTAATGATGATGATGATGATGAATGGTAAACTGCAGCATAATCAGTTGTAAAAACTCATCAAGGACGTGTACTATTCAACTAATGAAGGCATAAAATTTCATCGGTTAGTTGATTATTTACTAATTATGATTATTTTAACTAATCTACATCTAGATGAATAACTTTAATTTATTACTTTTAGTATCTATTGTATAATTACCATTGCTGCTTTTGTTCTACCGTAATACGCAACGCACGCGACGTTGACAAAGTTGCCAAGCAACGTACACATTACGTTGCTTGGCTAGTTTGATTTGACATTAGATATCATTGTACATTGCGTACCTATATTTATAATACGGCTGCAGGCATCAGTCGCAATGCGTATTTGTTAAGATGTGGCGACATTGGTTTTTTGAAGTAATCGAGCACAAATTCATTTTTATTGTCTTGTTATCACTATCTGTGCATTCGGGCACTATAACCCTGTCCAGTCTCTGTTGAGGCTAGCCGCTTGCGAAATTCGGTCTGGTAGTCTGAATTTCGGCCACGGTGGCAATTTAAAGTCACGATTTTTTGCCATGATTACTAGAGATGGCCCGAATATGGATTTCACCGAATACAAATATTCTGCCGAAAGTTCGCTAAAACTTTTACCGAGCTCAATATTCGGCCGAACATTATTCGGCAGTGATTTCTTATATTTACGCGAACACTACACATTGAAATAATACTAGTTTTTACGGAATTTATCGCGTATATTTAACTTTTTAAATACCCGACGTTTCGAACGCGAAAGAATTTAAAATTCTAAAATTCAGTTCACAATAGAGTTAGAGGCAAACAATTCCTTAGCTTTTCTAGATGTGTTTGTAATTCGGAATCCTGATAACACCTTGAGCCATACTGTGTATAGAAAAAAGATCCATACAGATAGATATTTAAACGGTGATTCTCACCACCATCCTTTACAGTTAGCTACCGTGGGTAAATCTTTGTTTCAGAGAGCACGAGGGATCTGTGACAGTAAACACCTGGCTGCCGAGCTCCACCATGTCAAGCAAGTTTTGCATGACAAGCTTCGAGTCCCGGGCCTACGTCACAGTGAACGAGTGAAGCCGGCCACGGTCGAGCGTGTACCTGCTGTACTGCCGTATGTTAGAGGAGTCACTGACAAGATTGGCTACATCTTGAAGCGCGCTTCCATCAAAACATACTTCAAGCCGCTGAAGAAGATTGGTCAGTTTTTACCATCAGTCAAGTGTAATGTCCCTCTGCAAGATGCAGGAGTGTACAAGCTTGATTTTGAATGTGGTCTCTCCTACATAGGACAAACTAAAAGATCAATAAAAACCCGCGTTAAAGAACATATAGCTGATGTGAAGAATCGACGCTCCGGGAAGTCTGCAGTCTGTGAACACGTACAGGATCGCCCCCATCACTACATCAGATTTGATAGACCGCAAATCCGCGCTAAAGAACACCGATTCCTTCCAAGGATGATTCGCGAGGCTTTTGAAATCAAAAAACATCCTAATTTCAATAGAGAATATGGCTGGGTGCTACCATCTGCTTGGGATCCTATAATAAATAAAATTAAATCCCAACCCAAGCTACAACTGCAAGACTTCAAGATACCATAAGTTCATACTGTATAGATCGGAACAAAATTTAAATATTAATCTATGGTAACCGCGGTTAACTATGACATATGGACGTTGAACATCTCAGTCCCGCCCGTGACCATGAGTGCTGTAAAGCGTTCGAAACGTCGGGTATTTAAAAGGTTAAATATACGCGATAAATTCCGTAAAAACTAGTATTATTTCAATTATTCGGCAGGTTGACCTTGGTACCTAACCAATTTATGTCGAAAGTTGTTACCGTAAAACGCGTGGAATTAGCGTTGTACCCTGCCCCTCGCTCTCCCGCCACACCTGACATGTTATTGCATAACTACTACTACGTACTAAACAAATTGCCGGCAAACGCTTGTTTTTACTATTTTTATGAGAAAAAGGTATTTCGTTGTGTTATTATTAGTGAAAATTGACAATTATACGATAAAAATGAGTGGCAGGAGATCTACTATTTTAGAGAAACTGACGACCAAAGTAATGTGAAATGTACTAATGTAATGTAATGCTTCTTTCTTTGATTCCAAAATAATTTATCGCTTATTTTATTTATTATATAGCTTTCTTTTTGCTATAATTGGAAATAAATCTACAGTGCCTTAAATATATAACACTATAGAAGTAGATTTAACCAGTAAATAAAATACACTTTCAACAGTAAAATTATGAAATACATGGCATTATTCAAGTCGTATATTTCCCTATAGTGGATACTTTGAGTACCACTTTAACGAACATTCGATGATTTAGCCGAATATTTGGCCGAATACGAATATTCGGTAAATGTGCCGAATACCGAATATGAAACGAATATTCGGCGCATCACTAATTATTAGAAAATATGATATATAAAGAATAGAATAATGCCATGTCTTTCATAATTTTACTGTTGAAAGTACATTCATTTATGGATTAAATCTACTTGTTTAGCGTAATATTTTTGAGGCACTGTAGATTTATTTCCGATTATAGCAAATAGAAAGCTTGATAAAATTTTGTTTGGAATCAAACAAAGAAACATTTACATTACAATCGTCAGTTTCTCTAAAATAGGTCCAAGTAGTAGATCTCCTGCCACTCATTTTTGTCATATAATTAAGTAACATTTATCAATTTTCACTAAGAATAACACAACGAAATACGTTTTTTCTCACAAAAATAGAAAATACTAATTTATATAAAATATATAAGCATGTGGAACTAAAGTGTTAAGTGTGATTAATTATTAGTGTGATTTAACTTTTAATTGGTGTCCAGTAATTAAAGTATCAATTTTGGTAATTCAATCGGCAGTTTTTATTGTCACGAACCTTAAGCTCGTAACAATACAAATATAATAGAGTTCACTTCGTTGTGCATGACGGAAATTAAAGGCATCATAAATTGAAACAATAATTTATTGTATTCCTTAGAATCGGTTGTTATGCGTTAAAACTAACTATACTGTATACACAAGGGCCTTACTCGTCCGATAATTAAGCTACCATAATTACATACGTTATTTACAATGTTACGAATAAATTATGCAGTGGCGGCTCAACTCGCTTCTATAATTACATAAATAATACTTTAAAACACATTGTTATTATGTCATTTGCTGAGACAACACCGGCGCCTTCTGTCAAATAGTTTTACACATTTTCCTTTAAAATTGTTCATTTTACAAGTAATTAAGACACATGTGTTGTCAGAGTTCACTATACAAAAATATTATTCTGCTAAAATCCTCGTGTTTCAGAAGGCAGTAAATTTAAATGTATCGCAACAAAACTCAAATGTCGCTAGTCGAATGTACGTTGTTAGCAAATTCTTTTTCTTTTAAACAATTCCCACAACTCCGACTTAACTTTACGTTACGACACGCAAGCTCAAAAATGGTATTCAAAATTTATGTTTCATAAATTTACAAATTTACATTAGCAATGAGAATAAAATATTTCCCGGAAATGAAAAAGCAATGATTTATATTTTTAATAATAAATATAAAACATACAATATAAGATATAAAAATATAGGAATGGATGAATCAAGTAATATTTTAATAATTTACAAGATATAACGGACAATTTGCTTTCGCAATTATAAGAATTTCTTTTAATACAGTTCAAAATAATGGACCTCAAACTTTTAATACAGTATGCGGCACTTTTACTCAATACAATTACTATAACTATCTGTACCTATTAGGTACATAAGCAAAATTTCTAAGCTTGCCACACTGTAATTTTGAAATTTTACTCGCATCTCAAGTCATACTGGGTTTATTTCTGGTTTATCCAAGGATATCAGGCATCAATGACAAATGTAAAGACGTAGATTACATAACATAAAGAATATGTAATCTATATTGCATACAAATTATTATATTCTATTCTGTTTTCATTGTCAAACAATTAATATTTAAGCCTGCGATTAATTAACAAATATGTAGTCCCAGTATCATTCCTACAAAGTGGCTTGACTTCAACATAATTTGTTACAATGAGTTTGCCATAAATATAAGAAAAAATATCATTTATTTCATATAATGTAATTTTACGTATACATATAAAGGTTACTAGTTTCTCACTATTATAAATGATTTCAAATGATGAACACAGTCAAATTATAAACAATATTTATTTGGTCCTTTCCAAAACTATGTGTATACGAGGGTGGTTCAAAAAGTTCACGGAATGGAGGTGTTAGAGAAAGGAAAGGGGATTTTTTTTCATTTCCACTATTTGATGACTTAATACAACTATAAATACCAAATATCAGGCAGATCAGTTCATTAATCTTTCAGATATCACAGAATAAACAAGTCAATCGAGAAGTGAACATTAACTATGGAGAAAATTAAATTTCATGCAATGATAACGTTCCTCACTAATCAAGGAAAAATGCCACATATCATTGTGGGAAAGATGTCATTTGTTAACGGGCTTTTGCCCTGGCAAAACGATGATTTATAAGTAGCATAGCCTGTTCAAGCAATGCAGAGATTCACGTGAAGACGATCATCGCTCAGGGCGACCGATTTAGGCAACTTCCTCAAACATTGTAGAAAGATATAAAAAGTTCATGAAGATGCTCATCTGAATAAAAAATACAGATCGCAGAAATAACGGGAGTAACATCTAAACCCTTTTAAACATTGTCCATGATCACTTTGGCATGTCTAAGGTCAGTACAAGATGCTCAGACCACTTCAGAAATAGCAGCAGGTCGAGTGTTTTCGTGAGTTTTTGGACCTGTGTAGTGAGAACAGGAACGAAGTTATCAAGCGAATTCTGACTGGGGATGAAACTTTGGTTCATCACTATGAACCTGAGTCAAAGCAGGAGTCAATGTAGTAACATAAAAAGGCACAACACCGTCTAAGAAGTTCTACATCTCATAATCAGCTGTAAAGACTATGGCTTCAGTTTATTGGGATTCAGAGCGGTTTTATCGATCGATTAAGAAGATAAAGGTGTCAATATCACAGGAAAGTATTATGCTACACTACTAGAAAAATGAAAAGATGCGAATAAAGAAAACAGAAGGGGAAAGTGATTTCGATTCTTTTTGCATGACAATGCACCTGTTCACAAGAGTCACGTTGCAATGGTCCTTACACAAGTGCGGCTTCGAAAATTTAAACCTCCCTCCCTATAGTCCAGATTAGACCCTTCAAATCATTATTTATTCTCTCAAATATGAAAAAAAGGCTTCGGTGATAGAAATTTACAGATGACAGAAAAGCGAAGTCAACAATTTCTGCCTATTTTGAGGGTGATTATTTTGGAAGGTATAAATAAGTTCCTTGAGCGGTTTGAGAATTGTATTAGGGTTAATGGAAAATTTATAAAAAGGAAAAATTATTTCATGTTTAATTTCACTCCTGTTCCCTTTCATTCTGCGACATTTTTGACCTACCCTCGTACTTACAGAAACACAAACATTATTGCAATAGAGTAGTATTTCACACCCCTTCATTTTTATAAATACGTACAACTTAGTACACTGTGTAAAGGGGGTGTAAGAATTCCCACTAGCCTGTGTGGGTGTTGTGGGTGTTGTAAGAGGCTAGAAGGGAAAAACCGGGTGGGTAGCGCCGTCTTAATAATGAATTTTAAAAATGCAGATGCCATCCCGCCTGCCAGTTGTGGCTACAAATATCCCCCCTTATGAGGTAATCTATGGAAAAGACCCATGTTCAGCAGTGGACATTTGATTGGTTATATCAGTACAATTTTGACATCATCATCATCATCATCATCATTACAGCCCATCACCTGTCCACTGCTGAACATAGGCCTCCCCCAAAGAGAACTATTTGACAACTTTAAAATACTGCAAATTCAATCAGCAGAACATTTACAATGAGGATCGGAAATAGATTTGAGAAGTTTTAGTTATTTAGAAATAACACAATGGTTTTCTATGCAGTCAGATAATAAAAACACTTATCACTTTGTCACAATGATTTGTTACCATTTTCACGTTTATTCAATTGACACTTTCACCAAACACAATGCAATATACCAACAAACTCGATGCAAGAAGCCTTGGTTTCACTTGAAGTCAACTTTAGGTATATAAGAACACTTTTCAAAGCACTCCATACAAGTTTTCGAAAACAATCCGGCAACTTCAAGTTATTTGAATCAATACTGCTGTACTACCCACTAATGAATATTTTGAAGAGAGTGAGCGAGACAAACTGTCCATGTGGATTGCTCCACGCAGACAATTTAAAGTCAATTGTCACCAATGTACAACAGAATCTGTAAGAGGACTGCTGAGTATCAGGGGCGAGCCGGGTAAGCTGAGGTCGGGCTAGTCGTAGCCCTTCAACAGCCCCTACGGGTGTCGTTGATTCGGCACTGGGATTCTGTAAGCATACAATTTGCACATTTAATGTACTGGGGTGGAAAACATTACTGTGTTTTAAAAGTAACTTGAGTGTTGATCACAAATTCTAAATATCCCTCATTATATACAGGTAAATGGAAGTATATAAATAATTTAAATAATAAATTATTATTATTATTACTGTTCAATACATGACATTTGGGGTGAATATGTATTTTTATCATCTGTATGAGCTGCATATAAAAGAAGATAATGAATATATATAAATAAAATATAGTAAAATATATAAATAAGAAATACATAAATAAATTTTGACAGTAGCCTAGTGGCAGAGCGCGGACCGCGAACTCAAAAGGTCGCTGGTTCGAATCCACCATTCGACTACTGTCGTGAACCACTCGTAACACAAGCATTTTCAGCTTACCAGGAGTGGTTAAAGGAAATATTAGTAATGTTAATTAATAGCATTACTAATATTTAAAAAAAATGAAAACCTAACCACATGGTAGCCCTCGGTAGGGGAGACCAAACGGCCGAGGGTTAGGAAGAAAACAGCACAGCGTACACATTGAGAAGCACCACCTTCTGCATTTGAGCTCGGAGCGGTCTGTCACGGAGCCCCAGTCGCCTCAGATCACAATTTCGGTCGGCAGACTACCCCACATGGCCGTCATCTCGTGAGACATAAAATAGTATTACCATTTATTGGTGACCTGGTATAGTGGCAGCGTCAGAATATCAACCATCCAAAATCATCCCGTGAGTGTCGTACGAGGCAACAGAAATAAACCGAAACGTGAATAGGCAGCAGCATCTTCCTGCTTGTTAACACCTACCAAGCATGGCCAACACCCCCCCCCCCCGTACCTACATATGAGGCCTATGTTCTGCAATGCAAACTTCCACTGATAAATTTACAGGTTCAAAACATAATGACAAACTATTTATTGACAATTTTACTTTCTATGGAAAAATCGACTACATTTCAAAAGTTGACTGCGAACACAAGTACCTACCCATAAAAAGCCGGAAAACTGGTGTCCGCGTTGAACTGGAAATTGACGGGGGTCTTGGGCGAGGCGCAGCTGTAGCTCAGGTAGTCATCGGATGCGTGCAGCTGCCGATTCACGCTGGGCTCGGAGGCGCTGCGCGTAATCTTGGGCATGGCTCTCAGCATGGACTCCAGCGAGGCCAGGATCTGCCGGAACAGAGGCCGCTGTTCCCTGTCGAACTTGATGCAGTCCTCGAAGAGACGCTTCAGCGCTTGTGGAGCGTCTTGTCTCAGTCTTCGTGCATCGGGCCGTAGGAGACCCCGGCCCACCATCCATAAGATCTGAAATCATTCAAATCAAATCATTTCATCACAGCATAGATCTTTGCTATAAATTCTAAACATTAACCTAATGGTAGGGTACAGACGGCGATCTCAAAAAGTCGTGTGTTCAAATCCGTCCGACGAGTATCGTGAACCACTTCCCTAACACAAACATTTGAAGTCTCACCTTTATTCCTCAAAAATAATACAACTCACTTATCATGAGAAATAACAAGTTAACATTAGATACTAAATACATGAACTTATGAAGAACAGTAGGTACTTGTAAATTATATATTTTGTAGTGGATATGCACAATCTTCTTACAATATCAGAGTAATGTTAATAGCATTTATAAAAAATAAAAACGACGGGTTGCACTTCGGGAGTGCCGGCAGAAGTGAAAACTTGAAAATTAACGTTGTGCATTTTTGATATTTCGGAATGGTTACGGATTAATTTTGCTCGAATTGCTTTAATTATCAGTATAAAATTACTATCATTTATGTGGTAGAATACAATATTTATTTATTGCGCTATCGTACACAAACATGACAATTTATATTAGGTATATTCGCGCAAGCGCCCTGCGCCGCCTAAACGAACCAGCAGGCGCAGGCATACATTTTCGCCGCGCCGTAGAAAGACAGGGGGATACTTCCTCTCCTACGCCGCGCCGGCTGTCTCTCTCTCTCCATCCATCTTACGCATTTTCGATCAGGGTCACGTGTCCTGACGCGAGTTAAACATTTTTACCCATTACAAAAAAGTGTACAACGCCGCTAAAGAAGTTTTCACTTCAAAAAAAAGATTCCCTAATAATGGGGGGGGGTTGTCATAGTTGGCACGCTCACCAAGTGGGTTAGCATTTAACAACCACACTTTTGATTTTCAATCGTTACTCGGTGGCCATTTATTTAATTTGTTTTCCTCGTGGATGTACCTGGTCCTTGTTGTTGAGGTGCGCGTAGGGCAGCTCGCCGGCCATGAGCTCGTAGAGCACGACGCCGTACGCGTACACGTCGGAGCGGAAGGTGTAGGGCGCCGGCTCGTCCATGCGGATCACCTCGGGCGCCATCCACAGGATCGAGCCCGTCGGCTGCTGCCACTGGACGCCGCCCGCCAGCGGGGACTCTGCCGACATGCATCAGTGCCGCCATCACCAATACATCGTCATGTAGAGTACTGGTACCCCCTGGTCGGCTCCACCGGGATAGGACCATGCTCTCACATAATACCATAATGCTAATATGATTCTTATGGTGAGTTTAGAGAACCGTAAACCCTTTTTACTGGAAATGAGGCCTTAAAGGCAACTGCATTTTGATTCCTATTCGAAATAAATGTAGATGTCTATGAGCCACAGCACTTACCAGCAGGTGGACTGTGAGTTTGTTTGTCACCCTTTATATTTTTTATATTTACGCGAACACTACAAATTGATTAAAACTACTCATACGGATTTCATCGCGTTTAATTTGAATTATTTTTAATTCCCGACGTTTCCGGTCCTTTTAAGCAACCATGGTCACGGGGGACTGAGATGACTGACTTCCCGATGTTACTGTTAAACCCGGAGTACCTTCAGCTTTTTTAATTATTGTTAATGATCCAATCTATGCAAAATGAACTGTCTGTGCCTTGAAGTCTTGCAATGGTATGCTTGGGTTTCGTTTTAATTTTATTGATTACAGATGGTCAGGATGGTAAGGCAGATATCGGCCGATAATTGTTAACATCACTCTTGTCCCCATCTTTGTGCACGGGCGTAATTATAGAACGTTTTAGCGCATCAGGAAATACACCCGTTTCGAAACACATATTAGTCAAAAGGCTTATAAGGGGAACAATAAGTTCTCGAGATAATTTAAGGAAACCCACAGGTATGCAGTCCCACCCCGAAGCACTATTTGAGTCAAGTGACCCAAGTATGTTATCCACTTCTGCGGGATCTGTCCCCAGCAGGACAAATGAGTTATTTTGAGATAGTGAACTTAAGTAAGTGACAGATCTAGATGCTTGTCCAGTTAGGGTTATGATTTCATCCGCAAGTTTATTTCCAATAGTTGCGAAGAATTGGTTCACACGATTTAAAGAGTTAAAAGGATGTGGTGTAATATGAAGTACGGTCCCAAGCAGGTGGTGGTACCCAGCCTCCGTCTCTATTGAAATTATGAAGTTTTTTAATTTCAATAGCCTCACGTATCATCCTTGGTAGGAAACGATGTTCCTTCGCGAGGATTTGTGGTCTATCAAATCTGATGTAATGGTTGGCGTCGCCAAGGATATGATCACAAACTGCAGACTTCCTGGAACTTTGATGATTCACATCAGCTATATGTTCTTTTAGACGGGTTCTAATTGATCTTTTTGTTTGCACTATACACAAACCGAACGCTCTATTACATCCAATAGTGAGTCAGATTGATTCACCAACTTACAGATTGGCTCAACACTTAGCTAAAATATTTATCACCACTCAGAAGACACACAAGACCACACACAAGAGCACACACTAAGGATTCATACCATTTTGTCAGTGAGATAAAAGACCTACGTCTTATTGACAATGAAACCATGGTCAGTTTTGATGTTCAGTCTCTATTTACATGCCTACCTGTTGAAGACTGCATCTCAATTATAACTAGGAAACTAGAGGAAAATAACATGCCAGCAGAATATGCAGTATTACTCTGACATTGCCTTACATCTGGCTATCTATTGTGGAAGGAAGAGTTTTACAAGCAAGTAGATGGTGTGGCGATGGGCTCACCTGTATCTCCCATTGTCGCCGATATATTCATGGAAGACTTTGAGGAGAAAGCCCTCCTTACTGCACCTGTTACACCAAGGATCTACAAGTGGTACGTAGACGATACTTTCATAATTTTACCATTAGACAAAGTAACTGCAGTTTTAGAACAACTTAATTCCATAAACTGTAAAATTCAATTTACTACTAGCCTGTGAAGTCCATGCCAATGCATTGTATTGAAGAATTAAATCCCCCAGCTACAATGTTTTTAGATGGAGTGATGACTTGGTCATGCAAGAAGTCGATGAATTTTTGTCATTCCTTGAAAGGCTTTAATGAATATGACTGCATTAACAGGAAGTCTTAACTCACCTGACCACCGTACTTTGGCCGTCGCCAGACCAAAGTCACCGATCTTGACCGACCAGTCATCTCTCAAGAATATATTGTTCGATTTCAGATCCCTGAAATAAAATTGATACTGTTAGCTGGGCCGTGATAACTTAGAGGCTAAGCGCATTAAATGGTAAATCGCACTGTCTTAGTTCAACAAAAGCCTATTCACTTTTGCTTAGAAGACGTCCAGATTGTAAAAAAAAGTAAAGTTACAGCCTATATACGTCCCACTCCTGGGCACAGGCCTCCCCTCATTTCTGAGAGAGTTTTAGGGCAAGGAAGTGTCCGCCGCGCTGCCCCAATGCGTGTTGGCGAACTTCACATGTCTTCGAAATATTTTTTTTTCTTATTCCTAAGACATGCAGGTTTCCTCACGATGTTTTCCTTCACCGAGCACGTGGTAAATCAGCACTTAAAATTGCAATTAACAATTTCATTGGTGCCGGCGGGGATCGAACCCGGGTTGCTCGCGTACTGTGAAATTTACAGCGAGCGCTAACCATCTGAGCTACCACGGCTCTGTCCAGATTCCAGAGTCCAGGTTGTATTCGGACCGAAAGATAGACGCCTGCAAGTTGTTCCACTCCTTTGCTGTACGCATTACAAATGATAAAGCAAACCGTTTGGTTGTAATGCATGAATAACGAAAAAAAAAGTGAAATTGTTAAAATCAATATCATAGTATGAGAGCAACCAAGGCTTGACTCAAGCTATCAACAATTATTGGGTGCGTTTGGCGGAAAAAAGCGCTAGCAAGCGCTTACAAGCGCTGAAATAATTTTCGGCCAGGACACGATTGCTACTTCAGTAGCGCTGACACAATCCGCCATTTCGCTTATTTAATTTATTTGTTTTGAAGTAGAGTTTATAAGTTGCTTTGTGCAATATTTTAGTTTTAAGTAATATAATGACATGAATAAACATATACATGTTATTAAAAATTCATGATTGGTAAGTTTTTAATATGAATACTTTACAACATATGTTAAAATTAGGTTAGGTTCCCCGGTTAAAACTGACATCATTTCCTGGAGGAAAATAGCTACTTACGATTTGACAGCGCTTACCGCATACGATCGCCATTTTGCTTACAAGCGCTTGCTAGCGCTTTATTCTGCCAAACGCACCCATTGAAATTACACTACGCGGCTATTTGTGATTTGTCATACATTTTAGTCAATTCGATTGCAGCTCTTCTAAATCAGTATAATTAAAACTATACAACGTTAAACACTTGCTGCATGCGGTGCAATAAAATGGGGAAACAGTACGTAGTAAGGCCCGTATGTGCTGCAAAGACTGCAAAGCGCAACAGGCAGCATTATGTTTTCCCATGGCCTAGACCTGTGCCGATCGATAATTTCTCGTGATCTGGGTCTAAATATGCAAAAAAAAGTAGAGTTTGGTTTGTCTTGTCACCTTGAAATCGGGTCAAATAAGATGGAATCTTTTAGAGATCCATGATTCGATCACTCGTGTACAGGTTGCAATCGAATCAAAAAGATTCGATCAATCGCGATCGACACAGGACTAGTATGGCCTCCCCGTGTCGGCAAGTTGCGTAGTGAGCAGTGCTCGGAGATACACACCCGTGTTTGATGTTCTTGGAGTGCAGGTAGTCCATGCCCTGTGCGATCTGGCGCAGCACGCCGATGAGGTAGAGCATGGGCAGCGGCGTCTCCAGCATGTGCAGGTGCTGGTACAGCGACGAGCCCTCTAGCAAGTTGCGTGGCGAGCAGTGCTCGGAGACACACACCTGTGTATGATATTCTTGGCGTGTAGGTAGACCATGCCCTGCGCGGTCTGAAGCGCCACGCCGATGCAGCGGCGTCTCTAGCACATGCAGGTGCTGGTACAGCGACGAGCCCTCTAGCAAGTTGCGTGGTGAGCAGTGCTCGGAGACACACACCTGTGTATGATGTTCTTGGAGTGCAGGTAGTCCATGCCCTGTGCGATCTGGCGCAGCACGCCGATGAGGTAGAGCATGGGCAGCGGCGTCTCCAGCATGTGCAGGTGCTGGTACAGCGACGAGCCCTCTAGCAAGTTGCGTGGCGAGCAGTGCTCGGAGACACACACCTGTGTATGATGTTCTTGGCGTGTAGGTAGACCATGCCCTGCGCGGTCTGAAGCGCCACGCCGATGCAGCGGCGTCTCTAGCACATGCAGGTGCTGGTACAGCGACGAGCCCTCTAGCAAGTTGCGTGGTGAGCAGTGCTCGGAGATACACACCTGTGTATGATGTTCTTGGCGTGCAGGTAGTCCATGCCCTGCGCGGTCTGACGCGCCACGCCGATGCAGCGGCGTCTCTAGCACATGCAGGTGCTGGTACAGCGACGAGCCCTCTAGCAAGTTGCGTGGTGAGCAGTGCTCGGAGATACACACCGGTGTATGATGTTCTTGGCGTGCAGGTAGTCCATGCCCTGCGCGATCTGCACGCCGATGAGGTAGAGCATGGGCAGCGGCGTCTCCAGCATGTGCAGGTGCTGGTACAGCGACGAGCCCTCTAGCAAGTTGCGTGGTGAGCAGTGCTCGGAGACACACACCTGTGTATGATGTTCTTGGCGTGCAGGTAGTCCATGCCCTGCACGGTCTGGCGCGGCACACCGATGAGGTAGAGCATGGGCAGCGGCGTCTCCAGCATGTGCAGGTGCTGGTACAGCGACGAGCCCTCTAGCAAGTTGCGTGGTGAGCAGTGCTCGGAGACACACACCTGTGTATGATGTTCTTGGCGTGCAGGTAGTCCATGCCCTGCGCGGTCTGGCGCGGCACGCCGATGAGGTAGAGCATGGGCAGCGGCGTCTCCAGCATGTGCAGGTGCTGGTACAGCGACGAGCCCTCTAGCAAGTTGCGTGGTGAGCAGTGCTCGGAGACACACACCTGTGTATGATGTTCTTGGCGTGCAGGTATTCCATGCCCTGCGCGGTCTGACGCGCCACGCCGATGCAGCGGCGTCTCTAGCACATGCAGGTGCTGGTACAGCGACGAGCCCTCTAGCAAGTTGCGTGGTGAACAGTGCTCGGAGACACACACCTGTGTATGATGTTCTTGGCGTGCAGGTAGTCCATGCCCTGCGCAGTCTGACGCGCCACGCCGATGCAGCGGCGTCTCTAGCACATGCAGGTGCTGGTACAGCGACGAGCCCTCTAGCAAGTTGCGTGGTGAGCAGTGCTCGGAGACACACACCTGTGTATGATGTTCTTCGCGTGCAGGTAGTCCATGCCCTGCGCGGTCTGACGCGCTACGTCGATGAGGTAGAGCATGGGCAGCGGCGTCTCCAGCACGTGCAGGTGCTGGTACAGCGACGAGCCCTCGCACCACTGCGTCACGATCGCCAGCGACGGCTTCGACACGCAGCCCATGAACAGCAGGATGTTGCAGTGCCGCGTTTTGCGCAGCACCGCCACCTGCAACCGTCCTCACCTGCTACAGCTGAGCCAAACGAATGGCTCAGCTAGAATCAATTAATGAATCTACGCCACTTTCGAACGAGGTGAAATATTTGACAGACTTCCGTTTTCTTTCCGTAATATTAGGTAAATTTATAATATTAATTAGATTAGAAACGAAAAAAATGGAAACGGATATTAAATCGACGCCGTACAGGTGATTTGTTATATCGAATAAGGTGTAATATGGCGTCAATTAACGACGTCATTTGCATTCGCCAGTATACTGGAAACATTTCGGAACCCACCCAAAGTCATAATCATCCCTACTAAAAAAAATTACAGCTTGTGAAACGTAAATTACATCTAAATAAAGATGTATCAGTAAAGTTAGTTTTATTCAATGTCGAATATAATATATATAGTAGGCGTAGTGTAGGGCGACTCCCCACTAGATGGAGTGACGACCTGGTAAGACATGCAGGAAGTCGATGTACTCAGGTGGCTCAGGACCGTGCTTTGTGGCATTACTTGGGGAGGCCTATGTTCAGCAGTGGACTTGTGAAGGGCTGTAATGATGATGATGATGATGAATGTCGAATATTCGTGTAAATATAAGAAATCATTTTAATGCTGCTGTGTTTCCTAAAAGAACATTGAGATCACCTCGTTTTTGAAAGCTTGCAGCTGTGCAGGCGTTGGTGTCTTCACATTCAGTGTCTTCACAGCAACTGGGCCGTGCCAATGTGCCTTGTACACCGTTCCAAAACTGCCCGAACCTGAAAATACAAAATACTGATAACTTGACAAAAATATCTCCGTGTAAAACATGAAAATGTAACTATCGTGAACTTTTTATATTAATAAAAATAAAATAGTGTTTTGGAGGAAATTCGACCGCAAGCAATTTCTGTTCTTCGTGTTACTGGTCGTGCGTGCGAGGTGGTGTGGTGTGCGAACGTACCGATGCGCGGTCCGATGAGTATCTCGTCAGCGTGTATGACCCAGTCGTCGTTGCGCATGATTGTGTGAGGTGGGGTGTAGTTAGGTGCGTGCGAGGTGGTGTGGTTTGCGAACGTACCGATGCCCGGTCCGATGAGTATCTCGTCAGCGTGTATGACCCAGTCGTCGTAGCGGATGATTGTGTGAGGTGGGGTGTAGTTAGGTGCGTGCGAGGTGGTGTGGTTTGCGAACGTACCGATGCGCGGTCCGATGAGTATCTCGTCAGCGTGTATGACCCAGTCGTCGTAGCGGATGATTGTGTGAGGTGGGGTGTAGTTAGGTGCGTGCGAGGTGGTGTGGTTTGCGAACGTACCGATGCGCGGTCCGATGAGTATCTCGTCAGCGTGTATGACCCAGTCGTCGTAGCGGATGATTGTGTGAGGTGGGGTGTAGTTAGGTGCGTGCGAGGTGGTGTGGTTTGCGAACGTACCGATGCGCGGTCCGATGAGTATCTCGTCAGCGTGTATGACCCAGTCGTTGTAGCGGATGATTGTGTGAGGTGGGGTGTAGTTAGGTGCGTGAGAGGTGGTGTGGTTTGCGAACGTACCGATGCGCGGTCCGATGAGTATCTCGTCAGCGTGTATGACCCAGTCGTCGTAGCGGATGATTGTGTGAGGTGGGGTGTAGTTAGGTGCGTGCGAGGTGGTGTGGTGTGCGAACGTACCGATGCGCGGTCCGATGAGTATATCGTCAGCGTGTATGACCCAGTCGTCGTAGCGGATGATTGTGTGAGGTGGGGTGTAGTTAGGTGCGTGCGAGGTGGTGTGGTTTGCGAACGTACCGATGCGCGGTCCGATGAGTATCTCGTCAGCGTGTATGACCCAGTCGTCGTAGCTCTCGCGCGGCGACAGCGCGTGCTTCCACGACTCGTCAGCAGAGCGCGCGCGAGCTCTCCGCGGCCGCAGCGTGCCCGTCGGCGACGCCTTCAGTATAATATTATACAAGTTTAATATTTTTTTCGTTGATAATCTATTACATTTTATTGCTAGACAGGCTTCAATCAATCAAACAATATATAATGATTTCTTATGTTTACACAAACACTACACATTGAAATAAAACTACTTTTATGTATTTTCGTGTATATTAATTTATTTTATATTCTCGACGTGTCGAGTACTTTAGAGCACCCATCGTCACAGGAGGGCCTGAGGTGTCCGATATCCTAATGCCTTAGTTAATTATAGCTACTCCCAGATTAACAGATTAACCTGTGGCCATAGGTGCTGGAGAGTACATACTTAACTGAAATAAAGTGCGTTTAAATAGTGACAGCGTTTTCTTAGTCGCATTAAACAAAATCAGTGTTGTCTGGTAGTACTCGTATATACTGGATGATGTTTTTTACCGTCTGGAAAAAAATAGGCTGTGACAGGTGAACGGATTAGAAGCCTATGGCATTGATATTTTACATTTTTTTCTTTTACATTAACATAATAAAAAATTGATCTATCACTAGATACTACTTTAATTTTTAATAGAGCCTTAGGGAATGGTCCCCTAAGCTCTATTCTAAATCTTTAAAAACATTGAGAAGTCCTGGAGACATGAGACATTGGGGCACTGTGAAAGGAGGTCTTTACCCAGCAGTGGGACTTAAGTAGGCTGTTATATCTGTTAGTTGATATGTAAGATGCTGCTGTCCATCTCCTGTTTTTCCCTCTGTCGCTTTTTATAACACCCACAGGGCTATATTCTTACACCACTGCTACACAGTTAAAAATATATAGCAAAAATGACAATTTCATAGGCATAGAGCTTATAAGTAAATATTATTCATTACTTGTGTGCTTTGACTGTGCTGTTGGTCGCCTCCCTTGTCCTTATCTTCCCTGTTGTGTTTGCCGGATGTCAGGTACTTGGTGGACTGCGGAGAATTGTTGCACTGGACAGTTACATAATATTTACATTATAGCCAATGAAAATACCACAGTCAAGTCTCTTTCGGGAAGCCAATGGGTGGGAAAAAATGGAGAATGTCAGTTAAATATTTTCCATGTTATCCAGAATATTAACGGGGAATAACTTCAAGTGTTCATTTTCTTGATCTGCATTCGCCAAACTACCGTGTCTATTACAGAAAGATATATAATAACAAAATTAAATATCATTAGCATTTTGACGGCTACGCGGCGCTGTGACTTAGCAATAAGTTGGGGTACTGAGGGCTGCGGATTCGAATCCCGCACGGAACAAGTATTTTTTTATAGGATAGGGTGACAAGCGAGCACACAGTCCACCTGATGGTAAGTGGTTGCTGCGGCCCATAGACACCTACATCTGTCCTCGAATACAAATCGAAATGCAGATGCGTTGTCACGCGTAAGGACTAAAATGGAATGCCTCGTTTCCAGTAAAAAGGGTCTCCGGTTCTGTACACTCACCATTCGAAACACAGCAGCATTAAGCTGCTATATCACGGTGGTATTCTGTGAGAGCGTAGTCCTTCCCCCCGGTCGAGCCGACCCATTCGTGCTACAACTATACTACTAATATAACTGCAGCATGGCTCTACCATTTTAAAATATGTATGGCCTACAAATCCTTGTTCCGAGTCTGGATGTTTGTTTTTTTTTTTTTTTGAAATAAATGTGCATACATTTATTTGCTTATATATTATCTGCCTCCACGATACAGAAGAAAATCCTAGTGCAAGAGTAATGTTTTTTTTTAAGAAAGATAAAGAAGAAAGACTTAAAAGTTTAAGAAATAACGATAATAGCATATTATAAAACTCTCACATATGCTATACTAATGTTAAACACTCGCTACCCGCGGTGCCATAAATCATCGGTGCGCTAGGGAAAACACGTGCGTTGCGTAACTTATCGATAACCGCTTATTGATTCCTGGAAATATGAAGAATAGTGTGCGCTCGCGCACCGTAGTTTGTAAATAAGTGTAGGTAATTATTGTGTACTACACGCCGAAACACTTCAAGAAGACGATTTGTAGAATAGTATATTACGCCACGAGGGAGGAAAGTATGACATTGCAACGCGCGTGGTATTGTCACCCGAACCGAAGGCGAGGGTGATAAGGACGCGGGTTGCGATGTCATACTTTTCTCCAGTAGTCCATATACTATTTATTATCAGAAGATCGAAAGTTCGATTTAAATTCAAGTAATATAATTTATTCTTAAAGTATCATGACATATACTTTTGACGTTTAAAAACTATATAGCTATAAATTTGACGCACGCCTACTAATTAAACGAACAATTGTGAGTTTAAAATGTATCATGACATATATTTTTGACGTTTACAAACTATAGAGCAAAAAATTTGACACATGCGTACCAGAATTTTGACGTAAGCGTACTAAATTAATAAGTCATTGAATCGGGAGACAATGTGGCGCTTGCGTCCCTGAAAATAGGGTCCAAATGCGAACTTTCGATCAAGGTATGATAGAAAATTTATTTATTGATTCTTACATCAATTGTTATTAGCGTAGGTGACAATAGCGACAGTGACTGACTCAGACGAAAATTAATTGTTGTATACCCATTTTAGAATTTTATTCATTTTATTTAGTCTAAGTATGTATTCTTGACCAATAAATAAATGTAATTATTGAATAGATTTTATTTTGCATTCTTTACTTCTTCATAATATACACACATCCACACGACACGATGCGTCACTATGCTAAACGTAAGTGCGACAAAGAACGCGCCTGGCGGCGGCCAACTTCCTAATTTAACATTAGAGTAATAAAGTAAAGCCCATTCAATTCTTTTTTATACAATAAGGGTGACAAACGAGCACACCGTCTACCTGATGGTAAGTGGATGCTGTGGCCCATAGACACATACATCGATTATCGATTAAGAATCGAAATCTAGATGCGTTGTTACACTAGATGATTAATATGGAATGCATCGTTTCCAGTAAAAAGGTTCTCCAGTTCTCCATACTCGCCGTATAAAACACAGTAAATACATTATCTTGCTATTTTAAGCTGATATTCATAAATGTTAGGACTTGAAACAATTGCAGTACAAACCTGATTATTTTTTCTCTGGTGTTCAGCCAGGGTCATAGGCCGCTGTACCATGTTGATGCACACATTGGGTGCAGAGTTGGAGCGGTCCTGCTGATTGAGCGAACGAGGATGCTGTGTCCTGTAACCACGGAGAGAGAATACTGTATTCATTTCTCTTGTTGTGCACAAACGATTACGCCTTTTATGGCTACACTAGTCGTTTATTTTTCCATACTAACATAGAAAGGTCACAACTCCACCGTTTGATTATGTACATCCAAAACTAAGAAAGATATTCACTTTTTTCGTTAATTTCTAGGTGCGTAATCATAACAGTAAAAAATTATTTATTAGAAAAGTTGAAGGCCTGGAAAAATTCATATTTTAAGACTTTATAACGCAACTTTCAGTGTATTGAACCTGTTAGCAATTTATACAACAGCTTATATTAACTAGTTCAGCTTTGAGAATTCTCTCCGAACTTGTTTTGATTATTTAACTTCCTCTTGTAGTTTTCATTTCAACCTTGACATATGCAAAGAACGAAAGAGAAAGAAAAAGAGAGAAAGAGAAAGAGAGAGTTGGCAGAGAAGAAATTGACATGGCATTTAAAAAAAACAATAAACTACAAAATGATTTTCATATAGGTATAGTTTATTTTTCGAAGGTTGAAATAAATTAATTATGGGAAAAAAATTAGCCTTTTTTTTTCATAAAAACCCTTTGTTCCAGGGTCTGCTCTTGTAGTAAATTTTTCTACTAACCAAAGTTACACTCGCCTTAGTCTGTTTGTATTAGTCTAAAACACAAATTCCAATATCCACCTCGGCGAAATATTAAAATAATTAAAAAAATGCAATTAACACAAAAGTTGTTAATTTAAAACATCAACAAGCAAAATTCTTTATACAGTTACAATAAGTACTACTACTATTACACAACAACAATATGCAACAATCACAATTAGTGCTAGTGCAATTTAAAAGCACATCTCTGAACAAGTTTAAATATTCACCAATGAACATCAAAGTCTTTTATCTTCTTCGCCGGAGAGACAGACCTGTATATAGCATTGGCCAGTTTAGTTACTTTTATTGCTTACATATGTTGCTATGTCGAAGCCCAATAATTGGATTTGCACTGTAATTGGTACGGTCAGACCAAGTAAGTAAAATGCTGGCTTTACTAAATGACTAAAAAAGTTTGTCAAATGCTTCATGTTCAAAAGGGATGACAAAAGTTATAAATATGCAAAAATAATAAGTATTTTAATGATTTAATGTCATAATTATATTAAGGGCCGATTTGGCAAATGTCAGATAAAGATTGTTCATAGAATAAAATAAAATATACATTTACCGTTGCAGCCTTATAATTCCTCGGCTGTGAACATAGGCCTCCCCCATAAATTGCCTGTGAAGATAGTTGCCACGCGTGGCAAGCGGATTGGCAACCACGGTTTTTTTTTTAATCATTATTAGGAAGACACTACTGCCTATCCGATTTGGTACCCGTTGTCGACCCTTACGACACCCACGTGATGATATCGGGTAGTAGATATTCTTACATCGCCACTACTCGGTTATCTCTATATATAAAATCATATTGCTGTCCGTTAGTCTCGCTAAAACTAAAAAACTTTTTGTGTATGTTTGAACGGGTTCCTAGATGGTTTAGATTCACATTTGGAGCCAGTAGGTGGCGCTGTCGTCAAGATTCAGAGATCACCCGTGCGAAGCCGCGGATCGCTAGTGTAACATAAACAAATTAAAAACTACAGTTGTAAAAATTTTCGATTTTTTGACTTTTACTTTCAATTTCGGTATTTAACGGTTAATTGAAAAATCGACCTTTATGGGTTTCTTATAATAAGACTATAAAAGAGGGATGGGCGGACTTGAAGTCTTATGACAATCTCTACTAGTGAACTCAGAGAAAAAAAGGTAAATAAAACCTAAATGTAATCTACCTATATTTCCGATGCCATATTGTAATGGCATAAGAATCTCCACCACCCCATTTCATGCAATGGCTGTCGTAAGAGGCGACTATGATACTATAAGTTCCAGCAAAAAAACTTGTAGCTTCTGACAGATTAACCCAGGTAGGATTGTAGTCAAGCAATAGCTTACCTACAATAATATTGAAAATAAGATGGTGGATCATCACCAGTACTTAAGTATTCTACATCTGGTGGATTTGCCAGATGTAGAATACTCAAGTACTGGTGAGGGGTGATTAAAACTTCTATATTTCTATACTATGCTTGGTAGTTTTGTATGGTAAGTAACTAATGCAAAAAACCCAATTTTTATATAATTTATTAGTTTAACTGCTTCGATGGTCTAGTTGTCGTAAAGGCACTTGCTGATTATGAGGACCCATTGAATCCCGGATCGGGTCAAAATAATTTATTGGGTTTTTCTTTTAAGGAATTTTCAGTAGCAGCACTAAGTCAGGCAATTTAGGGGTATTTCATCCCCGTACCCAGGAAAACAATTACTATAGTCACTACCAATCAACAGGCCCCTATGGCAAAAGCGATCATACCTGCTTATTGGTTACTATAGAATTGCAAACAAATGCAACATAAAACCAGGCTAAATTTTAACAAGGCTGATTACGACAAAATAAACACAAAATTGTTATTAATGTTACCTGCAGACAAAAGGTGTGTGAAATCACAATTTGAAACCCTTCATGGAGCACTGATAGAAGCTATCAACTTGTACACACCACAGTTAGATATCTGTCTAAATAACACAAACAAGCCCTGGCATAGTAAAAACAAAACTAAATACCTCATCAATAACAAATTAGCCTCGTGGAACAGATATGTGCTGACTAGACTAGAACAGCATTATAAAGACTACAGAAACACAACCAATTATTCAATCAAAATAGAAAAGCCAGAAGAACCTGCAGTTGGACAGCAAGTAACAGCAAAAGTAAACATTCCTACTATTTTGCTAAACAAGCAAGGACAAACTGTGACCCAACCTCACGAAATTGCCACGGTATTTGCGGACCAATTTGCGACTGTTTTCCAAACAGAACCACATGACCAACAGCCTACATTAGACCCGACACTTCGAGTGTAGAGGATTCCATTGAAGAAATTCTGTTCACATTAGACCAAGTCAACCAAGTCACTTCAGAAATGAAAACAGATTTATCACCGGGACCAGATGATATACCAGTAGGTATATTGAACAAATATAACCCATGTCACTATTTATCAAAAATAATGCAAACATCGTACGAGACAAGCATCTTACCGGACTTATGGAAAAGAGCATTGGTGAAACCCATATTTAAAAAAGGAAGCCAACTGGAACCATTCAATTACAGATCCATAAGTTTTAAGTTAAGCTGTAACCAGTGTGGTCTGCAAGATTATGGAGAATATTATAGTCAATCATATCAGAAAAAATCTCCAACTACAATATTTAATAGTTATCCCTAAACAGCAACATGGTTTTATTCCATATCGTTCAATGATTTCTAATTTATTTTTATGCCTTTTTATAGAATAAGGGTAACAAACGAGCACACAGTCCACCTGATGGTAAGTGGATGCTGTGGCCCATAGATATCTACATTTATCCTCGATTAAGAACCAAAACGCAGGTGCGTTGTCACCCCTGAGGATTAGTCCTTCTTATGTCCATCTTAGGATGGAATGCCTCGTAACCAGTAAAAAAAGGTCTCCGGATCTCTACACTCACCATACGAAGCACAGCAGTATTAAGGTGCTATTTTACGCTGGTATTCTGTGAGAGCGTGGTCCTTCCCAGGTCGAGCCGAACCATTCGTGCTACAACTATAATATAGCTGCAGCGTGGCTCTACCACGTATAAAATCTTATCATTATGGACCAAAAACTTCAGCGAGAGAGAGCCTATTGATATAATTTTACTCGACTACGAAAAAGCTTTCGATAAAGTCCCTACGAGAAGAATCTACTAGAAACTGGAATACGTAGGAATACGTCGAAAACTACTGACTTGGATTGAGTATTATTTGCGTGGGAGAACCCTACAAGTAAGAATTGGTGAGACGAAGTCTGATCACATAGAAATACATAGTGGAGTGCCGCAGGGTTCCGTTCTAGGCCCTGTTTTGTACATTATTTATACTTTTGACCTTCCGTATTGCCTACAGTGTAGTGTCTTTGCAGAAGATACTAAAAGATTTATAAATCCACTAATTGACTACGACCGCCTTCAGGATGACCCGAATAAAATAGCTATTTTGCCCAAAGAATGGCTCATAAATCTCAATGCTTGCAAATGTACTGTATAACACATAGGAAACCGTGACTGGTAAAGTTCAGGGAGTAAAAATTGCAGAAGACTTAAAGTGGGAAGAGCATAATATATATATATTATCAATTGTCAAGAAAACTAAAGAACTAATTTACCTCGTGAGAAAAGTTTTCGCTGTCCTAAAATCGGAAATGATTCTTAAGATCCACAAAATATTTATCAGACCAATATTAGAATACGCATTTGAAGTCTGGAACCCCTACTTTATTAAAGTAATTGAAGGTTTGGAAAAACTACAGCATAGCTTAAAGTACCACGGCTATTGAAACAGCAGTCTTATGAAGAATGTTTGAAAGTTTCAAAACTTACAACATTTAAAAACCGCTGGGACCGAGGAGATCTAATCGAAACCATTAAGATCTTAAGTGGACATTACGATGTTGAAGTTTGACAAATTGTTTATTCGTAATGAAAACACTCACCTCAGGGGCAACTATCTTAAGCTATGTACCAGCTTTTCAAATAACAATTCTCCCAAGCACTTCATTTAGACAGACATTCACAGAGTGTAATAAGCTGCCAGAACATAGTCTCAGCCCAAAATGTGAACCAATTCAAAAATAGATTAGATAATCATTTTCTGAACTGCAATAGGAGTAACTAGTGGGCACAAACAGGATACAGGCTTTATCAATTGTCTACAACTGGCAGCCTGCTAATGTATAATAATAATAATAAAATGCATACAGTCGTAGGTCTACGTGTCACCGTTGAGACTGGCCACCATGACCAAAATTCGATCTGGAGAACATAATTAAATTAGGTGTAACATTCAAAAGAAAGTACAAAGTTAACTTGACTTACTTGCTTTGATCACCTCTGTTAATCATTTGATGGTAGCCAAAATGTGAGGGGTAGTGTAAAATACCAGCCTGAGTCTCTGGATTCTGAGCCAACAGTGCCGCATAGTATGTGTCGGATACTCGCATCTGCAATATCAATGATTAAAAAACTCATATAAAATGTTTTACATATTTTTTATGGACTATCAAATGAGTACAAATAAGTATCATAATTATTGAAAAGTTGCATTTTAAATAAAATTTTTCGGTTTATAGAATATGTAATACACACAAACCCTGGTGGCTGTAAAAGTCGTAGATCCCTCATTGACCCCTTTCTTGTCTTTTATACTTAAGTCCCAAACTACAGTTTAAATAATCAACGTTATTATAATATTAAAAATGTAAAACTGTTAATTTATGTAAAAACTTGTGTTCAAATGAACTTTACGTTGGTATATTGTGTTATTCACCTGGTGACATATACTTGGCACTTTATCAGCACATCGCTGATGGAACTTGAAGTTACACTGCGAGCAATAAAAGCCGTTGAATAGCAGCCGCCGGCAACACTCGCAGAACGCCAGCGTGAAGAAAGTCTTCCGCGTGAACTGGTGTGAAATATGGGACATGATGGGCAACTTGTCCAACGTCCGAACTGTCACCTAACAAACATATTTTAGAATAAACATTTAAAATTTTGAATTTACAAGAATATGTAACTACTAAATCATACCTATTAAATAAGTTTAACCATTATCGTCACTTTTACATGTATTATGTAGAAAGATGCGCAAATATGTTGTGTGGAGGGGGCAACAAAACTTCACTTTTTGTTAACACTCCATTTGCAGCAGGCCATATGAAATCTTGCTAATCTAATTGCTGGTAGTTTATAGTGGATTACTCAAATTAAAAGTAATTTTTTTTAAATGAAATTAAGGCTCATATGAATGTTGTAACCTAAACCAATTTGCATAAACAAGACCTCAGAAAAGATCCAGCAATAAACAATGTAGTCTTTTAGATAATTTTTTTTAAATACCATGTTGCAGTTTCACAGTTTTACAGTTTCAGAGACCCTTGTAACTGGAAACAAGGCATTCCATTTTAATCCTCAGAGGTGACAACACATCTTCATTTTGATTCTTAATTGAAGACATATGTTGATGTTTATGTATGGACAAAGGCATCCACCTAACATCAGGTGGACTGTGCACCTGTATGTCACCCTTATTCTATAAAACATACAATGGAAATGGTAAAATGACATGAACACTATAAGTTGTTGCTCCTGTTTTATCCTGTATTAGGACTGTGTACATGTTTGATACACTTTATAAAAAATTTATACAAAGTATATTAATATTTTTTAAATATCAGTTTTAACAATATTATATCAGCAGTTTTGGAGCTTGCAAGAGTTATTTCCACACATCAATATTCTCAACATAATCCACTTTATAGTAACTCTTTCTTAGTACAATTTCCTTAACAAGTTTCTAAATTTATCTCAGGTTGTTACAGTATATTTTAGATTTAATTGTATAATTTTATGTATTTACTAAGAGCAGACACTTGAGACCTTTTTTTAAATGAAGTAAAAACAAACTTAAAATCCACCTAATGATAAGTTTGCAATGGCCATCCCATGAACACCTGCAGTTGTGCTGGCTGCAATTTCAAACAAGGAAGGCTACACTATGCTTTGCTTCACAAATAAAAATATTTTTTTTTTCAATATTATTTATAATAAAACTTATGGTAAGTCATTTGTATGTTTAATTTAGCACTGGTTCAGAAAGTATCTCTCTCTTGGTCCTGGCAGCAACCAAAATGAAATCAAGCAGGATATTTTTTTTTTGTTGAAAAAGAACAGTTTACAATGATGGATTATGTTATACACATTTGTTGACCCCACAAATACAGCTTAAGTAAAAAAATAAAAATAAAATAAAATTGAAATTTCTATTTTACTTGTGTACATTCTTACTATTTACAGAATAAATATCCCCTATTGTTACAAAATTACTTATATTTTTGTGTATCTCATACAATACATTTTAGTACATTGAAAGAGATCAAAGTTGATATATTAATTTGCTTAAATTAAAAAAATAAAGTAAAATAGAAATATCAACCATAAATTTGCTAAAGTGATGGACACATTTTGTATATCTTCCACGATTTTCTTGTAAAAGCATATAGGTAAATTGCCTCAAGAATGAATTACTGACTTTATGGCTTCGAGTACTAATACAAGCTTGCGTCTGTTATTATTTACAGATTAAATATCACTTATTGTTACAAAATTACTTATATTTTTGTGTATCTTATACAATACATTTTTGTAAATATATTGAGAGAGATCAAAGTTAATATATTAAATTTTTATCAAAGTCAGGCTTTAAGTTTTTAAATCACAAATTGCTCATATCACCCTCTACTACAAAATAAATGTAATTTCTGTCTTATTATCTCATTGCAAAATACCATACAACACTCTACTATGAATATGGATACTGGTGAGAGTAATACCAGTAAAGTACTAAGTACCTAGTGGAGTCTGGGATAATTAAAAATGATATCATTTTATTAAATTTATTTATTGCATATACTATTAATCACCATCATCAGCATAATTTCAACCTTTCACAAGCCCACTGCTAAACATAGACCTCCCCCAAAGAATGCCACAAAGCATGGTTCTGAGCCACCTGCATCCATTGACTACCAGCATGTCTTAGCATGTCCTCAATCCATCTATGGGGGGATGCCCTACACTTCGCCTATTGGTACAAAGCTGCCATTCGAGAACCTTTTTTCCCATCAGTTATCGGTTCTTCGAGCTATATGGGCGGCCCATTGCCCCTTCAGCTTACTAATCTGTAGGGCTATGTCAGTAACTCTGGGTCTACTGTTCTGTTCTGCAGTTATAGTCTGAAGTTTATAGATATATAAACCTCAGGCTGAAACGCAGCAGGACAACTACCACTATTTGTCGGCAGAAATGGGTAAGAGGGTATGGGTAATTCTAAAGCTAGCTGTTAATAGAAGTTATTATAACGCTTTGGTATATATGTAACGCCGACAAATAAAGAAGCACCTCGTCAGTTTTTCCGCAGCTTTCTATGAGTTTAGGTGAACATATAACCTGTCAAACCAAACTCCTAGGCAGAAAAGGAGAACTACCAACTACTAAGACATATGTTACAGGCTCATGCAGGCTAGCAGTTTTACAAAAATCACGGTTGTGATTGTGAATAACCTACCGTGTAATGCAGTGATTGATGGCTGCATGAGCCCGCAATGTACGCCTATCAGTCACCATCTGTTTTTTATCAATCATGAATGATGGAATTGATTGATGCCTGCATGAACGTGTAATGTACGCCTAAGAGTCCGTACATAGGTGATAAGGGTGTGAGCCCCCTGCCGGGTATTTGAAAGGGGAAATACATTCTGCCATTCACTCAAGTGAATTTCTGTGCATTGTACTCTGTATTTTGATAACTGTATGTGATCCAACTCTCTGACAGAGGGAAAGAGGCATAACTGATGGTATACATGGTGGAGCAATGTAGCAGTTATATTATGGTTATAGCTTGAATAAGTCAGCCTGACTAGGGTTGGACCACACTCTCACAGATTACCAGCTTATAATAGCAGCTCAATGCTGCTGTTTCATATGATCTTTTTACGGCATTTGATCTTAGACCTCAGGGATGACAACAAATCTGTATTTTGAAATGTAGATGTCTATGTAATATAATACTGCATAATTTTGGCATAAGATATGCAGCACTTTACTGCTATCCCATTAATTTTTTTAATTTATTATTCTGGAATAAATATTACTAAATATAGTCAAAATCTATAATTTTGTCTATTTCACTGTTCTAGTTGATACCATAGGGGAATAAAATTGAGACTTTCCTTTTCATATGTTTGATTTCAGATATTTCCAAATACCTGCTGCATAACATATTATTAATATCTTATATCATATTATTAATATAAGAATCAAATTATTTTTATCAAGCAAACTATAGCCGTAGACACCCTACTGTTGGACACAGGCCTAATTTCAGATGTGTTCTGACATACACCGCGAGCACTGCTCAATGAGCTGGTTTCACTGGTGAAAAATTTGTCCATTATGGACTACCAGTATACTTTCGCAGTACCCTAAGGAAATATATGACATTATAAATTGTCGCCATTTTTGTACTATAAGCACTGGCACTTTGGAGGTAAGATGCTCTCAGTACTTTGATCATGTAATCAAAAAACATAAAAACGCCTAGAGATTTAACAGCTTCCACAAATGATAGTTATTATTATTAATATTGTTCTTCAAATAAACTTGGGCATTAAGTTATAAAAGCAATAACATTCAAATAATAATTTTTCTTGTTGAACAGAAATTCACAAGTCCTCTACGTATTTAAAATTTCTCAGATATCCAAATTTTATAGCAATGTTTTCTTCACAGCAGTGTGGTAAAATTGTATTATTAACTTATTGAAAACTGTATACACGTGAATTTAATACAATTAATAAAACGGTAATAAAAATTTACTGAGAGCCTCTAAGTCATACCTCTTCAGCGTCAATCATAGTGATGTCAACATCCCATGGTATCACTTGACTATTGCCTGTCCGCACCACTTCGCACATTTCACACGTCAAATTCCTAAGCTTCAGCGCTTTGGAAAGCGCATCTCGAAGGGTAACCCCTTCTTTCACTTGCACACTCGTACGCTGCTGGTTTGGAAGGTGTGCTCGCAGAAACACCTTCGGCTGACGCGTAAGAGTGTCGTACTTTTTTGAGTCATCCTGTAATGAACACTCTTCACTCCTATCGGGGGATTCTGATTGTAACAGTTCTCTTAAAGTTCCTTCCAAGTTATGCAACTTCGATGTCAATTCTTGGTACTCGGACAAATATAACGGCGGAGGATGCTGGAACCCTGCAAATTTCGCGTTCAGAGCGTCAATGTTTTCACGGGTTACGTTTATAATACTACGAATATTCCTAATTTCGTATGTTGGGTCCGCTAAGTCGTCACTGTCCGTGGATGTCGACATATTGTCACTATTGAGCGATAATGCAGGTATATTTCCATTAAATTTTCTTGAACAATTTTCTTTCTCTCTAGTAACTGCCATTTCTATCCTTTTTTTATTTTTTCTTAAATTTTCTCCGCGCACACTCGCGCAGACAAGACAGGTGTTATTTGTTGCCATTAGAGTTTGAAGTGAGTTCCTAGTTCATAACTTATTGTACTACTTAATAATGAGTAAAGAGTAAGTATAATTGGGTAATGAATTACAACTATTAAATTCTTAATAATCATAAAAAATATTTTTAAGTAGTATCTTGATTTTGCTGTTTATTTTAATATTATTTCGGTTATTCAATCAGCTGAGCTAGATAGCAATTATTTGCTACCAAAGATTATAGAGCTCTTCTTATTATTATGATTATAGTTTGTACCACTGGTTCATAGATTACTGTATATATACCACTGGTTTGTATAACCCATGAAGTTACCCATGAAGTTATAGAGTATAACCAGGCTCTGTGTATATGCAGTAATCTATGGAGCTGTCATTCAAAATCAATTATTATAGGTAAGCCCACTTTCTACTATGGGATATAATATAATTTATATTACATCTCGAGATATAAATTAATATCGCTCACCGTACTTTTAAATGGAACCGTTTCCACTGAGATATAAAATATATTACATCCCAAACTATAAATATTTTTTCGATCGACCAAGCGATTTTTTCATATTATATTTCATTTCCTGTACCCCGCATACCCTTCCACGCCTCCGCCACGTCCTCAGATCGTCTAATGACGAACGCACACTGGTTAAAAGATATATCTCACAGTATGAATGGCAATCGCGGGATATAATTTATATTTCGGGATATCATCATCATCATCATCATTACAGCCCTTCACAAGTCCACGGCTGAACATAGGCCTCCCTCAAGTAATGCCACAAAGCACGGTCCTGAGCCACCTGCATCCATCGACTTCCTGCATGTCTTACCAGGTCGTCACTCCATCTAGTGGCGGGTCGCCCTACACTACGCTTACCGGTACAAGGCTGCCACTCGAGAACCTTTCTTCCCCATCGGTTATCGGTTCTTCGAGCTATATGGCCGGCCCATTGCCACTTCAGCTTACTAATCCGTTTGGCTATGTCGGTCACTCTGGTTTTACTGCAGATATCCTCATTTCTGAGTCTATCACGCAGAGAAACTCCGAGCATAGCCCTCTCCATAGCTCGCTGAGCGATCTTGAGCGTCCTCATACGGCCAGCAGTGAAGGACCACGTCTCTGATCCGTAAGTCATCACTGGCAACACGCACTGGTTGTACACTTTAGTTTTCAGATATTGAGGTATACCTGACGAGAAGATGTGTCGTAATTTCCCGAACGCTGCCCAACGGGAATAATAGTTTTTTTGCGGGATATAATATATATAATATCCCACAGTGGAAAGTCAGCTTTGCAGTCAAGAGCATGAAGGGTTCTCTAGCCTCAATGGTCATGAGATTTGCTATCCTTTCCTATTTTGTTATAATATCACCTTAAGAAATTTTATTCTCCCTTGCACAGCATGGTCGTCTATTACTATCCTAAGTCTACGGGAAGACATAACTTATACAAAGACAACATGACTTAAAGAACAAGCATCCAAGCTATAATCGTAAATCCCATAGATTTAGTTCCACAGACTAGATAGAGAAACTAACGTTTAATTCGCACACGCACACGCAAACGCATGCACACGCACACGTACACACACACACACGCACACACACACACACACACACACACACACACACACACACACATACACGCACATACACGCACATGCACACGCATACTCATATTCGTAGACAGAGAATCCTAAGTAGGATTGGTAGAATTGACAAACTGGTTCCTATTCTTTTTTCCGTGAAAAAACGTCTCATTTCCGTGGGGAAAATCGAATATGTTGCACAAGTTTGTCCTTATTTCACGTCGCAACAGAGCGTCGGCATGGCATGATTTTTTGTATGGGGATAGTTCGGTGGCTGTAGAGTGATATAGGCTACTTTTTTCAGCGGAACAACATATCATTCCCGGGGGAAAATCGAATATGTTGCAAAATTAAATTCAGCTAGGTGGTGCCACCGTGATTCTACAAGACGGACGACGGTACGATGGACGAACACAGAAGGTCAGAATATTTGGATTATTATGTCTTTTTACCAAAGTTAAGATAAAAAATGTATGGATCTGTATTTTTCCACGCAGGACCGGGAAGAGAGCGATAAAAAACATAAAATTCATCAGCTGATTTTCTTCAAACGTTTTGGTGCATTGTAATTCACAGAATAGGCGATAACATTGCAGACGATATTAAGTAATCCGTTGATGCTCTGCCTACCCCGCAAGGGTTACAGGCGTGATTATAAGTATGGTTCAGAAATACCATCACCACCTGTCACGCTTTTACCCTTAACTATACTTAACTGTGGTAGAAACAGTTCTTAGTAAGCTTTATTAATAAGCCTTAGTAATATTTATTGAACGGAAATGAATACAGTTCTTATATGTGGTTACAATAAGAAAAATTGTGCAAAATTATAAAAAAAATATTTTTGAGAGTTTTTATTAACTAACGTATACATAGTTTAAATTGATTCCGCTAGATGTCGATACTAGGTTTTTAAAACGTGGTAACAAAATGTTTCCTGACATGTACTTAACTCCCGCCGTTGATTTGCGCGTCAACTTATAGTGCATACGGTACCTATACGCTTAAATTGTTTCTATTTCGTAGCTTATTCGACTACCTGCTTTCGATTTCGGTTGTTTGTTATTTGCTTTGAGATTTGGTTAAGGTTGAATGGATTTATATTGGCTATCATTTTCGGATTTGTGTATTTTCTTGGATCGGTTTTGTTCATTTGGTTGGTATTCTTTTATACATATTTAGACTCTGGCTTTGATTTTGGATTTCGTTTATTTAGAATCGTGAATTGGTTTTCGTTGTTTTAGGTTGTTCGACAATATTTCAAAGGAATATTAATAATATAAATAGTGTATACGGTACCTATACACTTACTTCTTTTTTAGTTGGTTATATTGACTATTGCTACCGATTTCGGTTTTCTGCGATTTGTTTTGTGATTTGGTTTAAGTTGATTCGATTTTTTTTGGCTATCGTTTTCGGATTCGTGTTGTGTCTTAAACTGGTTTTGTTGTTTTGATTTTAAAAAATATTTAAAAGTAATATTTATTCCTTTTAGATATTTTGGATTTGCTTTTAAAAATATTTAAAAGAAAATTTAATTCCTTTTAAAATAGTGCCTCGCAAACCTAAGTCCAGCCTTTCAAGAGTATCTTCTCAAAGACAAGCGAAAAGATTAGCTTGATCGCTAGAATCTTTAGAAGATGTTGAACAGACAGAGCGTCAGGCTGCTTTAAGAGCTTCCGAAACTCCTTCTCAAAGTCAGGAAAGGCGTCTGGAACAGGCAGAGCGTCAAGCTTTAAAAGCTTCTGAAACATCTTCTCAAAGTCAGCGAAGGCGTCTTGAACAGGCAGAGCGTCAAGCTACTTTAAGAGCTACTGAATTACCTGCTCAAAGTCAGCAAAGGCGTCTTGAACAGGCAGAAATAGAAATAGAAACTTTTTTATTCAATGTAGATTATAAAAATACTTATTGAAAGTCACTTTTTTAATTTATCACTGGTTCGCAAAAAAACCTCTGTCTTGGGAAGAACCAGCAAGAAACCCAGCGGGACTATTTTTTTTAATAATAGCTTACAATCATGTTTACAATCAACAACACAAGACAAATTAGAAATAGCTTGGTAGCGATCACCATGCAGAGCGTCAAGCTACTTTAAGAGCTACTGAAACACCTGATAAAAGTCAGCAAAGGCGTCTTGAACAGGCAGAGCGTCAACCTACTTTAAGAGCTACTGAAACACCTGCTCAAAGTCAGCAAAGGCTATTCGAAGAAGCGGGACGTCAGGCCGTCTTAAGAGCCGCGGAAACATCTGATGAAACTCAACACAGACTCATTGAGCAAGCTGAATGTCAATCTACTATAAGGGCATCCGAAACACCAGAACAGGCGCAGGTGCGAAGAGATGCAAATACACAGCTCCAAGCTGAACGTCTACAAATTTTTCAAAGAAACAATTGGTCGGTTTTTAATGACGCAGCATTCAATTATGATTCGTTGATTGATTATAAAAATCACAGGTTAGTTGTTATCGGACTGATGGACAAGGCATGTCGATTTTTCAGCGCTTGAAAATGGAAAGATGAGACCGCAGGCATGTGCTGTTCCAATGGCAAATTGTCTCTTCCGTTACTTGGGGAACCAGAAGAACCTTTGAAAACTCTCTTTTTATATGATGCTAATGAGTCACGGCGCTTTTTACACGGGATCCGGAAATATAACTCATGCTTTCAAATGACGTCCTTCGGAGTTGACCGGGAAATAATAATGCCGGGATTTTCGCCTACATTTACGGTGCAAGGGCAAATTTATCATAGAATGGGTTCACTTTTATCCAGCTGAAAACGAACAGCATAAATTTTTACAAGTATATTTTATGGGTGACGAAGAAATTGAGGTAGATGGTCGCTGCCAATTTATCCAGGGAGTTGAGAGAGACACAGTGTTCAAAATTTAAAGATTCTTGCATGAACGTAACATTTTAGTCAAAAAATTTAAAACTGCTTTAGAAAACCTACCTGAAGATGATTATAAAGTCGTCATTCATGCAGATCGGACCCCTCGAGGAGAGCATGAAAGGCGCTACAATGCATCTTTGAGAAACGAAATAGCAGCCGTAATTAGTGGTGATCAATTTTCTTCACGAGACATTGTCTTGCGAGCACGTGGTGATACGTTGCAACGGGTAGCCGATACACACAAGTTTTATGACGCTCTGCAATACCCATTGATTTATTGCAAAGGACAAGAGGGTTATCATTTTCAAATTCCACTCATTAACCCGGTCACAAAGGAGCCTACTCCGAACAAAAAAGTATCATGTATGGATTTTTATGCGTATCATATGATGTTGCGAGAAAATTATTTTAATCTCTTAGCCCGGTGTAGACAGTTATTTCATAAATTTTTGGTAGACATGTATGTGAAGGTAGAAAGTGAACGTGTCCGTTATATATCTTTAAATCAAAAAAATCTGCGCGTTGAGAATTATATACATTTACAAGATGCAGTTTCTAGCGACACCAAAGTAAACCCCAGAGATTTAGGTAAAATGGTAATTCTGCCCTCATTATTCGTTAACAGTCCCCGCTACACACAAGACGCATTCGCCTATGTACGAACTTACGCAAGACCTGATCTTTTTGTTACTTTTACTTGCAATCCCACATGGAAATAAATAACCGAGGAGCTAATGCCGGGCCAAAAAAGTACTGACAGACACGATTTAGTTGCTAGAGTATTTGGATTAAAAGTACAAAAATTAATGTATGTAATTAAAAAAGGGAAAATTTTCGGAGAGGTGTGTGCTTCATGTATTCAATTGAACGGCAAAAAAGAGGATTACCGCATGCCCACATTCTAATATGACTTAAAGAGAAGTTGCGGCCCAGCCAAATAGATGACATAATAAGCACCGAGATTCCGGATCCTGAGCAAGATAAAGAATTGTATGATACCATCGTCCGAAATATGATTCACGGTCTATGTGGAGCACGAAATTCAATATCGCCATGTATGAAAAAAGGAAAATGTACAAAGAAATTCCCTAAACAGCTACTAAAAGAAACAGTGCACAACTACCCTTTATACAGACGCAGAGCTCCCGAAGATGGTGGCAGGAAAGTTACAATCAAATCTCGCCCTGGAGCGTTCGAAACCTTAGATAACAGCTGGATTGTCCCGTATTCGCCCATTCTATGTAAAATGTTTAATGTCCACATTAATGTAGAAGCATGTAGCTCTGTCTGCGCAATCAAGTATATCTGTAAGTACATAAATAAAGGAAGCGACCAAGCAATATTTAGTCTCAGGAGTGAAGGTGAGGCAAATCCCGTTAATGAAGTACAGACCTTTCAAGCAGGACGTTATGTCAGCAGTAACGAGGCAGCGTGACGTATCCTTTTGGCTTCCCTTTACACGAAGGGCACCCAACAGTTACTCGCCTTGCTGTGCACTTAGAAAATGGAGAGCGTGTATATTTCACCGAAAGAAATTTCCAAGAAAAAATTACATCACCGCAAAAAACTACACTAACAGCCTTCTTTCAACTTTGTCAAACCGACCCCTTTGCAAAAACGTTGTTATATTCTGAAGTCCCCCACTATTATACTTGGAACACATCTAGGAAGGAGTGGAAACGCCGTATTCAAGGCGCGCCTGTTGCAAATTGGCCCGGTGTAAAGTCATCAGATGCCCTTGGTCGTGTGTATACGGTCCATGTAACTAATTTTGAATGTTTCTGTTTACGATTGCTGCTGCACCATGTTCGGGGTCCCACAGAATATAAAGACCTTAAAACTGTCAACGGTCAGGAATGCGCAACTTATAGAGAAGCATGTGAACCTCTGCATCTTTTAGAAAACGATAATCACTGGGATGGAACCATGGGGGAAGCTGTGCAGTGCCAGTCACCAGCCAAAATTAGGGATCTTTATGCAACTCTCATATCATCTTGCGGGCTATCTAATGCACATGAATTGTGGGACAAATATAAAGAGTACATGGCGGAAGATATTTTGTGAATAAACAGGCTATTTTCATGCTTCCATATAAGCTGCGTTTCAAAACATTTAAATACGCTGACGAATCAATTTTGCTCAGCTTCCTTTTAATGGCTGCATCTCTGACAAATCTATAAAACTCAGTTTTGTTTCAATTCAAAAAGCAATGGATAGTTAGTTCATTTCCCAGTCACCATGCGGGCGAAGCCGCGGGTAACTGCTAGTAATCATATAAATGCTAAACGTTCAATACGTTAGTTAATAATACGTAGATAAACGACCGTATATTTACGAGCGCACGGTTAGTCGTTAGTATTGAACTTAAGCTAGTACTTATTGCGCGCTCGCTCTGTCGAATTGTGAATTCACGTCACAGTAAACGAGCGGGCAAAAAATTTATTAGCGAAACTTCAAAACGTTATAACATTCGTATTTCTGCACCAATTTGGATGAAACCGTAGACAGAGAGATGAAACAATAACCATTGTTTTGCTTTCTTCTCTTTCGAAAACCATCACTTTTGTCTTACTTGCGTTAACTTTCATTAATGTAACAATCAAATATGACTTGATTATCGGCGTACAAAAGGCATTTGACGGTTAACTCGACCATTCTTAACTCACATTCTTCATCTTTCAAAGTTTGCAAGCACCTGTCCATAAATAGGTTGAACAGCCACAGGGAAAATACACAGCCCTGTCTGGCACCTTTTTGGATGCCAAACCAGTCAGAGTAGACACCGTTGATCCTGACACAAGCACTAGAGTCCCTATAAAGAGACCTTAATGCCTGTATCAAACCAGCGCTCAACCCATATGAGTTCAGTGTTTGCCATAACACAGTCCTGTCCACTCTGTCATAAGCCTTTTCCAAGTCCATGAACGCAAAAAAACTTTCTGGTTTTTGGCGAAAAACTAGTGATCTATACACCCCATCCCCCTTTCTAAATCTCGCCTTCACATCCCAAATTTTTCCATCAGTTTCTTTCATAACTGTTTCAATTAACACCTTAGCATACAGTTTACCCACAATACTAAGCAAGCTGATACCGCGGTAGTTTTTGCAGTCCTGCTGTGACCCTTTTCCTTTATATATTGGTACTATAAATGCTTTACACCAGTCATCCGGTACCCGTTTTAATTCACAATATAAATTAAACAAGGCGTACAGCAGGCCTGCTACCACCAGTCCTTAGCATCTCGAGTTATACTCTATCATATCCAGCTGCCTTACCTGCTTTCATGCTTTTCACTCCTTTCATTATTTCATCTACACTTATCTCCATACCCCTTTAACCTTCTTTCGGAATTTCTAGTTCAATTAATTCAGACGACTCTTCACTCATAAACACGCTTTCAAAGTATTCCATCCATCTATTGAAATTCGAAACTTCGTCATTCAAAATATATCCGTTCTCGTCTCTTATCGCATTAATTATAGGCTGTTTTGTATTTCCCCTGGCAGTTCTTACGAGTTTCCAGAACATTTTTATATTAGCCTGGAAGTTATCAGAGATCCTTCTATCATTCTTATCCGTTCTTTCTTGCGTTTTCCTTTCAACTACTTCTTTTACTCTCTTATTTAGACGTGTAAATTCTGCCTTTTTTCTTTCAATCTCACCACCAGAATTACCAGCTTTGGTTGCTAGTAAATCTAACCATGCTTTCTTCTTTGCTTCAAATTCCACCCGTACCTCATCATCCCACCACAACGTATTACTTTTCCTTTCATTTGTTCTCTTACTTACACCACATACTTCGGTGGCTGCATCCACGAAACCTTTCTTAATATTATCCCACACAGTCTTCAAGTCTAAATCATTCATACACAACTCATTCAAACACCTGATAATTTCTCTCAGTCTACATTTATACTTCTCTTTCACGTCTTCACCTTGTAACTTGTAACTTCTCTATTCTTAATGATTTCTTTAATTTACGCGAACACTACACATTGAATAAAACTATTATTTACGAATTCTATCGCGTTTAATTAAACTTTAATTTATTTTTACTATCCCGACGTTTTGGCTGCTTTACAGCACCCGTGGTCACGGGGGGACTGAGATGTTTGACGTCCCAATGTCATAGTGTCCCAATGTGACATTGGGATGTCAAACATCACAATTATCTGTTCTTATACGCTGTAACGCAGTGTTAGCCACAGAGGTCCGATGCCGCCTACGCTTGAAAAGACCATTAATTCGACATAAGACCAAGTAATGATCCGTCCCTACATTGGACCCCTGGTAAACCCTTGTATCTACGACTGCGCTCCTCATTCTTTCATCCACAATTATGAAATCTATCATGCTTCTATCATCACCTCTTTGCCATGTATATATGTGAATCTTCTTATGACGAAAAAAAAGTATTCGTCACAAAGAGATTTTTTTCCACACATACGGTGAGGAGATCTTCAACATTCTCATTTATACTCTCATCACCAAACGTTCCCAATATCCTTTCATAACCAGACCTCTTCACCCCAACCCTTCCATTAAAGTCTCCTAACATAATAGTATTTTTATTTTCCTTACATTTTGTCGACACCATCCTTACCATGTCCCAAAACTGCTCTCGGATGTAAGTGGGCTTAGACGTGTCTGGGGCATACAGCCCTAGCAGGAACAGCTTCTTTAAGCCCACTTTCATTCGTATCCATAGCAGCCTCGGGCTTACACATTCATACTCTTTCACACATTGACCCATTCTTTCTGAAAGGATGAAACCGACTCCTTGGCATGCCCGTTAGGTCTCGTCTACACCAGACCAATACGCGGTATTCGTGCTATGTAGAGTGGCATCCTTTAGCTTTCGTTTACACATAACACATTTATTCCTCTGGCATTCATCATTTCGCATACTTCATCCATAAGCATTTCATCATTCATTGCTCCACGTACATTCAGCGTAGCCAAATGGGCTTCCGCAATCCACTTTTCCCCCCTCCGGGAGACAGAAAGTGACGGGTGGCGAACCTCGTCACCGGTTTTTCTCCCGGAGATTCCTCGCACCCCTGCCCCATTAAAGGGGCGCCGGGAACTCGTGGCCATTTCTTTTATTTCTTGACTCATGGTGCGAACTAGGGGTGGTGGTAGAATTTACGAGCCGAGTCTATTATTTCGGCTTTGTCGCTCGTTTAGCACCACCCGGGGGACACGTGTAGGTTGGGCCTAAGGTTAGGTGGTCGAAGTCTACGGACGCGAGCGACTCATCCCCCATTAATTTTTTTATAATTTATAATTCTATAAAATACGTAGTTAATTTAGCGCGAAATCTAGCGCTTTTTTAAAAGCGGTGTTTTCATGAAATCCAGCGTTTTTTGTGTCTTTGGCCCTGAATGAGTTTTTTGATCTAGCAGCACTGCCAAAGAGTATGTACACAAACTAATAAGAGTACAAACATAAGTATTAGCTTGCTACATATTTATTTATCTATGGTAAGTATGTATTAAGGTAGGTAATAAGTTTCTGTGGTATTGAGCTTGGGTATGTTCCGAAATACAACGCAGTGTACTGTCCAAAGCAAATGACGTCATGAATCGACGCTATACTGGTGATTCGTTCCAAAACATTGAACAGTATATGACGTCATACTTTTGCGCCATTTGGAAAGGTGTTGGCGATTATTTTGTCATTTTGTGCTTCAAAAATCATTATATCCTCCTAATGGATATACCATCAATTATTCTATAATTTTTTGTATTTGAATAAATAGAAACAAATTCTGGCATGCTTCCTTCGGCAAATACACAATTATTAATTGTTTTATTATGGCCGGATATCCGACACAACATGGCAGCGGCACGCTAGTACAATAAAGTGTCAAATGTTACGTCATTTGTATTGGACAGTACACTGCATATATATATTTCAATATAAATTATATTGGTTAAGTCGACTTAGATCCTTTAGGGGGTTGTAATTTGCATCATTACCGACTATTACGACTATGAAACACCATACATCAAACCTAACCGTTTTCAAGATATTGGATACTTCAGTTTCTTTTTTTAAGGTTTGAGATATCTTTTTTTTATAAAAATTGTCAACTTTTTGTCTATTGTACTATTTTTTTGTAATTTGTGCATCTTATTTTATTTTTCTTATAACTTTTGTGTAGTAGATAAGTTGCATTATTATTTTAAATACCAAGATCTTAGGTAAATAAACTAAATTTTATGTTATTTTATTTCGATTAATTTACTTTGTATACTGTCATTACTGTCTACTTATAATTACTGTTGGATTTATTAATTTAAAATTGTTACTTTGATGAAATATATTGACTGATCGACATTTATTTATTTATTTCTGAAATTGTGTAGATTGCTTAGTACTTTATTTTTTTTACTGGTTATGGGTGTAAATTACCTGAATAAAGATGATTATTATTTTTAAATTGAGTTTTCTTTTTTATGATTTACCTTTGATTACATAATTCTGCAACTAACTAGTTTTGTGCCTATTTGCACAAAACTAGTTAGTTGCTGAATTATGTGATCTTGTAAAATTAATTAAAAATAATCAGTACACCAGGGATGGGGCTGTACTATATATAGAATATCGTCCGTTTAGTTCGACAACTCCACTATAGATGTCTCTGTACCACAGAATCGACTAGCAACTCTATTCCAGGTATATATAATGTACTCTGTGGTACACTGCGCACTCTCCACCCTTATTAAATCCTCCCTTAAGGAGAACGAAGGGGTCGTCCCGGTTGCTAACAATAGTGGGCTTCCCCTACATATTAGCAACCTATTAAAAGCCAAAAAAGCTGCTTTCCGGAGAGCAGCAAAATATCCCACCCCCGAATATAGGCGCGCGGCCAATCGTCTTCAACGAAAACTCCGCTTCCGCCTCTCTGAATTTCAAGATCTCGAAAAGAGTAAGCTCATGGAGAATATCACTCCATCTCACACAGCGTACTATCAGATGGCTAGAGCCCTCCGCATAGACGCTATCACCCACACTCCCCCTCTCTCCCGTCCCGACGGCACGGTTGCCTTCGAGGACGAGGAGAAGGCTGAGTGCTTTGCGGATAGCATTGCCGATCAATGCTCCCCTAGTTCTCAACCTGTCGACCCCTCACACGTCCAGGCAGTAGAGGACGAGGTCCGCCGCCGGAACTCACCCCCTACCGCCTCCGAACCTATCTCTGTGTCCAATGATGAGATTTCATCCCTCATCAAAGGACTTAAGCCTAAAAAGGCTCCGGGCGCGGATGGCATCTCCAACCAAGCCCTTAAACACTTTCCCGAGCAGGTGTTAACCTTTCTATCTATTATCTTCAACGCCTGCTTCAACCTTAGTTATTTTCCCACTACGTGGAAAGAGGCAACTGTGATTGGAATTCCCAAGCCAGGCAAGCCTCTCAACCTCCCCTCCAGCCATCGCCCCATTAGCCTCCTCAAGGCAATGGGCAAGCTCTTCGAAAGAGTCATCCAAACACGGATGAGGCGCTATCTGTTTCCCACAGACGGTGACCCTCTCATCATTCCCCACCAATTCGGCTTCCGAGCCAAACACTCATGTCCCCAACAAGTTCACCGCATTGTGGAATATATCCTCAGCGGTTTCTATCCTCGACGTCATAAAACCATCGCGGTCTTCTTCGATATAGCCAAAGCTTTTGATAGAGTCTGGCACACAGGCCTCATCTACAAGCTCTACAAAATAGGTCTCCCCGATCGTCTAGTTCGTCTCGTGGCCTCCTATTTGAAGCATCGTACCTTTCGTTTTAGACACGAAGGCACGCTATCCTCACAGCGAACTATCAAGGCTGGTGTCCCTCAGGGCTCAGTACTTGCTCCTTTGCTGTACATCCTGTTCACCAACGACATTCGCATCCCGTCGAAAGGTGTTCAACTCTCCCTCTTCGCAGACGACACTGCCATCTACTGCAAAGGTGTCTCACTACCCTTCATACGGAACAAGATCCAAAAGTCAGTTGATGACCTAGGAGATTGGTTCAAAAAATGGCGCATCGATGTGAACCCGGAGAAGAGCTCCGCAGTTCACTTCGATTATAAACGACGCCGTCTTAAAAACACTCCTCCAATACGTATGCTAGGGACCCCTGTCCCCTGGCATACGACAGCCAAATATTTAGGTGTCACTCTAGACACAGGGCTCACTTTTAGGCCCCACGTCAAACGAGTCACCCGTCACGCACGGTTTTACCTGAGTAGGCTCAACAGTATGTTGGGCAGACACAGTAAAATGTCCCTTCGTAACAAGCGAACCCTTTATAAGGTCTGTATACGACCCGTCATGACCTACGCGGGCCCCGTCTTTGCCCACGCAAACCCTAACATATTAAATGAACTCCAAATAGTTCAGAACCTATTCTGTCGTCGAGCTGCGAACGCACCTTGGTACGTCCGTAATGCCGACCTTCATCGGGACTTAGAGCTCCCAACAATTCAACAGTTCCTTAAAAAACTCTCTGAGAACTTCTTCAAAGCCTCAGAGTCGCACCCAAACAATTTAATTCGTGAGGCGGCTTCTTATGCAGCCCCACCCCCCTCTCGCTATCGTGTCCGCAGGCCGAGAAACTCTCTCTCGGACCCGCCAAATAAACTGTCAAACGACCTGAACTGCCTCCTGGCGGCTCAGGCCAGTTCTAATTAAATTAATAATTATTATATCAACTAATATTATTTTGCCTTCGTAGGCACTCCCTCAGCGGCTCTTAGCCGCCTGCGCCCTCTTTTCCCAAAAGAGGGTCGCTCATGATAAGGCACAATAGAGCTTAATCAGCCAGCTGCCTGTCCCCAAAGGCGGTTTTTAGGGGGTATCACTTAGGGTCCCCGGTAGGACAGTGAGTCCCCCATAACCACGATAGACCGGCTATCGTGGTATGCGTAATGCATTTTCCGCCTCCCTACGTACAGGGTAGCCCTTTAATTGCTTCGGGCGCAAAAAAAAAAAAAAAAAAAAAAAAATACACTGCGTTGTATTTCGGAACATACCCTTTCGATCAGCGTGACCACTTTTAGTAGATTTCTATTTTTTTAGTAGATTTGAAGCAAATAAGACGATAATCTAGTAGGACAAAATGTCCTATTAGAATTTAGTAGGATTGAGAAACACATCGGTAGGTTGTGGTATTAATTCGCTATTAAAGAATATTAGGCTTAAAACCAAGTATCCACGTCCAAAAAGTTTTAATTTTACAGTTGGCAGCACACCAAAGTGATTTGGAATTTCCTTATTACTGAATGAATGTTACTGTGGGCACAGCAAATTGAATTTAAATTTCTATTAGATAAAGACTATTTTTATAAAACATGTCTTTCAACTTAGATCATTTTTAAGTTACTTCTATTAATGACAGACAACACGGTTTAATTAGTAGTTTTCGTTCATTTTTATTGTTTGCTTTCACGGAAAAGAAGTGAAAATTCGATGGCAATGACAATTAATACAAAAATGTTAATCATAAGTGATTGATTAAATGTAGGGTTTATTAACAAATGTGTTTTATTTCAATTCGTATCTATATATGTATACCCAAAACGGCGCAAATATTACTCTAAAAATTAGTAGATTTTCAAATGCGATCTAGTAGATTTCAGTAGATTTTAGCAGTGTCTTTGGTAGATTCCCTCATTATAAAGTGGTCACGCTGCTTTCGATATTGACAACAACAAAAAGTAAACAAACTTTAACATCACAATATTTACTATACTCTTTGCATAACATTCACGAAGAGTTTGTTTATATTGATTGTATAAAGTGAAGCTTACTTTAAAATGTGGGATTAATACGCAAAATTAAAAGTTCTGTTTGTTGTGTTGTAAACCCTTTTTATCAGCACGAAATATGTCTGTAATGACGGGTCCCTCACGGCACGTAGCGTACGAACAGGTAAAATCTATTATAGACTTCATGGGACAACATGTAGAATTTGCAACCGGTAATTTGCGTTCACTAGAAGCACGTCATAATTCCAAACGTTTGTGGGGAGAACTCACAAAAATTTTAAACAACTGTCGTACCGGCACCCGAAAGACTTCAGATGGATGGAGTAAGGTTTGTTTAAAGCTGTTTGTTATGTTTTTATGCTATTTTAAGTCTCTACAAAATATGATCAACTAAAGAGAAATGCTAGTAAAAGTAAACAAGTAGATATGTGAGCAATGCCTTAGTTAAATATTTTAAACAAGATGGTCTATTTCTGTTTCGAATCACATGCCTCGTAACTACAATATAACCTGAGATCCGTGCCCATCTACTAGTTATTACTAAACTTGTTTTGCAGAGATTACCATTCGTAGTAGCCCTCTCAGTCGAATCAGTTAACCCGGCGAGCATGAAGTTAAAAAAGTTACATCGAGAATGTGGCAGGGTGGGACATACCCATTATTAAATGTACCATATTTAAGTTCTTATTATTATTATTTTTACTTTGATGATTTTATTATGTAAAATAATGAATGATTTAATAGAATTAAATGAAACAAGTTCTTAATTGTGAAATTATTATTATATAATCAGGTTTTTTATAAACTTTGTAATTATAGAAACAAAAGTTTAAGGACTTACAAAAATTTATAATGTAACAATAATATTATTTTTGGAGTGTAAATCAACTTAAAATTAAAACATAGTGAGATCCACCTTGTAAAAAACTTTTTAAAACTTTTTTTTAATAAAAAATTATGATTAATCATTTCACCCATGTGCTCATCACTGTCGAGATCAGCACAATTTTTGCAAATAAATTTTGAGTGCCCCATACTCACTCACGGGTTTGCTAATTTCTATCCTTCTTGTATGGACAATTGGACGACTGACATCTGACATATCGCCCGGGTATATTCACATGTCTAGGTGAGGGCTCACTGAACTGCTTTAAGATTCGCTGGTGGATGTAGCTTAGAATATGCTTTTTTGATTTTCTTGAATGTAGGTGTTCGTAAATCATTAATAAGACCAAATTACGAATGAATTCCATTCTCTTGATTGTGACGTTTTTGTTTGCTCGATATATAGTGCAAGCATTGATAGCTGCCATGTTCAAGACACCATAGAATAAACTCGTAGCTCATAGTTTACTGTTGCGACTAACATAACACAGTATAAATGAATGAACAACAAATTTTTATACTATAATCATCAAAAAATAACTAATAAAACAATCATAATTCATGATCAAATCATTATGTAAAAAAATATGTCAAAAATGAGGCAGGGTATAACATTGAAATAATACTAGATTTTACGGAATTTATTGCGTATATTTATCTTTTTAATTACCTGATGTTTCGAGATCTTTACAGCACCCATGGTCACGGGAAGGACTGAGATGTTCAAAAACAAAAACTAAAACAAAAGTTAAATTTTAATCTATGGTAACCGCAGTTAGTTTAGTTTAGTTTGCGACGGGCTGTTTTTCGCAACTCCACGTCTATGCGCGTATTTTGCGTGTGGGCAGGAATAATGTGATTATTCGAGCCATGAGATCTCCCCAAAGAAGCTCAACAGTCCCTTGATGTTGCATGCAACTTCGGGGAGTGATCCTGGCGTGCCGAGATGTTTAGCCCTGTACGTAGCGACCTCTGGACATTTCAGTAGCACGTGGGCCGGCGTTTCTTCCTCCCCCATACATGCCCTGCACAGGGGACTATCTGTAACACCTATAGTAAATAAATGTTTGTTAAAGGTGCCGTGTCCTGTGATAGCACTTGTTACTATCCTGATCTGGGGCTTGTTCAGTCTCATTAAAACTTTGGTTAAGCGACTGTTTATTTCAGGTAGGGCCTCCCTAGCTTGTCTACAGTCTACTAGATTTTTCCAAAGCTGAGCGTGTTGATTAGTGAAGTGTCGTCGTACGTACCAGTGAACGAACATTACCAAAGGGGATTGGTATGATTGGTTCCGGCCCTATAGTGGCCAGAGCCGATCCTCTTCTGGCCAGTTTGTCCGCTGCATCGTTGCCTCTGGATTCACTGTGTCCCTTTATCCATTGCAGAGTCACATTGTTGTTTTTACATACCTCATTTAATCGTTGATGGCATTCATATATTAGTCCCGAGTTCACCCCATTGCAACTCAGAGCTTGTAGTACCGCCCTACTGTCGGTCAGTATTCTGATGGGGAAGTCATTAACCTTCCTAGCATCTATTGCTATGGCCGCTTGAATGATACCCATACATTCCGCCTGAAAGACCGTGTTATAGGTACCCAGCGGTGTGCATATGTGAATATTGAGGTCTTCAGAGAAAGCTCCAGAACCTACACCTTCATTTGTTTTAGAACCATCGGTGAAAACTCTAAGCTCTTTTGGGCTTAATCCTTCCGGCTGGCTGTTTTCATTTAATTGTATCTTGTATTTCTTATCGAAAACAAATTGTTTAGGAATCCTATCGTATTTGGCTTGTAGGATAGGAATTTCTGAGTGAATTCTATCAATTATGCCTGTATGAGGGACACTATTCTTACTCCAAAGATTTAGGGTCTTGAGTCTGATGGCAGCTAAAGTCGCTTCTTGTTGTATATGTAGATGAAGCGGAGTTAGCTCCAGCATCGCTTCCAAGGCTGCTGTTGGCGTAGTTCTTATGCAGCCTGTGGCAGCCATACATGCCAGTCTCTGGTAGCGCTGAAGCTTCTTAATTGTGGTGGCTTCATTTGTCTTGGTCCACCATACCAGAGTGCCGTATGTGATCATGGGCCGAATTACAGTTTTGTAAAGCCACAGTATGATTTTTGGCGTCAGTCCCCATCTTTTGCCAATCATGTTTCTGCATTGCCAGGAAGTTATACTAGCTTTGTTGATTTTGTTTTCTATGTGTTTATTCCAGTTAAGTTTGCTGTCCAAGGTAAGACCTAAATATTTTACCTCAGAGGATAGTTATTCAGCATTTGTTTTTGTGTGAACATTACTAAAACCGTTTTATTTGGATTGACGGTTAAGTCGTATTCCCTGCACCATCTCTCCACTATACAGAGAGCCGCTTGGGTCAGGTCGCACACTATGCTTGCTGTCTTTCCCGAGACCAGTATTGTCAGGTCATCAGCATAACCTACTGTATAGAAGTGATTAGTATTTAATTTGCTGATGAGTTCATTAATGACCATATTCCACAGGAGAGGTGAGAGAACCCCACCCTGCGGACAGCCTTTCTTAATTTGGATTGGTTGAGATTCACCAGCAATCTTTATTATTCGTGTACTGAGCATGCAAACTATCCAGTCGATCAGTGCCAGTTCAACTTTATGTCTACTGAGTGCACCTTTTATGCTGGAGAAGTTCGTTCTGTCAAAAGCACCTTCTATATCTATGAAGGAACCTAGACATATTTCTTTGTTTTGGATGGCCTCTTCAATCTTTGTAATTACCCGATGAAGTGCCGATTCTGTTGATTTGCCTAGACTGTAGGCGTGTTGCTTGTCGTGTAGTGGTAAGTTCATTAGCGCCGACCCCCTTAATTCCCTTTCACACATCCTCTCCATCGTCTTTAGGAGAAAGGATGTGAGGCTAATGGGCCTGTAGGATTTAGGGTCAGTGTAATCGCTCTTACCTGGTTTGGGTATAAATGTGACTTTCACTTCCCTCCATCCCCTAGGAACATATTTAAGAGCCTGACAGGCTCTCATTATAGCAACAAGTCTGACTATTAGGGCTTTACCCCCCCACTGTAGGAGTGCCGGGAATATGCCGTCAGGTCCTGCCGCCTTATAGGGGAGGACACTGTGAATGGCCCAATGGATTTTGTCCCTCGTTACCACTCTCTGTGCTAAATTCCAGTCTTCTACTGTTGGTGTCAGTATGTCGTCATGCCGGTTTGCCTCCTGGGTTAGGCAGCAACCTGGGAAGTGCGTTTCAATTAGGATGCGTTGGGCTTCATCCGGCGATGTTGAGTAGCTACCGTCGGGTTTCTTTAGAGACATGGATCCCGACGTGTTCTGTTTAGCTAGAATATTCCTTATCCTATTTGCTTGTTCGCAGGTTTCTATGTTGCCACAGAATTTACGCCACCCAGTCGAGCGTCGATATCTGATACATTTTTTGTATTCAGACTTAGCTTTCTTATATAGTAGCCAGTCTTCATCCATTGAGGTATTCATGGCCCTATTTAGGGCTTTTCTTACCTTCTTACGTTTACTATCGAGTTCCGTAACCGCGGTTAACTATGAGAGCTGGACGTTGAACATCTCAGTCCTTCCCGTGACCATGGGTGCTGTAAAGCTCTCGAAACGTCGGGTAATTAAAAAGTTAAATATACGCGATACATTCCGTAAAAACTAGTATTATTTCAATGTGTAGTGTTCGCGTAAATATAAGAAATCATTAGGGTATAACATACTCGAGACAAGTTTGGCCACTAATATACAGGCCAGTGTCCCACGCCACACTGCGATCACGCCACTAACCCGCCCCACGCGCCCAGCACTCCAGCTACTGAGCGAGTTAGAGTTTCCAGGCGAGGATTTAAAAAAAAATACACTACCTTGATAAAAGATTAAATTTATCAGGGTGTGTGATACCCTGGCTCATGCTCGCTGGGTTAAGACTATCTGCGGCCAACTGTGATAAGGTCTTTTCGAATAAAAAATACAAAAAATGTGGAAGCTATTTAGCATCGAATCTACTTAAAATGTTATGTTTCAGCCTTGATATTAACAGAAATTGTTATCTTAAGAAGTTGATTATTGAACTTACATTAAAATAACTAATAAAACGACACTATCATTCAAAAACAATCTAATGCAGTCAGAGACATCTAAAATTTAACTATTATTAAATAAAGACCTAGTTCCTTGTGATAATTGAGCAATAAGGAGCTGCTGATAAATTAGTTTTACACCTTTATAGAATTAAGTTAAAATAGGGACCCAATTTCACTGTTGTCCCAGGGCCTTTAGTTATATAACTATGCTACTGGACATGGTCCTACTGTAACGTAATGTATTTCATTATTAATTTTTTACTTAAATGTTTCAAATAATTTTATGGGTACACTGTTTCAGTATTGGAGTGATTTTAAGAATAAACTAAAAAACAAAGTGAGTATACTAAAGAAGAGAAAGAGATCTGGATCACCATCAAAAAAAGGAATAAGACCGTTAACTAAATTAGAGAAGAGGGCTCTGGTAATCTTAGGTCCCCACTTTGGGAGGAAAAAGGCCAGAAGTACTATTGGTGCTTACAGCAATGAACTATCGGTGGGTATATTATTATTTTTTAATGTATTGATTACACCCTAATAAATTGGGTTACAAAGGGCGGACTTAATGCCTATCGGCATTCTCTTTCAGTGAACCCGTGGAGTGGTAATATTTTTTGACAGGTGCAATTATATGTATATACATAAACACTCTAGGCGAAAGTTTGTCCACCAAATTGGCGATATATTATCAGAATGCGCCAAATTACGAGTGCCCTTAATCGACCTGCATGTATGAGTAGGTATATAGATGTGGAGAAGGCGAGAGAGGTGTGTCAGGATCATGCCAAATGGTCTGTAGTCTTTGCCTACCCATCTGGGTGACAGGAGTGAGTGCTTATGTATGCATATACATAAATACTATAATTAACAAAAATATATACAAAAATGCAATATATATATATATATATATATATCCTCTTCCTTCTCGGATGTTGCACTGAGCGATACCACCTGTAGGACGAAGATAACGAGATATATGCAAGACCTGCTTTCGCGCAACCTGACCGGCTAGCCCTGCCAACTAATCAATCGCACACGCAACTCCTCCTACCTGGGTGATATCACGCGCTGTTATCGGTCGTTCCGCCTGCTACACAATACGCATTACCGTCGGCTTTTATATCGCATTTAGGCCTACGCACATAGTTCCATAATGTCGGTTCAGAGGACACCTCCGTCTACAACTTCGAGGGAAAATAATATGCAGCAGCAATCTGATGCAAGCGACGGTATGGGGCTTCAGGCTGAAGCCTTGATGGATACACAGTATGAACATTGAAATAATACTAGTTTTTACGGAATTTATCGCGTATATTTAACTTTTTAAATACCCGACGTTTCGAACGCTTTACAGCACTCATGGTCACGGGCGGGACTGAGATGTTCAACGTCCATATGTCATAGTTAACTACATCAGATTTGATAGACCGCAGATCCTCACTAAAGAACACCGATTCCTTCCAAGGATGATTCGCGAGGCTATTGAAATCAAAAAACATCCTAATTTCAATAGAGAAGATGGCTGGGTGCTAGTCATAAAAATGTGTCTGTCATAGATGACATAAATATTAACCTGCTTCCCGTAGCTACAGAGAAGCCTCAGTATCGCCGTAATAGACTCAGCTACTTAGAAGTATTATCCCTGCATGGCCTATTGCCTGGTCACACTTTACCTACGAGAAAGAGATCCTGCCTTGACCACGTAATGATAAAACTTGAAGTCAACCTCATTGCAGCTTTTATTGCCGTTCTTAAGACGGTCACAGATCACAATCTTGTGTTGCTTCAGTTATCTAAAACATCGACCCAAAAAGCCCCCATTAAGTCGAAGTTAATTACAGATTTCGATGGGGCATATAATACCCTCATATCGACGAGTGTCCCACTTTCAGAAATGCCAAATAGCCTGCTAAACACTGACGACAAAGAAGTTGAGCGCATCTTGATGAGTCTAAACTCAGGGAGCTCACGTGGATGGGATGGTATCAGCACTGGTTTTTTAAAGCATGCTAGAGCCTTTGTTGTACCGTATATACGTAACCTTGCAAACCTTTGCTTTAGTACTGGTGTCTTTCCCAGCGCCTTAAAGACGTCTATAGTAACCCCTGTGCATAAGAGCGGGGACAGAGAGGATGTAAGCAATTATAGACCTATCTCTGTCCTCACCTCCATCTCCAAAATAATTGAAAAGTTGCTCAACAATAGATTGGTTGATTACCTAAATAAATTTAAACTACTATCCAATTCTCAGTATGGTTTCAGAAAGGGTCTTTCAACTCAAGATGCTATTCTTGATCTCACTTCAACTATAGTTGGTGAAGTGGACAATGGCAGCAAATGTCTTACAGTCTTTTTGGACTTGAAAAAAGGCTTTCGACACCGTTTCTGTGCCTATTCTTATATACAGGCTAGAATGCTTAGGTATTAGGGATACTCCACTCATGCTTTTTAAAAGTTACCTACAGGAAAGAACTCAGGAAGTAAAAATAAATGACTTATACGGTGAGAAAGCCACTACTAGTTTTGGAGTCCCACAGGGTAGTGTCCTGGGCCCGACTCTCTTTTTAATATACATAAATGATCTATGTAATCTAAGGGATGTCGGGTGCAGGATATACTCCTACGCGGATGACACTGCGCTTGTTTTTACTGGTAGCACCTGGAATAATGTCCAAGAAAGTACTGAGAGGGGATTAATTAACGTATATAACTGGCTTAGAGACAACCTTCTTACCTTGAACACTCAGAAAACTAACTACATCTGCTTCACTCCTTCTAATAAATCCCAACCTAACCATAACTTTGCCATTAAAATTCACACTTGCACTAACCCTGGTAACCTGATTTGCGACTGTCCTATTATTGAAAAAGTTAGCCAAACAAATACCTAGGTATAATGCTGGACCAACGACTTAACTGACACTCACATTTGGAGCTTTTAACAAACCGCACTAGGAAACTCATATGGGTATTCAAATCACTACGGCAGGTCATGTGTAACAAACTTAAAAACCGAATCTACGTGGCCCTGGTCCAATCGGTGCTCACCTACTGTATCTCGATTTGGGGAGGAGCAGACAAAACTCACTTCCTTGCACTCGAAAGAGCTCAGAGATCACTTATCAAAGTCATCTACTCCAAACCTTATCGTTTTCCCAATGATAAACTATATAGAATGAGTGGCCTACTCACAGTCCGAAAACTCTATATTCGGAATCTCAACGTGCCACAAATCTCTACCTTATGTCGACCTGAGTGATAAAAGAAAAGTCAAAAAAGAAGTTGCACCCGTCACTGCCGCACGTACTGCGTTCGCTAGAAGACAATATAGTAGGCAGTCTGCTTATATATACAACAAAGTAAACAGTATACTTAAAATATACCCCATGTTATCTTACACTTGCAGGAAAACTGTAAAAGAATGGTTGGATTCACTTAGCTCTGAAGATGTTGAAAACCTTTTCATAAGAATTTGTTAAAATGTTTGGTTCAATTAATGCTGGTTCCTGTATGCGGAATGTTCATACCGATCCCAAGGAACCTTATCCGTAGGGCATACATGTAACCAACACATGCACACTCCCATACAGACACGAGCTCGTATACATACATACATACACTCATTCACACACTACGTGCACATATACATGTACACACACACGTACACACACATACACACACACACACACACACACACACACACACACACACACTAACACACACATACATGTACAGATGCACACAAACATATATATACACACTCACGCACATTTTATATACTACCATACATGCTTACATGAAAATAGTTCATTGCCACTAGAGCCGCAATTTAAATTTAAATTTGAATTATATCAAAAATGTTACATTTCAATGTAAAAAAAAAATGTTAACCATACCATCCTAAACTAACCTTTTTTAATATATATATATATATATATATATATATATATATATATATATATATATATATATATATATATATATATATATATATACATATATATATATAGTACCTGGTTGACCGAGCTTTGCTCGGTATTTTTCACTCGATTTTTTTTAAATTCGTGTCTTGGAAATTATATTTATATACAAATTACATACTGATGAAATATAAATAATATTTTTTGATCTAAGCGACATAACAGAAAAAACGGAACTGGTTATTTGAATAAAAAATCATGAGTGCAATTATTTTAATTTAAATTTTCGTGTTTTTAAAAAATACTAAAAAAAGAGCTCGAAAAAATAGATTTTCTCAAAAAAGAAAGAAACTTGAAAAAAAATATTAAAAAAGTCGGTCGGTCGGTCTGGGCTCGAACCGGGGTTTTACGATTCTGTGACCGCCCATTATACCAATTAAGCTATTTATAATCATTAACAATCTGTCAAAATTTACCTTTTTATTCTAACGATATTGTAGCAGTTTTTCATTGCCTAAAAACAAGGTCAAAAAGACATTGTCTAAAAATAAATCCTAGCTAAATCGATTTATTATCCCCGAAACTCCCTGGACACTAAATTTTATGAAAATCGTTGGAGCCGTTTCGAGATCCCGATTATATATATACAAGAATTGCTCGTTTAATAGTATATTTAATATATATATATATATATATATATATATATATATATATATATATATATATATATATATATATATATATATATATATATATATATATATATATATATATATATATATATATAACCGGAATCTTGGAAACGGCTCTAACGATTTTCATAAAATTTTGTGTCCGGGGAGTTTCGGGGGAATAAATCGATCTAGCTAGGATTTATTTTTAGAAAATGTCTTTTTGTCCGTGTTTTCAGGCAGTGAAAAACTGCTACAATATAAGAAGGTAAATTTTGACACTTTATTAATGATCGTAATAGCTCAAGTGGATATTGAGCGGTCTCTAAATCGTAATGCGTCGGTTCGCGTCCTGTCTTCGGTCCGATATTTTTTACTTTTTGTACCTCCACCATGTAGATGATAAATGCCACGCATGCAGGATTGATAAGAATATACCAATATAAATACACTAGTAGTATTAACATGTGACGTGACTCTGGTTGGGGGTTACACCCTGTTTGAGATCCTACTTATAATAGTTGTTAATTGGCTGAATGAACAATGCATTTTCTCTTAATTTTAAAATTATTTTCAACCGATTTATAAAAAGGGTGGAGGTAGTCAATTCAACTGTATTTTTATGTGTTACCGCAAAACTTTTTTCAGGTCACCTCAGTCTGTTTGCCTTTATCAATGAGCATGAGGTTCTTTTATAGAAGAGGGGGACTAACTGACATGAACAACTGCAACACCATTGCAGGCCTTCTAAAAAGGAGTTAGCTCGTTTCTTGAAGGTCTATAATGTTCCTAGGTGGTAAATAAGCATTTAAAATTGCAATTTGCAATTTCATTGGTACCGGTGAGGTTGGAACTCTGTGCGCGTCTCACTCCCATGAGTAAATTTATATTTTATTTATGGTTATGTTTTTTGCTGGTAGTGGAATAATAATCATCAAGGTCTTCCATAAATATGAAATTCTATGTAAATAATTTTGTTTGGTTTCAGAACCACTTGCCATCAGAGGTAAAATTAGAAGCATACCAGGAGAATGCATCAAGTGAATTCTGCAACGCACAGAGCGAAGGCAGTGACAGATTTTCGGGTTAGTTGTAATCTACACATGGTTTCCTTTGTTAATGACTCTTATATGCAACGTAAATAACGTATTGTTAGTCATTGTCTTCAAAATTGAACATTTTGTCTCTGACATGTAATACTCGGAAATAAATCATTCACCTCCATTTCATTCAGTATTTTTAGGGTATTTAAAATATGATAGATCAGGTGTTACTTTGCAGAAATCCATTATAATAAAGATAACAATTAATTTATTTTGCAACCATCCGCTAACTAAATACAATGATGTGTCTTACCTGGATTGAAGAGCACCTCACACCCTCCCTCAATTGCATGCACCAATCCCGTCACCACTAATCCCAGCACCACTACTCCCAACACCACTACTCCCGGCACCACTATTCCAGTAAAGACACCATCGACGATAATACGACACGTGTTTCGCGTCTGCACGAGGCATCCTCAGGTAATGTAGACTCTACGGCGTCTGACCGCTAAGTCTTAGTTAGCGGATGGTTACAAAATAAAATAATTGTTATCTTTATTTAAAATTTGTTCATTACATTTTAAACTCAAAATAAATAACTCAGTTAAACTTAAAACTAGGTTGCGGTATTTAAAAAGAAATATGATAAACAAGGGTGCTATGAGGGTGACACTGTAAGTTCTTAGAAAATCAAAAACTGAACAAACTAGCAAGTTATTAGTTTTATTATATATTTTCAAAATAATAACCATTTACATCAATACATTGCTGCGTCCGATGGATCCACTGAGAAAAGCACTTTGCCCACTTGTCCTTAGGGGTCTCTTCAACAGCATTTTGAAACGCAGCCACTGCTTCCTCGGCATCCATAAAACGTTTTCCTCGAAGTTTTTCTGTTATTAATGATTAATTTCTGATGTGGCATAGGTGATTTGTATTAAATACATTTTAATGTTAATATAGTATAATATATAGTAAATTAATTTCATCTATAAAATCACATATATAAAATCAAAATTCTAAATTATAATTTTTTTTTTTTTTTTATAGGATAGGGTGACAAACGAGCACACAGTCCACCTGATGGTAAGTGGTTACTGTGGCCCATAGACATCTACATTTATCCTCGATTACGAATCAAAATGCAGATACGTTGTCACCCGTGAGGACTAAGATGGAATGCCTCGTTTCCAGTAAAAAGGGTCTCCGGTTCTCTACACTCACCATACGAAATACAGCAGCATTAAGCTACTATTTCACGCTGGTATTCTGTGAGAGCGTGGTCCTTCCCCGGTCGAGCCGACCCATTCGTGCTACAACTATACTACTAATATAACTGTAGCATGGCTCTACCACGTATAAGATATAAGATATATTTTTTGTATGAATTCAACAACTAGATGTAAAATTAATTAATCACTTAAGAAATCCTTCTTACTAACTTTTCCGCATGAATCCACATTCCACATGAATTTATTGTTAACAATTATTGTTTGTATCGAAGTACTTGTGCCTGTTTTACCGGTCAAGGTACCAAGTTAGTTAGTAGTATGTATTCACTGCGGGAGCTCGCGCCACGCTCACCCTAATTTCTCCGCGAAATGTAGTAATTGCAAAATAATAATAGTATATAATATAATAGTAATAGTAAGTACTATTGAATTGAAAGTGTTGTGTAAGTAAATAAATAAACTTGTGTGCAGGAATAAACTATTAGAGTGTCTGTTTTATTGGAGTCAGGCCCCGTTATACTGGTGACCCCGACATGATCCAGTATAACGGGGCGTTGTTGTACTTACAGATATATTAGCCTGACTAGGTATATTAGACTGACTGGTTACTTAGGGCTGTCAAGAAGGAATAAAAATACAGTGTGTATAACATTTAATAATTTATTTAATTTACAATTGTTTTACTTAAAATATAATGTTTTTTGCCGTCTCTAAATTACCGGTTAATGCTCCCTTTCTTTGAAATTATGTCGTCAAATCGAAAAGGATTTGGCACATTGAAGCTGTGTGGTGGAATCCGGGAACTCCCGGGTTCGATTTCTGACAGCGACGATTTGGAAGTTTATAATTTCTTTAAAACTATTTGTGTTTATTTTTATTTAAGTATACGGTTTAATAATAAAAAACAGCAATGTTAGCACTCTTTCCATCTATGACTGCTTCATCACCATTCGCCAGGCGCAATCGCAGTGAATACCATGAATTTCAAGAACAACTCAATATTCAAGAACAATTTGTATTACAATATAGGTATGAATAAGAACCACTAACCTCTTCATTTTCACGCTAATCTTCAATGGTGATTAGATTCCACATTTAATTAAGTAGAATATGGGAACAGGCTATAATAGCCGCACAGAAAAATAATATAGTGATATTGCACCATATTAAAAACACATGTAAGTAGGTACTTATTTAGCTTATATGTATTAATGTATGCTCGTTGATCTACTATTTATGCACACTTCTATTTACGAATCTCCTTCACCAAGGCACAGAATAAATAACATGTAGTACTACGTTACCAAGGTTTGCCTGGAAGAGATTACTGTTTAGCGATGAGGCCACCTAATTGTACTTAAATTTATAAATTAAGGTTGGTGTGTTATTGTAATACGTTGTGTCAAATAAAGAGTATAAATTAATTAATTAATACGTTGCGAAATGGTATGTAAAATACGTAAGGTAGGTACCTATTCTGACTGATCCAATGAACATATTTTTGCTACTATGCGAATTCTGTGCCTAACGCATGCAACTTGCAAGGTCACTCGTTGCGAATCGCGATTTAATAAATCGCTCGGAGGAAATAGGTGGGTAGTGTAAACAACAAATAAACCCGAAATACGATTCCTAAATAAAATTTGATTGTATTCTAATTAGTTAAAAATCTTGTAAACAAAGTTTTAATTTCAGTGCTTTGTGATAACTTAAAATATTTTAATTACAAAAGACATGTAAGTTACCTACTTAGATAGTGAAGTAAATTTCAACTAAGTTTTGAAATAAAGTACTTAGGTATTACTTCTGTATTTAAATAATTACTTAATTCTTTTTTGCTATAAGTATTTATTTAAGCAAAAAAAATGAATAAATGTATCTTTCATTATTCTTAGGTAACATAAAAATGATATTATCTGAATCCTTTTTGCTCATCAAGCATCCATCCACGCAACAATTATAATAGGTTCGAAGTTTTCCCATTATAATTTATCAAATAGATACGTAATTATATATTATTTCCAAACCACATTAAAATTTTGAACCATTTTATCCTACAATTAAATACACTAAACACTAAACAAAAATTACAACAAATGTTTACAAAAACTATTCACGTAAACAGCGTTAAACTAGAACGCGCTAAATAAATTTGGTTTGCTTTGCAAAAAATAGTAATGCCCTAATTTGTTTGGTAGGTACCTACCTACTTTAGATTTCGTTTTGTTACTTAATTTAGTAATTTCATAATCTTAAGTTATTTTTTGTCGGTTTAATACTTTTTAAATTAAGTCTTTTTTTAAAATAAAATTGCGTTTATTTGCGACATTAGTTGTGTGAGAGCAGAGTAGTTTTATTAATACTTAGAAACAACAGGTTAGTATATGCCACAACAAACAAAACAGAAAATGAATCTGACAAACTTTTACTACTATGGAACCAACCCTGAAATCGTGAAAAAATATTTGCTGATTCAAACATTTGGCAGAGTTTGGAAAACATAAATGTATGGAACAGCTGTTTTTATTTCGCGTATTCGATGTTTTTTTATAGATTAGGGATGACAAACGAACACACAGTCCACCTGATGGTAAGTTGTTGGTGTTGCCCATAGACATCTACATTTAACCTCGAGTACGAATCAAAATGCAGATACGTTGTCACCCGTCGGGACTATGATGGAATGCCACGTTTCCAGTAAAACAGGTCTCCGGTTCTCTTTACTCACCATACGAAACACAGCAGCATTAAGCTACTTTTTTTTGCTGGTATTCTGTGAGAGCGTAGCCTTTCCCCGGTCGAGCCGACCTATTGACGGTATGGCTCTACCACGTAAAATTGTGGTTTTCTTTGTTAAAGGTACTTTAATCTAAGTGTGTAAAACAACTAAAAACATGATGTTATGAACATTATGGGTAAAAAACTTGATTTGCCTTGAGAGTTCGTTGTACTCATCAATATGATCAAATTTTACTAAGGAACCTATCAGAGTAACAAACAGCTGTTTCCAGCAACAGTAAAAATAAAATGGAACAGGTGATTTATATTTTACTCAGAGACATAAGGTTTCTTAGAAAAAGTTGTTCGTATTCTCAGATGAAGTAAAAAAAAGGTAGATACAGCGCGGCCTTTGTTATTGGTGAAGCCAAAAAACTCCGCTGCTTTATGTAAGCACACACGTTCACGCACACACAACACACATGCATCAAACTACGCTCATTTTCGCTCAGTACTTCCCGGGGCGCAGTGCAGTAAATTTATTTTAATTAGTTGTTAGTTAATGATTTCTTATATTTACGCGAACACTACACATTGAAATAATACTAGTTTTTACGGAATTTATCGCGTATATTTAACTTTTTAAATACCCGACGTTTCGAACGCTTTACAGCACCCATGGTCACGGGCGGGACTGAGATGTTCAACGTCCATATGTCATAGTTAACCGCGGTTACCATAGATTAAAATTTAACTTTTGTTCCGATCTATGCAGTATGAACTTATGGTATCTTGAAGTCTTGCAGTTGTATGCTTGGGTTGGGATTTAATCTTATTTATTATAGGATCCCAAGCAGATGGTAGCACCCAGCCATCTTCTCTATTGAAATTAGGATGTTTTTTGATTTCAATAGCCTCGCGAATCATCCTTGGAAGGAATCGGTGTTCTTTAGCGAGGATCTGCGGTCTCGCTCCGGGAAGTCTGCAGTCTGTGAACACGTACAGGATCGCCCCCGTCACTACATCAGATTTGATAGACCGAGATATATATACAATATTTTTCTTAATAAAAACTGACTGGAAAAGAAAAGGCGCATTACTATCTACGACTTCTGCTTTGACTTACCTTCAAAACTTTTTCGCATCTAGAAACTAAACATTTCGAAGTCTTTTACGACCCATTTCCAATATATATATATATATATATATATATATATATATATATATATATATATATATATATATACATATATATAGTTACTAACTAAGTGTAGTCAGAACCAAATTTAAAAAATAAAAATTATTAATACGTCGCAATCGCAACTCACAAGTGGTTGATATTTGTTATATGCAATTCATTTTACAACGTTGCCAGTTCGCTTTTGGAGAGCGTGAGGTGCGGGAAATTCCCCGTCCGACCGAGCTCCCGGCCCCACCCATTTCGTTAGTCGGCGGATTCGCGCGCTTTTGAAAATGATTAGGTTTGGCAACGTCGCGTATTTATCGTTATAATAACGTTAACTTGACTGTCTCAATTTCGTTCTGTTACTCTTATAACATTATACTAAAATATTGAAAATGACAGGCTTGCTGAAGTAACGATACCACTATAACGTTAAAAATTCTGATATTCTATCTTTATTACTCACAATACAAAACAGTAAAGAGATAGTTTCCAGAAATATTTGTGGTAAAATAATGTAGGTTTGTTTTTTTGTAGCGGTCGTGAGTGGTATTTTTACTTCTAATGAAATTTTGAATACAAACATCAACAGAAACGCAAACAGAATATATTTAACAGTAGATTACTTACTAATCGAGATATTAGTATTATTATATTACTTTAAGCACGTACTATACTTTTCGTCCCTCGGCCGAACTTAGTAATAATTATATTAATATTACTGGCTCATTTGCTAGCCTATTCTTTCCCATACTCACTGACATGGGTGAGAACAAGATAAAAATAATATGGTCACTTATTTTTCCTGTAGAACTAGAGGTAAGGCGATCGTCCTGGATCGGGATTGACACCAGACGTGCTCTTTTATGCCGCGTCCCGAATCGGGATGCGCACCATCTGAGGGGTTAAGTCTTAGGCTTTATGGAGTGATGAAGGTGTACTTTGGTGAATGCTAAATTAAAATACTGGTTATGACTAGATGAAATAAAATTTTTATATACATTTTTAATTTTTTATATATAAAAACGTATACTTTGTTTTGTTTCAGATGGCGATAAAGACAGTGAGGAAAGTGCGAACTCTAACAATGAATATGATTACGATTCTGATCAAAATCCTAATGAGCCGCTTATACAGAGTAAGTATTCAATAGTTTCTGACCAAAGATCGAATTCCGGCCGAAGCCAAAATCTTAAAAAACTAAAGAAATCTCTTTATTTCAAGATAAGCCAAAATAAATTATATAAACATTTTTTTTTAATTAAAGGTTTATATTGACTGAATAATATAATAAAAGGCAATGTTTATCATCTCTAGCAGTTGATCTAGAGGGCAAAATTTCGGACCATTTTGACCGAATTCTAAGATGGTGTTTTTGAACGAAGGTGACCGAAGCCGAAGTCTCGGTTGGACACCTCCGTTTTCAATTATATAATTTTATGGCTAGTCTTTATTGAGACATGCCAAAATTTTATATGCGCTCATTATAACAGCTTGCTTAAATTTCAGATTTGTATCCGAAATGGTTAATAGATATAGAGAAGAAACGAGCTGATGCCGAATTAATCCGCGCCAAAGCAGAGGAACAACGCGTTGGCGTGGCAGCCAAGAGTGCGGAGGCCATGTTAATACAAGCCGAGGCATTGAGGAAACTATCAGAAGCTGCAGCAACTCAGGCAGACGCTATCAGGAGGATAGCTGTAGTATTGGAGAACAGGAGCCACAGAGATGATATACTGTCTATATGAGTTAGTGCTTCTTGATATTAGGGATGAAGATTTTCCTAGACGATAGGACTCCTTTCCTGTCTAGGAGTCCATCTGGATAGGTACAACCCTATTACCTATTTGGGCCACCATACATGAGCCAGTATAATAACAGGCTTTGAGGTATTCCATCATAATCTACAGAGGTGACAATGCATCGGTAGACTTTGTTTAAGTTCGTTGGTCATTGAAATTTTATTAAAAAAATATGAATGGCTTCTAGGAAGTATATTGACGAAAACAATATTTAAAATGCCTTCAACACACCATACTGTTCAATAAAGTTAACTAGCTAGCGAAGCCCTGTCTGAAATAAACAGTTGTCTAACTAAAGTTCTAATGAGACTGGACAAGCCACAGATCAGGATAGTAACAAGTGCTATCACAGGACATGGCTCCTTTAACAAACATTTATTTACCATAGGTGTTACAGATAACCCCCTTATGCAGGGCATGCATAAGGGAGGAAGAAACGGCGGCTCACGTGTTGCTGACATGTCCGGAGGTTGTTTCATACAGGGCTAAACATCTCGGCACGCTGCGATTGCTCCCCAAAGTTGCTTTCAACGTCGAAGGACTGTTGAACTTCTTCAGAGCGATTTCATGGCTCGAATAATCACATTATTCCTGCTCACACGCAAAATACGCGCTTAGACGAGGAGTTGCGGAAAACAACCCGTCGTAAACTAACTAAGTAAGGAATGATAAAAGTTATAAATAAATAACTGTAGCCCGCACATATATACCAGAGTTGAGCTTACTCTTTTTGTTCCATTATATAATATATATATATATATATATATATATATATATATATATATATATATATATATATATATATAGTGTCAATTTGTGTTGTATAAATAAGAAACCTTAATATTAGAAAAACTTATTTTATTCCTTTGATATTTACGTAGTAAAACAAAACTATTTCGAAGTTACAGCATATCAAAATCATCTCTCTGAAACAAAATAAAATGTATCATTAATATTATGGTACAAAACCTACATTCCAGTTTCGGTTTTCTAGTGTTGACTATTACTTTATGATTATTTCGAAATTATTAGTAAGTAAATAATATATCTATTACTAATAATAATAATACATAAATTACGATAAATCATCCATTAATTAATACATTATGTGTTGCATTTGATATTGAATTAATACAAAGGTAGTGCTAATTCATAGTAATGTGAAATGAGAACTAAAAACCAACTAAAATCTCAAATTATAAAAGTGGCAACGACACGCAATTCTTTTCATTGCGGTCTCGAGATATTCCGTAAATGTTGTGAATTCAGTGGATTTGGGTTCTTTGTTGACAAATGATGAGACAAATGATGACATCTCAGTGGATTACAATCATGTCAGTGTACTTTAGCCTTCAAATAATTATGTTGTAATGTGGCATTTCAAAAATTCAAATTTGTTATATATTAAGTTAGACCGACAAGACACATCTCGTAAAAGATAGCATCTGTCTGGTCCTTCTGTTTAGGCCAAATCATAACAACTTGAAACTTGCGGGGCGCTCGTCTCGGGCGAAGAACCGGTTTGATGGGTCGAGCCGAGCGGGCGGCGGCCGGCCAATTAGTCTGGAATAATCTTTGTGCGCTACGGCCGTGTAGGTTAGAATCGTTACGTCACATTGAGACTGCCTCCTTTGCGTTGTTTTATTTTGTTTGTATACGTGCCAACGTATAGTTTGTAGCCGTGTAGTGGCGGTTAAGAATATCCACTACCCCATATCTTCCCGTGGGTGTCGTAAAAGGCGACAGAGGGAAACAGGCAGGAGATGGGCAACAGCATCTTCCTGATAACAACAATTACACAAAAAAAAAACTGCGGTTGCCAACCCGCTCGCCAAGCGTGGCAACTATGGCAATATACCCCCCATGAACAATAACACAAATATACGGCCCCCAGTCCCCGACGGCCCCGCTATTCCTGGCTACGGTGGCGACCATAGTAACGGCGGGGCAGGGGGTGCTAAGAATCTCCGGTGGAGGTTCGGTTGCCACCTACGACGACTCGACCTGGCAACATTTAACGCACGCACACTGAGGACTGACGAGAAGATCCTGGAGCTGGAAGAAGAGATAGACAAGTTGCACTGGAGTATTATAGGATTATCCGAAGTCCGAAGAGAGGGGGAGGACACGGTGATTCTCGAATCCGGCAACTTGTTCTATCACCGGGAGGGCGACCATCTGTCCCAAGGAGGTGTCGGATTTATCGTCCACAAGTCTCTCGTCAACAACGTTGTAAAGATTGGGAGTGTGTCGACGAGGGTCGCGTACCTGATACTCAGAATCACCAAACGGTATTCGCTGAAGGTCATACAGGTTTACGCACCAACCTCGGCACATTCCGATGAGGAGGTGGAGGAAATGTATGAGGATATTTCCAAAGCCATGCATTCCTCCAAAACCCACTACACGGTGTTGATGGGAGACTTCAACGCAAAACTAGGCACAAGAGAAAGCGGTGAGCTGAAGTTAGGGAAATTTGGAGTAGGGCAACGGAACCGAAGGGGCCAGCAGCTGGCCGACTTTATGGAGAAAGAGGGACTCTTTATGATGAACTCTTTCTTCCAGAAGCGGCCCCACAGGAAGTGGACCTGGTCGAGCCCCGACGGTTCGACAAAAAATGAGATTGACTTCATTATGACGACCAGACGCCAACTGTTCAGTGATGTCTCAGTGATCGCAAGGGTGAAAACTGGCAGCGATCACCGAATGGTTAGAGGCACACTGAACCTAAACGTTAAGTTGGAGAGGTCTCGTCTAATGAAGTCAACGCTCCGTCCCCCTCGTGCTCAAATCCAGAATCCCGAAAACTTTCAGCTCGAGTTACACAACCGCTTTCAGTGCCTACAAGATTGCAATGCAGTGGACGATATGAATGACAAGCTCGTGGACACTCCATGCGGTCGGAGTTAAGTTCTGCAAGATCCGCCGCAGAAGAACACAAAAACTCTCCGATCACACTCTTAATCTCATGGCTGTTAGACGGGAGAAGAGGCTGCAATCGTCAACAGACTTGACAGCATACAGGCAACTGAACAGACAGATCTCCAAATGCATGCGGCGAGACTTACGCAACTTTAATACTGCTCGTATTAAAGAGGCGATCGAGCGGAACCAGGGCTCCAAAGTCTTTGCCAGAGATCTGTCTGCCCGTAAGAGCCAACTGTCAAAGCTGAAGACTGAGTGTGGCAGCATCGTTTCCGGGACACCTGAGATTTTGAGTGAGATTGAGAGGTTCTATGGGCAGCTGTACACATCATCGTTGGAGCCACACGTAAGTGTGAGTAACGATCCAAGAGCAAGTCTTATCCGACACTATTCCGATGATATCCCGGACGTCAGTCTAAGCGAGATTAGAATGGCTCTCCAGCACCTTAAAAACGGCAGGGCCCCAGGCGAGGATGGAATTACAGCGGAGCTTCTGAAAGCGGGTGGAACACCGGTACTTGAAGTCTTTCAGAGGCTCTTCAATTCCGTCCTCCATGGTGGCACTACTCCAGAGGCGTGGAGCAGAAGTGCGGTGGTCTTGTTCTTTAAGAAAGGCGACACCGCTCTCTTGAAGAACTACAGACCGATTTCCCTTCTGAGCCGCGTCTACGTGCTGTTTTCGAGAGTCATTACGAATCGTCTCGCACGCAGACTCGACGACTTCCAGCCTCCCGAACAAGCCGGTTTCCGAAAAGGCTTCAGTACCATAGACCTCATACATACCCTGCGGCAGATTGTACAGAAGACTGAAGAGTACAATTTGCCGCTTTGCCTGGCGTATGTGGACTATGAGAAAGCCTTTGATTCCGTCGAAATTTGGGCGGTGCTGCAGTCCCTTCAGCGGTGCCAAGTTGACTGTCGGTATATCGAAGTGCTGAAGTGTTTGTACAGTAGGGCTACGATGGCTATCCGAGTACAGAACCAGAGCTCGAAACCTATCCAACTGCAGAGAGGTGTAAGACAGGGTGACGTTATATCCCCGAAACTCTTCACCGCTGCTTTGGAAGACGTTTTCAAGCTACTGGACTGGAAAGGATACGGTATTAACATCAATGGCGAGTACATCACTCACCTTCGATTTGCCGACGATATAGTCCTTATGGCAGAATCGCTGGAGGACTTAAGCACTATGCTCAATGACCTCAATAGTGCCTCCCAACGGATAGGTCTTAAGATGAACATGGACAAAACAAAGATCATGTTTAATGTCCATGTCACACCTATGCCGGTAGTTGTTGGGAGCACTATGCTCGAAGTTGTTGACGAGTACGTTTACCTAGGACAAATAGTCCGACTAGGTAAGTCCAACTTCGACCGAGAGGTCAATCGACGGATTCAACTCGGCTGGGCAGCGTTCGGGAAATTACGACATATCTTCTCGTCAGGTATACCTCAATCTCTAAAAACTAGATTGTACAACCAGTGCGTGTTGCCAGTGATGACTTACGGATCTGAGACGTGGTCCTTCACTGCTGGCCGTATGAGGACGCTCAAGGTCGCTCAGCGAGCTATGGAGAGGGCTATGCTCGGAGTTTCTCTGCGTGATAGACTCAGAAATGAGGATATCCGCAGTAAAACCAGAGTGACCGACATAGCCCAACGGATTAGTAAGCTGAAGTGGCAATGGGCCGGCCATATAGCTCGAAGAACCGATAACCGATGGGGAAGAAAGGTTCTCGAGTGGCAGCCTCGTACCGGTAGGCGTAGTGTAGGGCGACCCCCCACTAGATGGAGTGACGACCTGGTAAGATATGCAGGAAGTCGATGGATGCAGGTGGCTCAGGACCGTGCTTTGTGGCATTACTTGGGGGAGGCCTATGTTCAGCAGTGGACTTGTGAAGGGCTGTAATGATGATGAATGATGATGACGTGCCAACGAGGCTTTCCTTGAGTCTTGAGTGATTTTTTAACTTCGATTGCCATTAATTTGCATCGACGCGTGGCTTGTGTCGTGTTTTAATATCGTGCTAAGTAATTTTGCTTGTCGTTTGGAACGCTAAACTTTGTGACCCGGGTGGAGATCGCGTTCGATTATAGTTTGTGCTAAGTGACGTTAAACTTGAGTTCAGATAGCGGTGACCGCCCACTGGAGTGATTGCGCCTTGTGGGCAACGCATGTGGTTCTACTGGCCGATTACATCGGTGACGTCAGGTTACATTACACACCTTCCTACCACCTACACCAACTCACACCTAACATTTACTTGCCCCTGACGGTACCTTGTGGTCGACCCTACCTCCGGAACTAGGTGAGTTTGTGTTTGCTTATACAGCGATTATAAATTAATTATCCATACACCATTGGGCCCGGACCCTCGGGTTGCCCGTCGAGTTGGGTTACTAATGGGCTCTAGCCCAGTCGACTTTTGTCGAGGCAACTGAGGGCTGTAACATTTTCTGGTAGCAGAGCGTGTTTGATTGTTTCTACAATCACGCCCGGCCGTAATATAACAATTTTTTTTTGTTTTGTTCGCGGATCGGTGGTCAGAACCACGCCCGCAAGCAGGAGTGTAGTTAGAGTTAGGTACCTACGCGTGAGGTATTTCGGGTAAGTAGATTAAATTGCCGAAGGGTCGGTCGCCTAAGCGGGGCATCTTCGCTGACCGACTGTAGTGTGTACTTGCCGTGTAGTGTAATTGTATTTAATTTGATTTAGTAGTAATTTGTATTTAGTAGTGATGCCATCGCACAAGCCACCGGCGCTTCGCCTGCAGGCGGAGCCGCGCTGGGCCGCGAATGCCCATACCTTGAAAGGGCGACCCGATCGGGTCCATAGTTTAGAGAAGCGGCTCGAGCAGGTCATGGCCCGAAGGGCCGTAGTGGAGGAGGCTTGCACTGAGCTTTTGGCCTCGGATGCGGAACAGGGAGTCCTAGACTTCTGCCGCGCGGACTACGAGCAATTCTTTTCGCTCATGGACGACTTGATCGAGGCGGGGCCAAGTATGCTAATGAAGCTCGGCTGAGTGGCCTGCTCGAGTCCCCTCGAAAGCAGCAACTCTGGACCTGCCAAGGTTCTCCGTGGTCCTCTCCGACTGGCTGACCTTTGTTGGCCTTTTGATAGCCTAGTGGACCCCCGAAGGGACTTGACACCAAGCCACTTTGTTGGCCTTTTGATAGCCTAGTGGACCCCCGAAGGGACTTGACACCAAGCCAGAAGATGGCGTATCTCCTGGCCTCACTGGAGGGGGAGGCCCTGGGCGTCGCCGGCCATTTGAAATTATCGGACGACGCCTACCAGACCGCCCGGGACCTCTTCGCAGGAAGGTACGCCAACGTCCGGCGAATTGCGGACGAATACGTTAGGCAGCTTCTAAACCTCCCGCTGCTTAGGGACCGGGCCAGACTACGTCTGGACATCGTAAATCCAGTCTTGGTAGCCTGTAATTCGTTGAGGCGGCTGGATTTACCGGTGGACGAATGATCCTTCTTGTTGCTCCACATCGTGCTGTCCCGCCTGCCTCTCGATCTTCGGATCCATTTTGAGGAGAGGTACGGCGGGGACGGCGTCTCCGATATTCCGCCTTTCATGGACCTGCTGCGGTTCTTGGAGGAGCAGTGCCGGCAAATTGAGAACGCAGCAAGCACCGTCGACGACCTACGGGCTGCCAACCGAGCCGTGCCCAGGGAGAGGCGGAATCCACCGGGCAAGTCGTCGCCAACCCCCCTAAGACCGCGCGGAGCTCCCGCGGGAGGGCGCCGCCCCCTACCATCTTATAGCGGCCTAGCGGCCAGGGAGGCGCCCCCCTGCTCCTATTGTCGAGCATCCGATCACCGGGTGACGTTGTGCCCGAAGCTATTGGGTATGCCGGTCCCGGCGAGGCGAACCATCGCCAAGGAGCGCCGCTGGTGCTACTCGTGCTTGGAAAGGCACCTCCAACGAGACTGCCCGCACCTGCCTGCTACTGCCTGCACCCTGTCCGCACTGCCAGGGCAACCACCATGCCGTTTTGTGCCTGGGTGCGAATGGAGCTTCCTCTCGGGGCTCTGCCGGGCCCTCAACTCCAACGGGCGGGGGCGCCCAGCAACGCCCTCTGTCGGGCGACGCTCGGCGCTCCCCTGCCGGCCACCGTGCCCCTGGGTTTGAAGGGGGTCCCTCCCTCGACCAGTCGGGGTCGTTCCCCCACGGGCGGGGGGTCATCGCCCCCTCAGCGTGTTGAGAGGAACTTCACGGCCACTCAGCGGTCAGCTAGACCCTTCTCACCCCCGTTAGCTGAGTGGCCGCGACTGGAGTACCACCCTCCCCCCTTTGGTCGGTACCGGTATACTACGGGGTTCCTGCGACCTCGAATCTGTCCCGTGACTCAAGGCCAATGTTCCTCGAAGCTCCCCAGGTCGGCCCGTTCGGTGATTTCCAACCACGGGTCGTTGAGATGCACGACGGTCGTTGGAATGCCGCTTTTCGGGACCCCCGGTTCGAGTGCCGGTCCGATGGAGGCAGCTCCAGCTAGGTAGCTGCCGCCCTAGCTCCCACCACGGCCGCCTCCACTGATCCTTTGAGCCGTCAACAGTCTACTTGTCAAACTGTTCTATTTCCGACGGCCTCAGTGAAGGTGTACAACCCGAGTGGCGACTGTTTAACAGTTGGCGCTCTATTGGATTCGGGTTCACAACGCAGTGTGGCCTCCACTTGGTTGGTGGGAAGACTAGGGCTCCCCTGGAGCTCTGAATCACGTCCAATGGTAGGTATCGGAGGTGCCGAGCCTCCTGCTCCTAGGGAGCGTACGAGAGGGGATAGCGAGGCATCGGGTGGCATAGGTAAGTACCGGCGTGCTACAGTGTCATTTAAAAAAATAAATTTCTTAACAACAATAAAAAAAACAAAATAACAATATTATGATCTTTTGAAATCGTGTGCATGGTGAAAACAGATGGAAAAAACACAAATGTTTGCAACAATAATGAAACATCCTGAATGGGTGTCGCTTCAGGTGGAGAATGGGGAAGCATTGCATAAAGTAAATGTAAACTCAAAATAAAAGAAAAACAGTAGTGTCGTCTTTCAACCTCTCTGCTTTGTGCTGGATGTTTAACAGATGATTGGTACTAATCATTGAGTTATACAACACTACAGGAGCAAACCACATTACCGCGCGTCGAAAAAAGTGTAACCACTATCCAAACGCGACGACGTAGAAACTAATTTTTAACTACTACTACTCTAACTAATTTGAAACTAATAACAATTTTAAATAAACATATATCTATCTCACTTACACAAGTTGCGAAAACAATATCGTCGTCGTAAGATTAGATAAAGATAGACACACAAACATGCAATGGCGGGTTGGTGTGGCTTACTATATGAAATTTTACCTAAAATACGCAATAAAAATGAGTTTTTTTAAGCTGCAGATAATTGTTTTTATATTAAAAAAATATATTTTATTTTAAAATCTTTATTACGTCCCCTTAGAAAAAAAGGGATACAAAGCTTATCAGATGAATAGAAGTAAACATAATGATGAAATAAAACGTATTTTTATGGTTCTAATAAATCAAACAATATAAAATAGGTATCTAATAAAATATAATTAATATAAAATAGGTAATAAAATATATTTAATAGATAATTCATGAATAAACTAAAATAAGAATATATTTTAGTTATTAATTATATTATTTTGTATGAAAGTTAAAACATAGTTTTTATTATAATTTCCAAAATATTTAAAATCAGAGGTAACAAATTAACTTACTCCATTAATTATATTATCTCCCATTAATGTAGGATAATCACAAATGCGTAAAAGTGGCAACATTGAACCTAAATGGCAATATTCGATAATTTTATTTAATTATTTGAGGTTTTTTACGTTTATATGAAAACAAGAACTAAAAATTATGTGTTGAAAGTGATGCCACTTGATTTATTACGTTTTTGTGTCCTTGAATAGCATTCTTTCACTACACATTTACCCATTATTGTCGCGGCTCAACTTTGTCGGCGTCACATTGAATGATTGAACAATGAACTCACGTTAGCTAGGCATATGGCTGCGGCCATATGTGCAGTGGCAACGCTTTGGCGCAGTTATTACTGATCTAGGGTTATATAAATCAATGGTACTAATACTTTAAGAAATAGTTAACAATATGGTCCTGCAATGTGTCAAAAGTCAATTATTGAAAATTATACATACCATCTCATTATATTCCATAACATGCTTTCTGATTGCTGAACCATCTACCCATGTCACAAAATCTTCAAGAGCGCGTGTAACAAGAAAGGCAGGGTCTTTCACCACTTCAGGTCCTACCCTCACATGGCCTTGTTCTATAAATTTTGTTGCTTCCTTTAAATTCTCTGACATTTTATCTGAAATAAATCACGTCTGTCATCTTGTCGTAAATCTTCCATAATAGTTTGTTTTGTTGTGTTTGTGTTGTAATTAGTTAAATAAACTTTTTTGTAATCATTCATATTAAAAAATTTCATTAAGAGGAAATATGTTCCTCTTCATGAAACATTTTAATACGAAAGACATATAAGTCGATATAAATTTAAAAAAAAATTGGTAATAAACCCCCATAAAAGTAAGGTGAAAACTACAGGCAACTATGAAAGCCAAATCAGCTGTAATATTATTGACAGAGGTGGGCGTGTGCAGAATGGAGCACACAGATACATTCATAAGAACATTTACTCTTAATCAGCCAGTAGAAGCAGCTAATTAATTTGGTGTGGGCAATATAACCTACTCAGGTTTTCAAAAATTTTTGAGAGCTATGTAGCAGGTTAATTATAATTTTTGTATTATTGAAAGTAATTTTTACTTTTAATGTAATAAACTCCACATGTTCACGAAATATTTTTAATTTCGCAGACAACATTTGCACACAATTCTTTCCTACACCGAATGTATGCTAATTAGTGCTTAAAATAATTATTTATTTAGTTAACCCCTTAAGTGTTATGTCAACCCGTTGAGGTTCACAGCTAATGCATGCTAATGTGCCCTTTTGACCAATAATCACAACTATTAAATTAAAAAATAAATGCTGTTTGTTGCTGATTCTATGAACAACATAGATTCTTCACTGTATACAAATGTTACACACTTTTAAAGTTTGTAGTTTGAAAAAAAAATGTATTGAGTGGTGTGATTTTTTAATCTCTTGATAGAATGTTGTATTGTTTATTTATTTTTTATTTATTTTATCTTCAAGGGAAACATACATAATTTTAGTCTATTAAATAACACATATTAATCTTACATATAATATGGTTAGCCTTAGCTGTAAATTTCACAGTATGCGAGCAAACCAGGTTTGATCCTCGCAGGCACCAATGAAATTGTTAATTGCAATTTTAAGTGCTGATTTACCACGTGCTCGGCGGTGAAGGAAAACATCGTGAGGAAACCTGCATATCTGAGAAATAAGAAAAAAAAAATTTTAAGACATGTGAAGTTTGCCAACACGCATTAGGGCAGCGCGGCGGACACTTCCTTGCCCTAAAAACCCTCTCAGAAATGAGGGGAGGCCTGTGCCCAGCAGTGGGACATATAGAGCCTGTAACTTTTAACTTAATCTTACATTTAACAATAAAGTTTCCGCAGTTAAGGTTTCCATTGTTATGCAAATAAATTCAATACCTTTTTATATAATGGTGTCATTTCTTAATCCTTACCGTTTATGTACAAAAAACCGACTAACAATTTTTAAAAAGAATTGGTAATAATATCTATAAAAGCAGAATTGCACTGATTGATTTACAACTAAATACGAGGGGACATTTTAAAGTTCGCGGAATGGGCAGTAAGGAGTGGAAATAAAAATCCCAATTTATTTTTTCTTTTCAATATATTCACCTGCTACCCTAATACATTTTTTGGCTCTTTCAATTAACTTATGTATATACTCAAAAAAAAAATGATTTGTCTTTGTCTAAAGAATACGCCGAAACTGCTTCCTTTACTTCTTCATCACTTAAAAACTTTTTGCCACCAAGTTCTTTTCAAAGTTTTCAAATAGATTATAATCACTGGGGGCCAGGTCAGGACTATAGGGTGGGTGCAGCAAAATTTTGAAGCCCACCTTCTGCAGGGCAGCCATCGCAACATGGCATGGTCATGCAGAAGAAGGATTCCTTTGGTCAATTTTCCCCTTCTTTTCTCCTTCATGGCTTCCTTCAATTGTTCTAGGATTAAAGTGTAGTAAAATCTGGTTATGGAGACACCTTTATCTTTATAATTAATCAATAGGATTCCTTCCAAGTCCCAAGAGACTGTCACCATGATTTTCCCAACCGATTGTGCTACCTTAAATTTCTTGGGTGGTGGTATGCCCTTCTTGTGCCACTGCATAGTCCTGTTTAGACTCAGGTTCATAATAGTGAACCCAAGTTTCATCACCAGTAACAATTCAAGCCAACACTCTATCTTTGTCTTCCATACAAAGGTCCAAAAATTCATGAGAACACTCCATGCACTGCTTTGGAAGCGACATGAGCATTCTAGGCACCCACCTTGCGCTGACTTTAGTCATGCCAAGATGGTCATGAAGAATTTTGAAAATGATTATATCTGATACTCCAAACATTTCTGCGAGCTGTTTTTTCTTTTTTTTTCTTAATCTTCTTATATAAATTTTTCGACTTTTTGTATAATTTCCGAAGTGGTCACTTCGATCGGCCTTCCTGGCCAGGTCATCTTCAAGTGACTCTCTGCCTTGTTTAAAAAGGGTATGCCACTTGTAAACAATAATTTTACTTGGACAAGAGTCTCCATAAACGGATGACATCTCTTCCAGTTTAGTTTGAACTGATTTTTGGTACGGAACTTTATAATGGCATGGAACTTGATTTTCTCCGTATTCCACGATTTCTTCCTGATTACTTGTTTGGTTGACGATAACTCAAAGACTAATGATCTAATTACAATAAAACCCGGTATTTATACTAATAATAAGTTGTTTAATTAGCATTTAATTCAGAAACATCCCCACTAACAATTTTTACTACCTAACTACCCATTCCAAAAACTTAAAAACCCACCCTCATAGCTTAATTCTTAATGATTCAGCCTTCGATCAACAATACCAACTAGATAACGGGTCACGTACAAAATCATAGCTAAATACTGTCCGCGTGAATATAAACTATGAAAAGACATAAATTAAATAACATTTGGTGTGAAATCAACCTTAAGTTATAACAAATAAAGTTCTTTTTCCTGTTATTGCCTTGCGAGCTACACTCTCACGTGCAAGAGCTCACGTCTCATGTGCGCTCTTATTTACTGAGATGGATTTCTTGCGCCGACCCGACATCTAGTTGGTATTGTTGATCGAAGGATTCACCACATTTCGCCGTGGTCAGTCAGCTGGTGATCTTCTGGTCTACCTCACTCACAGATGGGCGGAGGCAGTAGAGTTCAAGGGGGAGGCATTGGCCGTTAGTTTGGACATTGCGAAGGCCTTCGATCGGGTTTGGCACAAAGCGCTTCTTTTGAAGATCCCTTCCTATGGGCTTCCCGAGAAATTGTGCGATTGGATCACCAGCTTTCTTGCAGATCGGAGCATCAAGGTCGTTGTAGACGGTGCAAGCTCCGATTGCAAGCCTATTAATGCTGGTGTTCCACAGGGCTGCGTGCTATCGCCAACGCTGTTTCTTCTGCATATCAATGATATGTTGCATACCCGTAACATTCATTGCTATGCGGATGACAGCACTGGTGATGCTCTTTACACCGGCCGAGCCAATATTTCTCGGGAAAACGTCTCCGAGTGCCGGGACAAACTTGTGTCTGAAGTCGAGTCTTTGCTGAACAGAGTCTCGGATTGGGGACGACTAAATCTAGTCCAGTTTAACCCCCAGAAGACACAAGTTTGCGCGTTAACTGCTAAAAAGAACCCCTTTGTCGTATCCCCTCAGTTTCAAGGCACTCCCCTTGTTGCCTCAGCCAGTATCGAAATCCTTGGCGTCGACATATCGAGTGTCGTGCAGTTTCGTGGTCACTTGGAAGGGAAGGCCAAATTGGCCTCTAAAAAGCTTGGTGTGCTCAGCAGAGCGGGACAGTATTTCATGCCGGCACACCGCCTGCAACTTTACAAGGCGCAGGTTCGGCCGCACATGGATGGTTATACGTGGTAGAGCCATGCTGCATTTATATTAGTAGTATAGTTGTAGCACGAATGGGTCGGCTCGACCGGGGAAGGACCACGCTCTCACAGAATACCAGCGTGAAATAGTAGCTTAATGCTGCTGTATTTCGTATGGTGAGTGTAGAGAACCGGAGACCCTTTTTACTGGAAACGAGGCATTCCATCTTAGTCCTCACGGGTGACAACGCATCTGCATTTTGATTCGTAATCGAGGATAGATGTGGATGTCTATGGGCCACAGCAACCACTTACCATCAGGTGGACTGTGTGCTCGTTTGTCACCCTATCCTATAAAAAAAAAAAAAAAAAAAAAAATGGAATACTGTTCCCATCTCTGGGCTGGGGCTCCCCAGTACCAGCTCCTTCCACTTGACCGCATCCAGCGCAGAGCGGCTCGAATCGTCGACGACCGAGTGCTTTCCAATCGGCTCGATTCACTGGCGCTGCGAAGAGATGTTGCATCTCTTTCCGTATTTTATCGTATCTATCACGGGGAGTGCTCTGAGGAATTGTTCGGATTAATCCCAGCCACCAAATTTCGTGAACGCACTACACGGCAAACGTCCCGATATCATCCACACCATCTGGATGCTTGGCGGTCCACCACTGTATGTTTCACAAGGAGTTTTCTTCCACGTACAACCTCTCTGTGGAATAGTTTACCACCGGCGATTTTTCCGGACCGATACGACCTGGGGACCTTCAAGAAGAGCTTACTCCTTTCTAAAGGGCCGGCAACGCACCCGCAATTCTCCTGGTGTTGCGGTTGATCATGGGCGGCGGTAGTCACTTAACATCAGGTGAGCCGCATGCTCGTTTGGCCCCTCTTCTATAAAAAAAAAAGCACATATAAGTTACTATAAGTTTATATATAAGTATAGCTAGCACACATTAAAAAAGATATCATTATTTACATTAGTGCCTGCTAGTGTCAATATCATAAAAAAGTGAAATGGCCAGGCACTTGATGGTTTAAGTATAGATGAAAAATATATCTTTTGCTCTTATATCCTTTAAGTTCAAACAAAGTAAGTCCAGACTATTAAAAATTGAGTTTAGTGATATTGTTTCAAGAATGTTATACTTACTTCGAACCATTACTACAGGTAGCCTTCTTCGGCAGAAGGAACTGGCAGAAACATTAGTGGCAAGTGCTAAATCCCATCTCGTTGGTATTAGTCCCATTTGATATAATTTTTCTAATAATTGTGCACTAGATTCTGTTCTGAATTCTGTGTTGGCATCTAAATCTTTAATTTTATTTGCAATATCTCTAATTTCTCTGGACAGCTTATTATATCTATCAAAAACATTTTTTTACATAGCATTAGGTTAAATAAAATTATTTTAACTAACACTGTTGTGCTATGTAACTTACTTTGTATAATCTTCTCGTTTCTGTATATAAAATTTTTTCATCACCTTTACTTCACTTAAATTGTTGTCTACTTTCCATGATATAAAATCTACTTTTTTAAGCAACTTCTGCTCGTGAAATTTTAATTTTCGCACCATTTTTTTGAACAAATTAATTAGTTTACGATCAAAATTCAAAATTAAAATACGTATTTGTGCGTATAGGTAACCATTGCAAATTATAACCAATAATCCAATAATTATCATAGATAAATAAATATGTAGCAAGCTAATAATTATCAGCACCAAAATAAAGTAGACAAAAGTAGAGTAGACATGGCGAATGGCGATCTGAGATCGATTAATCGAAGAATCGATTTCTTGTGTCAAAAAGATCATTTTTTAAATCGATATACGGTACAATCAAGATCGAATCCTGTTCTGTTTTTATAAGAACTATAAAATTATTAAAAATTAGTTGAGTGTACCCAAACTCGTAAAGAATGACAGTTTTTCTATTCAAAAACTCGCAAAACTACTGTGTGCTCAGTTTCTTTCGTTTCTTCTTAATGGATTAAAGAAATGAAAACGTAGTTTCTTTTGTAATCTGTACTTTTTTGTATCTTTTGATATTGTAAATATAAACCGAAAGCAAATCAAAAAAGATCGGTTTTTGAAAAATCGATCTTTTAAACCTCAACCCAAATGGTAGCGACAACATTTATTGTTTTTTGGATGCCGCACACATGTTGAAACTGGCACGTAATGTTCTAGCAGAACATGAAATATTATCATTAAGTGGGACCACATCATACGCCTTTATTCGTAGTTTACATACGGTACAAAGAGAAGAAGGCTTAAAATTTGGTAACAAATTATCGTCTACCCACGTAGAATACGAAAATAAAAAAATGAATGTCAAACTTGCGGCCCAAGTTTTGAGTTCATCGGTGGCTGAGTCCATCGAGTTCTTAAGACTTAGTGAAAATCCGCTTTTTTTGGGGAGTGAAGCCACGGTTGAGTTTTTAAAAATGATAGATAGGATATTTGATTTTATGAATTCCAAATCGCCTTTTGGACGTGGTTTCAAAAGTCCTATGAAAATTGAAAACAAAAAATATTGGGAACTGATTTTGCAAGAGAAAAAAGAATATTTAAAATCATTGAGTATCAATGGAAAAAGTATTTTACACCACGGGCGCAAAACATTTGCTCTAGGTTTTTTAATGAACATTGAAAATTTCCCATTACTTTTTGTCGATTTATTAAACGTAATTCCTCCCATTAAATATCTTTTAACATTTGAATGTTCGCAGGATAATTTAGAAACATATTTTTCTTGTATTAGAGCCCGGGGTCGAACAAATGATAACCCCAGCCCTTTTGAATTCCGACATAGATTAAGAAAATTGTTATATCGAAACTCTGTACAACCCTCAATTAATGGAAATTGTATTGATCATACATACGACGCAACGCATGTGTTTGAATTCGGCACTAAACAATCATCCCTAGTAGAACCGATCTCAAATACTGATAATACAGATACTGATGATGAAATCGAAAACCACTTGCAGGCTTTAGAATCACAAAATACCCATACGGATTATCAAAAAAATATTCTTTATTATATTACCGGATATATAATAAAAAATATTGTCAAACGGCTGAAATGTAATGAATGTAAAAAATTTGCTAATTGCTGCAGATCATTCACAAACCGATCATTTATACGTTTTAAATGTAAATAAATATCAATCCTTTACAATATTTGTAAATCGAGGTAAATTGCATTTTCCATCCGCAGAGGTGTACAAAATTGTCCTTTTTGCGGATAAAATATTTAAAAGGGCATCAAATATGAATAGTCTGGGTCAACCTAATATTAAAAATGTATTAATCAATATCATTAATCAACACCTCACACCACAGTTGCGACAAATGTTTTATCATCCTATGGATGACGGTATAAATTGCTCTGAATTTCATGAATCCAGAATTTTAAAATTAATTTCAAACTCTTTTTTGACCATGCGTCTCAGAACGAATCTAAAAAATTGTATGGACCAAAAGTTGAGTGTAGTTCGTACCAAGCGCCAAAAACTTCACAAAACTATTTTATTCAATCATGTATAAAAAATTGTGTTGTAAAAACCTTGGCTTCTAATTATTATTATTGTATCTTTCAATTTTGTAGACACTATTGCTATTGTAATAATAAATGTACACAAAAACGATTGTTATTTTATTTTTATTATTTCCTTGTGTTATTTTATAAGGTCGTCACTCCATCTAGTGGGGGGTCGCCCTACACTTCGCCTACCGGTACGAGGCTGCCACTCGAGAACCTTTCTTCCCCATCGAATTAATTAACGATGTTTTATAAAATAGCGAAACGAAGAGATTCGCAATATGGCAGGATTGAAAGGTGACCTTATCACAAAACTTGATAGGGGCGTACTCCGATGGTTTGCGCACGTTGAGCGAATGAGTGAAGACCGAATGGTGAAGAAAATATATAGCGCGAAAGTAAATATTAAAAGGTGTCGAGGTAGACCGAGACTAACTTTCGAAGACCATGTGAGCAAATTACTCGAAGAGGGGAAGGTCAAGAGTACTCGGATACCTAGACGTGCATGTATGAAGAAGTTAATGAACATGAAAGAAGCGAAAGGGGTATGTAAGGATCGTGACACTTGGCGATCTGTTCTCTCTGGCTACCCCGTTAGGGATTGTGCGTGAAGATAAGTAAGTAAGTAAGTAAATTATATTATATTACCGGCGGACGAGGTGTAGGGCGTCGCCCCACTAAATGAAGTGACGACCTGGTAAGACATGCAGGGAGTCGATGGATGCAGGTGGCTCAGGACCGTGCTTTGTGGCATTCCTTGGGGGAGGCGTATGAGTGCAGTGGACTTATGAAAGGCTGTAATGATCATGATGATGATGATTTTATAAGGGATGTAAAGTCGATGGATGCAGGTGGCTCAGGACCGTGCTTTGTGGCATTCCTTGGGGGAGGCGTATGAGTGCAGTGGACTTATGAAAGGCTGTAATGATCATGATGATGATGATTTTATAAGGGATGTAAAGTCGATGGATGCAGGTGGCTCAGGACCGTGCTTTGTGGCATTACTTGGGGGAGGCGTATGAGTGCAGTGGACTTATGAAAGGCTGTAATGATCATGATGATGATGATTTTATAAGGGATGTAAAGTCGATGGATGCAGGTGGCTCAGGACCGTGCTTTGTGGCATTCCTTGGGGGAGGCGTATGAGTGCAGTGGACTTATGAAAGGCTGTAATGATCATGATGATGATGATTTTATAAGGGATGTAAAGTCGATGGATGCAGGTGGCTCAGGACCGTGCTTTGTGGCATTCCTTGGGGGAGGCGTATGAGTGCAGTGGACTTATGAAAGGCTGTAATGATCATGATGATGATGATTTTATAAGGGATGTAAAGTCGATGGATGCAGGTGGCTCAGGACCGTGCTTTGTGGCATTCCTTGGGGGAGGCGTATGAGTGCAGTGGACTTATGAAAGGCTGTAATGATCATGATGATGATGATTTTATAAGGGATGTAAAGTCGATGGATGCAGGTGGCTCAGGACCGTGCTTTGTGGCATTCCTTGGGGGAGGCGTATGAGTGCAGTGGACTTATGAAAGGCTGTAATGATCATGATGATGATGATTTTATAAGGGATGTAAAGTCGATGGATGCAGGTGGCTCAGGACCGTGCTTTGTGGCATTCCTTGGGGGAGGCGTATGAGTGCAGTGGACTAATGAAAGGCTGTAATGATCATGATGATGATGATTTTATAAGGGATGTAAAGTCGATGGATGCAGGTGGCTCAGGACCGTGCTTTGTGGCATTCCTTGGGGGAGGCGTATGAGTGCAGTGGACTTATGAAAGGCTGTAATGATCATGATGATGATGATTTTATAAGGGATGTAAAGTCGATGGATGCAGGTGGCTCAGGACCGTGCTTTGTGGCATTCCTTGGGGGAGGCGTATGAGTGCAGTGGACTTATGAAAGGCTGTAATGATCATGATGATGATGATTTTATAAGGGATTTAAAGACAGCCTCCCGAAAACTTTAACCATAAACTCATCATGACCATCATCCTGAGCAAGCTACTGAAGGAATATAAAACTTATTAAAAATTATGTCCATTTGTAAATTTAAATTTTATAAATGAATATAATTTTTAATAAATATATATCTATATAAATTTATTGTATTAAGTTACTTAAGTCACCGCCACTAATTTCTCACCACGCCGTGGGTGGAAAGTTTTTAAATAAAACTAATAAACATAAACTTTTTTCATAATATCCCAAATTCTTGTATTTTGTGTTCACCCTAATTAGAAAGAGACTGAGGGGTAATGAAAAATGTCAAGGTCGTTTTCTTGTATTTTTCTGTCATTTGAGAGTGCGTATTCCAGTTTGTACGAAGTACATGTATTTCCATGGGTTTTGTACTTAGGTTTATCGATATGATATGATACATGATAACGTAACGTTATTAGTTACGTTTTGATATATCGGTCTCATGCCTAGTATCCACACTCCACAGACTAGAAAGTATCCGCTTAGAAGTCTGTGCTAGAAAGGTATCTCCATATAGTCAGTAATCTATGGGTATCTCTTTCTTGCGCGCAAACACGCAAATTTTTCTGTTAAAATTAAACTGCTGCTGAAAAGTCATATTGTCATTTTATTTACAACTGGTGCTTTAAACTGACTATAACAAGGTAAAATGAGTTACAATAGCAGAGAGATTGCGCTTGCTTTTGCTCAATTTCTTCCATCTATGGTCAAATTGGATGAACTTCAAAAAATGACCGAAGATTTGGATCAAGAACTCGCTGAATCGCAAAAAATTATGAAAGAAATTAAAGCTATGTTTGATAGCGTACCGAAAACCAACCCCTCAAATAAAAGTAACGGGCAAGACAATATTTTAAAACAGGAAGACATATCTCAATTCCTTGAGGCTAATGTTCCAAAATTACTGATGCCCGATATGCCGGAAAACACAGTGGATGTAGATTTGGATCGTGTTATATCTACTATGAAAAGTTACGCTGAAGATTTGAAAAAAAAAATTGTAACATCCCAGTCTCAACCTATGAGTAACCAGAGGAAATTTGAAAATTTAGATTTAGAACAATATGCAAAAAGTTTTGACCAGCTAGCTAAACGTTTGGCTAATGTCAAACTTAACAAGAAAGATGGAGCCAACAACAGAAATGCAGATTTGGAATTAAAATTGGCGCAATTATGTGAAGATGTCCACTTGTTCAATCAGGTATTGTAGAATTGATTTTCAACATCAAGTAGTGAATTTTGTATAGTATTTATTTTAATAAATCATATGTTTTGTTTATTAGGAACTAGTTATCTATCTGTATAAAACACTAAAAATGTTTCTACCTATGCCCATTATAGACTGAAGCCATCCACCCGATGTGCCCCAAACCTGTTTCATTAGAAAGGCAATAATGTGAAGATGGTTTTAGACCGCTAAAAAGAAAAAAATGCTAAAACACTAAAAAAGTTAATCATGATTGCCATCATCATCATCCTCATTACAGCCCTTCACAAGTCCACTGCTGAACATAGGCCTCCCCCAAGGAATGCCACAAAGCACAGTCCTGAGCCACCTGCGTCCATCAACTTCCTGCATGTCTTACCAGGTCGTCACTCACATCTAGTGGAGCTCATCTTACACTATGCCTACTGGTAGGAGGCTGTCACTTGAGAACCTATTTTCCCCATTGGTTGTCGGTTTTTTGAGCTACAATGTTTAAGGTCACTCAGTAAGCTATGCTCGGATTTTTCTCTGCATGATAAACTTACAAGAAATGAGTGACTGACATAGCCCAATGGATTAGTAAGCTGAAGTAGCAATGGGCCGGCCATATAGCTCAAAAAGTTAATAAGTAAACAAAATTTCTTTCTTTATCAACAAATAAACGAAATTTATTCCTTTCTTTTAGTGTGGTAGCACACACTGGGTATCCGCTAGTTACTTTTTTTTCTATTAGATAGGGTGACAAACGAGCACACAGTCCACCGGATTGTAAGTATTTGCTGCGACCCATGGATATCTACATCTATCCTCGATTACAAATCAAAATGCAGATGTGTTGTCACCCATGAGAACTATGATGGAATGCCTCTAATTAAGTATTGAAAGTCTATCTATCTTGCTGTGGTCCACAGACATCTACAGATTAAGTATCAAATTGCATATGCAATTAATGATACCCCTGAAGACTAATTAAGAGTAAAAAGGATCTTCAGTTCTCTACTCACTATAAAAAACACTGCAGCATTAAGCTGCTATTTCATGCTGGTATTTTTAGAGAGTGTTGCCTAATCTAATTGAGCCAACTCATTTGTGCTACAACCATAATACAGCTCTAGTATGGTTCTACCATATTTTATACTGTTTCTGCTGTTACTAATTAAATGTTACAAAATACTGATTGCCTCATAATGATTTCTTTTACCACAAAGCATGTATTAATTCTTATTTTCATCCATAAAAATCTGTTTTAAATTAAAATTTTAAACTTTCGGTTTTTAAGTTTAAGATTTAACATCTGTCCCCTAAAATCATTACTAATATGTGACTCCACCAAAGCAGTAAGGGGATGTCCATAAATTACGTGAGATGTTTAAAGGGGGGAGGGGTTCGAGTCAAATCTCATCTAATCTTACGTTGGAGAGAGGGGGGGTCTTGGCAAATATCACTAAATTTTTTTCTGATTGAAACAAAGAATATTATTTTGGTCTATTTAATCCAGATTGTACATGCTTAAGAAATAATCTTAAGCGTATATCGTAATATGATTAACCACTACTGAAATGTCAGATTATTAAATCAATTAGTCAAACACATGGTCAAGCCAGAGTAAATGAAGGAAAATATAACTTAGAGTTATTACTATATTCTTATCCAAAAATAAAAATTATCAACAATTAAAATATTGAGTTATTTGTATGGTCACATGACCGCTAGAGAAACAATGATTGTAAGACATTGTTGATGAATAAAATGTTTAATGAAATAGTACAGCAAAATGGAATTTAACTTTGCACTAAATTTCTGATCCAATTGCATTTTTTATAAGGTTTAGGATCACTTACTCAGCATAAAATCACAAAACGCTGACAGATACAGGTGGCGCTTCAAGCGCCATCTTGGGAAAACGTTTTCAGCAGATATCTCGGAAACTATGCACTTTAAGGCAAAAGTTATAGAGTCATTATTGTAGAAAATAAAATTTCGCATCTTTTGTTTCCAGTAAACTTTTTTGTGAAACTTACCGTTTATGATTTATGGCCCATTTAATGAACCGGTTTTTCTATCGCGACCAATAACTCTTGAAATATAAGATTAATCAATAAAATGCATAAGGAAATCTATTTTTAAAGATTAGTTTATTTTCTAAAACTTTTAAAAATCTCACATGAGATTGGGGGATGGGGGAGGGGGTTGAATAAATTCTCACGATGTCTCACCAGTGGGGGAGGGAGGGACAGAAATTTTAAAAAAACACCTCACGTAATTTATGGACGCCTCCTAATTCGTTCTTGAGGCGATGTACAAATATACAAAATTTGACACACACAAAGTTCAAAAACTTTATTAAACTGATTATATAATATTAAGGAATTTATGGATGATAACCCCTGGGAAGGGTAATTGCTACCAAGCTATTTCTAATTTGTTTTGTGTTGTTAATTGTAACATACATGATTGTAAGCTTTTATTTTTTTTTAAATAGTCTCGCTGGGTTTCTTGCTGGTTCATCCCAGGACTGAGGTTTTTTTTTGTGAACCAGTGGTAAATGAAAAAAAAAACTGACTCAATAAGTAAAAAAGTTTCTGTTTCTGAATACATTCTAAATGTACTGCTACCATTCTACTGCTAAACATGCTATGCTATCCCATGAATTATTATTAAACAGTTGTTTTTCATATTTCACTGCCTTTTCAGATGGTCGAAATGAAAACATCTCTAAGTGAAAGTAACAAAAACTGGACCAATAACCAGGTGGACAATGCTTTGTATTATGATAACATCATTAATAAATTATTGAATGGAATCAATGAAGTAACATATTTATTGAAGAGTAAAAATTAAAAGAATGGAGAAGTAACAAGCAGTCAAGAGATAAATTGGAAAGGTATTAGTTATGTTATTTGAAAAACCAATAAAAGAATGCATAGCACAAGAATTAGATTTTACTAATCTTTATATATAATAATCAATTGCTGTACCTTAGTCTTGCAAAAACTCAAAAATGGCTTGATCAATTCTGAAGAATTTTTTTGTTGTTTGAACCCACTCAAACCCTCTGGATGGTTTCAAAACTCAATTGGGCTTAGTGGGTGGTGATGATGTGGTATTGAAGTTGTATATTGAGAGCAAAATACCAACCAATAGTATTTAAATTTTACATAACGTAATATTTTGACGAAAAATACTTTTAATGAGACTTAAATTTTTATGCCTATATTTTTAATTCCAGATACTAAATTGACAACTATTTATCTACCTACAGCGTAACAAAAGTTGACTGATATTTGCTTTAGTTGCTTTAAGTTTTAAGATTTATGTTAATCTAACAAGATTAGATTTTGCCAAAAGCAACCTTGCCAAGTAGGGTTTATTATGCAACTTCATAGTTAAAGCCTAGCATGGCACAATTTGTCTGAAGTAAACATACTCATCCACAATAATTACCCACATAGATGTGATATGGATGTAATGCATGATATATTTCTCGCCCATGTTGATCTTAAGACCTATCTGTTGGGGGACACAAATAAGGTCTTTAAGCAGTGTTGAGGTCTTCCAGCGATTCTATCATAATATTTATATAGTAATACCCTGCTTTATGTGAGGGATAAGTACCGCAAAAAATTGCTTTAAGTGAAATTTGCGTATATTGGGGTTTACAATTAAACATAGTCAAAAGTTAATACAAATAATTTAAATCGATCACTTTAATTCTAAGAATACTATACACTATGCAGTATTACATGTTTTTTTATGGAAAAATACGTCTTTTGTCTTTTGAGTAGCATTTCTTTTACATTCTTGTAAAATATGTTCATAACATCCAACACTGTTTTTAATTGTTTGACATAGGATCAGAACACAGTCATCACAACTGTCTATGCTCTGCAATATGTCTAACCCTGAATAAATTTTTGAAAGAGCATTTTGTATTCTGCTTGAAGATACAACTCTCTCTTCTACATGTTGTACCTCATTATTAATGAGATTATTCTGTAACTCGATCAGATCTTCATTACTGAGAGGTCAGGTCAGACTCCTCAGTAAAACTATCTACATCCGGTACTTGCGTACGCGAATGTGAGGGGTGGGTGCAGGAAAAGAAAAAGAAAATTTATAGTAATGATTTCTTTGTAAAATCATAACCTCACTTCTTACACAGGAATATTGACCCAAAGTTACTTCTGCAATAGCTTCGGCGCTGCGGGAAATGGAGCCCCTTCGCTCATGCGTAATTTGCTACGTCATCATAACCTCACTTCTTACACAGGAATATTGACCCAAAGTTACTTCTGCAATAGCTTCTGCGCTGCGGGAAATGGAGCCCCTTCGCTCATGCGTACCAAATTGCAGACGTCAATGCTGCTTTGGCTTATTGGTCGCCTTCAGTAACCGGCACCAACCGCTACAGCTTTACAAAAAGGCACTAGGGTTAGAACAGAGAAGACTACATGCAGTGGGGGCGTACTGATTCGGTTTGAAGTAGGACAGATTAGAACAGTATTATCTATGAAGTCAGGTTTCCCTAAATTCTGCTTTAATACTTGTAAATGAAATGAATTGTTATAATTTTGTTTTCTGAAAAACCCCTTGGCTGCTCTCCACTGCAACTCAATTTGTTGTATATGAGTCCCTTCTTCAGCCACAAATGGATTGTCTGGGTCTGTGTGATTAACTGTTTTATGGGTATATCCATGTTAAAAAAAACTAATTTACATATTTCCGTTTCGTTATACTTATGCTATTTTATTTTTATCGTAATAAATTTAAAATGCATCTCTGACATCTAATCAATATTCATCTAATAATCTGGTCACTTGGAAGGGAAGGCCAAATTGGCCTCTAAAAAGCTTGGCGTGCTCAGCAGAGCGGGACAGTATTTCATGCCGGCACACCGCCTGCAACTTTACAAGGCGCAGGTTCGGCCGCACATGGAATACTGTTCCCATCTCTGGGCTGGGGCTCCCCAGTACCAGCTCCTTCCACTTGACCGCATCCAGCGCAGAGCGGCTCGAATCGTCGACGACCGAGTGCTTTCCGATCGGCTCGATTCACTGGCGCTGCGAAGAGATGTTGCATCTCTTTGCGTATTTTATCGCATCTATCACGGGGAGTGCTCTGAGGAATTGTTCGGATTAATCCCAGCCGCCAAATTTCGTGAACGCACTACACGGCAAACGTCTCGATACCATCCACACCATCTGGATGCTTGGCGGTCCACCACTGTACGTTTCACAAGGAGTTTCCTTCCACGTACAACCTCTCTGTGGAATAGTTTACCACCGGCGATTTTTCCGGACCGATACGACCTGGGGACCTTCAAGAAAAGAGCTTACTCCTTTCTAAAGGGCCGGCAACGCACCCGCAATTCTCCTGGTGTTGCGGTTGATCATGGGCGGCGGTAGTCACTTAACATCAGGTGAGCCGCATGCTCGTTTGCCCCCTCTTCTATAAAAAAAAAAAAAAAAAATCTAAAGCAGTGTAATAAGTTGCTCCCTGGTCCATAGCTAACAACCTATGGACTTTCCCATTTTGTTATATCACCTTAAGAAATTTTACTCTCCCTTGCACACCATGGTCGTCTATTACTATCCTAAGTCTACGGGAAGACATAACTTATACAAAGACAACATGACTTAAAGAACAAGCATCCAAGCTATAATCATAAATCCCATAGATTTAGTTCCAAAGACTAGATAGAGAAGATGTGTCACAATCTCCCGAACGCTGCCCAGCTGAGTTGAATCCGTCGATTGACCTCTCTGTCGAAGTTGGACTTACCTAGCCGGACTATTTGTCCCAGGTAAAGGTACTCGTCAACAACTTCGAGCTTAGTGCTCCCAACAACTACTGGCATAGGTGTGACATGGACATTAAACATGATCTTTGTTTTGTCCATGTTCATCTTAAGGCCTATCCGTTGGGAAGCACGATTGAGGTCATTGAGCATATTGCTTAAGTCCTCCAGCGATTCTGCCATAAGGACTATATCGTCGGCATATCGAAAGTGAGTGATGTACTCGCCATTGATGTTAATACCGTATCCTTTCCAGTCCAGTACCTTGAAAACGTCTTCCAATGCAGCGGTGAAAAGTTTAGGGGAAATAACGTCACCCTGTCTTACACCTCTCTGCAGTTGGATAGGTTTCGTACTCTGGTTCTGTACTCGGATAGCCATCGTAGCCCTACTGTACAAACACTTCAGCACTTCGATATACCGACAGTCAACTTGGCACCGCTGAAGAGACTGTAGCACCGCCCAAATTTCGACGGAGTCAAAGGCTTTCTCATAGTCCACATACGCCAGGCAAAGTGGCAGATTGTACTCTTCGGACTTCTGTACAATTTGCCGAAGGGTATGTATGTGGTCTATGGTACTAAAGCCTTTTCGGAAACCGGCTTGTTCGGGAGGCTGGAAGTCGTCGAGTCTGCGTGCGAGACGATTCGTAATGACTGGAAAATAGCACGTAGATGCGGCATGACGCCCTGGTACAACAAAATTCTTAAATAGGATAAATACTAACAACTATATAAACCAATCAATTACTTAATCTCTTATTTACTAACACAAAGTATTTTGGCATCTTCTGATAATGGGCCTGATAAAATACTATTAATACTGCCAATCAATGACAAATGTATATTACAATTTTTTCTTTCTCTGGAGTTCTGGGCACATTCTATCAAAATGTGATAAACATCATCGATAATGTTGCAGGTTGAACAGTTTGGTGAGGTAGTTTTTCGCATCAAGTATGAAAATTTATTGCATGGAATGTGGTCAGATCTGAGTCTTAATGCTATTACAGTGTCGCGTCTACACAATATTCTGTTATCTATCTAGGTTGAGCGCATTGGATACGGCTGGATCGTACGGTACCATATACCCTTCTCTTTTGCTCTTATATATAAATATTCCTTCCAAAGGTCATAACAATATTTTTTAATAACGGTATATAATTTTGAAATGAAGGGGTAATGTTAATATCAGTGCCTTCCGAAATAGCTAAGCCAATATGTGAAGGTATCCATTGTAAATATACTATTGAGGAGTCAGCCTGTAACTTAACTAGAAGCTTTAAAATCGCATATGCTACTGGTAAGCCTCGAAAAACCGAAGTACACCGAGCAAGGTGTTGAAGCGCACTCCTTGAATCTGATAAAATAACCACATTGTTATAATTGCATGATTGTATATAGGATAAAGCTTCATAGATTGCTATAAGTTCAACTTCCATAATAGAAATATTAGTATTAATTCTTAACTTTATTGCCATACCATTTAATATATCGTAAAATGAAGCCCCGTTTCCGAAAGTATCTTTCGAACCATCTGTAAATATCCTCAGATAATTCGGGTAATGTTCGTTTAGGTAATTAATACACATGTTTTTATGGTCAATATGTGGTATTGACATTTAGGGTTTAGGACTCCGTCTATATTTGGTCTTATAAAATCTGAAAGGTTTAAACTAGTAATTAAATCTTGGCATTGTATGATTGAAATTTGTGATGAATGTGAAATGTCAAACATAAAAACAACAAGGGCATTAATGTAAGAGCTCATATTTTCTTACCCAAACTGAATTTTATTACCTTTTTTTATACATGGTAGAGCCATGCTGCAGCTATATTATAGTTGTAGCACGAATGGGTCGGCTCGACCGGAGAAAGACCACGCTCTCACAGAATACTAGCGTAAAATAGCAGCTTAATACTGCTGTGTTTCATATGGTGAGTGTAGAGTTCTGAAGACCCTTTTTTTTGTTGGTTACGAGGCATTCCATCTTAGCCCTCAGGGGTGACCTGCGTTTTGATTCCTAATCGAGGATAAATATGGATGTCTGTGGGCCACAGCATCCACTTACCATCAGGTGGACTGTGTGCTCGTTTGTCAATCTTATTCTATAAAAAAACCTATAGTAAATATATTTCCAGTATCAATTTTCAGTCCTAATTAGAACCAGTATTGATGATTTGATTTGAGCCAGTCTTATGCATTGTCACCCCCCCCCCCCCCCCCCCCTATTGATGAGTTCTGTCTTGCCCAGGCATTAGCAAAAACACCTATTTTTTATAAAGTAATTTGCTTTCTATTCTATTGAATAATTAATTGGGACTACCTTGTGGTAAGAACGAATGAAAAGAAGAAGTTACAAATGTGTGTGCATGCACAGTAAAATCTGTTAAAATAATGCATTACCACGCATTTTGAATTTAAAAGATAAAAAGGAATAAACTTACTAATTCTGAACCTTCTCTGTAAATTTAGTTGGTTATTGCAAAATAACCCTGAATAGAAATATTAATGGTTATCGTAGGAATTTCTCGATTTTATTATTAATAATAAGATAAAAGGTATGGAGTATGACCTGGTAAGACATGCGGGAAGTCGGTGGATGCAGGTGGCTCAGGATTGTACTTTGTGGCATCCCTTGCGGGAGGCCTGTGTTCAGCATTAGACTTGCATAAGACTAAAATGATAATGATGAATAAGGTAAATTAGGGAAGGTAATAAATTACTCATTTACAGGGACACACTTCTCCACTAATGGCAAACAAAATTTGGTCTATATTTATGATCTCATTATGATAAGTATATATCACTTATAATGTGTTTGTTGATGTAACTTGCTTATTTTGTACGTAAGTATGTAATTGTATGGCATTTGAATAATAAAACTGATGTACTAAATAATTGTTTTATTTTTATTTTCCAAAATTTTACTTACAGTATTAATGCAATTTTAGAAAAAACATTGTTTAAAACTTTTTTTTTAATAATCATTTAATTTTAATTTAGTTTTTGTCATTAATAAAGGTAAATAAAATAAAACGAACCATATTTAAATAATTTAAAGTAGAAAAATATAATTTAAAATTTTATTATTCTCTATGTATTATGTGAAAAATTTCTATTATGCCGTCTGTACTTGAAGACTAGTCTCTAATGCCTGGTTCTTATATTCAAGAAACATTTCATTCTCAATTATGATCTATTTTATATGATTTATAATAATTTGGCAATTAAAGGCAACATAAAATCAAGCCACTTTCAAGTCTGTAAGTTGAACAAGCATTTTGTATGCTGAAAAATGTAATAAGAGACAAAACTTTTTTTAAATATAAGAACTAGGCATAATTAACATGTTCACTGTCCTGTGACTCACATATGAGTCATTGATGTTGTCTTACTGTTGTGTCTGCAAACCGGATAGTAAAATGGTTAAACATACTTGTCTAAGATAAGTCTGAACCGTCTATAAGTCTCATTCTTTTTCTATCAATATCATTGTCAGTGCTATCACTCTGTCCTTCATCTGTATTTGGTTTATGTTCCTCATCACTCCAAGTTGGCCTTTCATCAGCCTCCAGAACCTTTAATTTAACTCCACAAACCACAGCCCCATTTAAAGTTTTAATAGCTTCCTGTGCTGCTTTAATAGATGCATATTTTGCAAAACCAAATATTTTATTGGGAAATGTGGATACATGTATGAGATCCCCAAATCTACTGAATACATCCTTTAATACAGAGCTAGATGGAGGCTGAGGCTTACATACTATGAAACATCTCTGAGCTACTTTACTGTTGTTATTAGCCAGGGGTTGAGGGGGAGGAAGTGGAATGTTGCAATAATTTACATCTTGGTCATGTGGCTCTGACCTCTCAGGTCTGCAGGTTGTGGCTACTTTGATTAAAGTGGATGCTTGTGCTATTGCATCAGCTAACTGCATCAAATCAGGAGTTCCAGCATCAATAGCATTTTTAAAATTATTCACAATGTTACTCAACTCTGTGGCTGCCGAACTTAAAGGATTGTTTTCTGGTCTCACAGTTAATGTTTCTCCAGAGGGAAATTCATAATTGTTTAGTCGTTCTACAGCAAATGCTGCTGCTCTCTCATCATCATAGGTAATGAGGGCTTTGCAAACACCATTAGGTATATCAAGGGAATACTGACATTTTATCATGCCTGGAATAATGTTAAACAATTGCTCAATATGTTTTTGTGGTACTTGAGGACAACATTTCACACTAATTGTGTTAAAATGTTGAGGTTTTGATAGAATAAGTGCACTCATATTTTGATTCTTAATGTTATCTCTGGGCAGATAGTAGCGGTCCAAATAGTTATCCTTTCCTGAAATGCTAGAATTACTTGAATGAAAATTCTCCATTTCTAAGCTGTTTCTACTTCTTTTTAATTCATCCTTTGGAGTTGCAAACATAGGTCTATACCTTCTATCGCATTCTTCGTAAGCCTTTGCTGCATCATAAAAGTTTTTGAAGTGAACATATGCAAACCCTTTACAAGTATTAGTCAATTTGTCTTTTTGCAATTGAACATAATCTATAGTCCCAAAGGGCGAAAAATGGTTCATTATTTCACTTTCTGTTGCATCTTTGTTAACTTTAATAAATAGCCTCTTAAACCTTTCCTCGCTGCTATTATTACCATCATTTCTATTTGCGGCAACCATAACTTTAAGCGGTTTATTATCATTTTTTAAAGTTTTCAAATGCATTCCTTGAATAGCAGAAGCTGCAGAAGAGGTTTTAGTATATTTAATGTATGCAACACCTTTTGTCTCGCCAGTGTTACGATCCCTCGGTATGTATATGTCCTGAATAGAACCATACTGTTCAAAAGGGATTCTTAGGTCTTCCTCTCTAGTTTGTTTAGAAATCACTACAAAAATTCTGGAATGTGGGGGTTTCTCTTCTCTGCGGTCATCATTGTGCATACTATGATTTGAGTAGCTCATGTCAGTCCTATAACTTATAACGGTTAATGTGTCGAGTCAACAGTCAGTGGTCACTGATCACACAAAGTATCGAATTATGCCGTGATATCAACAGTTGAGTGGAGAATGTCGTGGTCAGTATCGTTCATGTCCAATCCCGTCTTAAAACAGTTATTGTTAACAATAAACGTTTACTTTCAAATCGCATCTGCAACCTTGACAATAATGGTAGCAGATAGTAGAAGTAGACATTTGATTATCACAGACTACTAAGAGGATACTACGCATATTATTTTTTAATAACATTGACAAGACTTTTTTTCTTTGAATTTATGTTTTATCCATAGATTTAGTTTTAGTCTTTGACTAGAGAAAAAAGAAAGGACATGACATGGTTTTTTTTTCGGTCGGGAGGAAGTGAGAGATACAAGTGTCGTGCCTTTTTTGCTTAAAATTTATTGTTTTATTAAGTGTTGTTGATTTACTATAGTAGCTTTTTCTGTCTTGGTGGAGGTTTTAATATATGTAAATTAGTAAGTATTTGTAGTTGTGCCGTTTTTATGTAATTTTTTGTTGTAGTAATATAATGGAGGACGAACCTCCCGATCCCGGAAGGGTTCGCAATGATTCCTTTTCCTTACCCATTAACATTGATAATGTAGAACTAATTAACCGTAAACGTGCCCAAGTAAGTAACGAGACTGCTCATCCACAAAAAATAGTTATTACTGATCCAAATCAACAGTTTCCTTCAATACAATCCTCATATACCCATCCTGATTTTATTAATAAAAAAGTTAAGTACTCTCAAGATGATGCCGCTCCTTTTCTAGTTCACGTCAGTAAAATCTCAAATGATCAGCTGTCTGGAGTAACTCTTAAACCAATTAAATTCGGTCACTTTCTGTATCATAACAATATTAAAAATATAGTCCATGATGGAGTCAAAAAAGTTGGACGAAATAGAATATCATTAGAGTTTAAAACAGCTGCAGATGCAAACACCTTTATCGATCACCCAGCTCTCCAAATTTCTAAATATGAAGCAACCATCCCCTCATATAGTATCACTCGTATGGGGCTAGTTAGACAAGTTCCCATAGAGTGGACACTAGAAGAATTAATAGCAGCTATAGAAATTCCCTCTGGCTACGGTTCTATAATTAAAGCACGGCGACTTAATAGACGATAGCACGAATAGCGTTCGAATACGACGAATAGCGTTTCATGGGTTCCAACTCAGACGGTTGTTCAACTTTTTCTGGACAAAAACTTCCTCCCCATATTTACTGTTTTTACACTTCAATGCCAGTGGAAAAATATGTTTTGCCACTAACTCAGTGTCATAAATGTTGTAGATTTGGCCATGTTACTTCCCAGTGCCGATCATCCCCTCGCTGTTTTGTGTGTGCACAGAATCATGAAGGTTTATCTTGTTCTCGACAAACTCCTACTTGTCTATTCTGCTCAGGTCCGCACCGCAAAAGACCCTACTTGTCCTGAACATCTAAGGCAAAAATCTATTAAACTTGTTATGTCACAAGAAAATATCTCATATTTAGAAGCTTCAGCTAGATTTCCTCAGACAAAAAGATCCTTTGCTGATACAACAAGAATCCAGCCTCGTAATTGTTCTCAACAGACCCCTTATACCATAACTGACAGTCTTTCAACCCCTTCGGCTCAGCTCTCACAAACCGCATCATACAAAAAAACAATTTTTATCCCTCAACGTACCTACAGCCAATCATTAAATTCTGGATATGATATGGCAGCCCATCAGGCAATTGTTGAGAATCCTAATTCTTCCCTTCCTATAGTACGGCCGCTGAGTTATTACCGATTTGACAGATTATTCTTAAATTAATCGATATAACCTTGCACGAGCGACACATTTGCCGAATGATTTAGAATACCTCTTTAATATAAAACTTTATGTCAAAATGTCAGAATCAAGTAATTTTCCAATAAACTCTGTTTCAAAACTTAAAATAGTTCTTAAATAATATGAAAACATTTATTTTTTGTTCTTTGGCGCACTTGTACAAAGTTACCGTGCGTCTAGTTTTCATAGTGATGTGGTTGATAGTATTCGGTCCGAATTCATTGGAATAGATATGATATTTATTTTATTTGGAAATTTTTATTTTACTTATTCCTTCGAGCAACTAGACTATAATGCTACCATTTTTTTGCGTCTCCTAATTGCACTGTGTTGCCAGTATCTCTATGATTTTTAAGATTTATGTGTGATCCAAAGACAGAAATACTGTTTTCTATGATTTAAAAATAAATACAATTAAAATGATTGTGCATAATTTTTAACATTCATAATATATAAAACAACATTTAATAAATATAATTTTCTCCCTCAATTAAGCAATGTTATAGGTGTATTTTTTAAGTAATTGGCGATACTATTCTGGCAACAACCCTTACCACCGCTATTTTAATCTGTTTAGTCGTCTTCCGTACTCTCGTGCGCACAGACTACGTTCTCTTGTTTATGGCTTTCTCCTGTTTATCGTTGCGCTTTATTGGACTACTTTTGTTTGTGTTTGGTAATTTTGTTGAAAATGCCGAAACGAGGAAAAACATTGAATAGTCAATGTCGTGAGCTTGTACTAAAGCTACAGGATTACTTTGAGCGTGAGTCACAAAATGGCGGCCCTTTGATTCCTGTCACTCAAGTGAAAGATCGGGTTTCACAAGCTCTTGGAATTGGTGCAAAAACACTATATAATATAAATAAAGAAAAATTTGGTGCTTCTGGAAGTGAAGATAATGTTTTACGCACTCCTAAGAAAAAACGAAGACAAAAGCCCGTGACAGGTGTTGATGTTTTTGATGCAGATGCATTAAGAAACCACATATATGGTTATTATACTAGGAACGAGTTTCCAACTAGACGTTTGCTTTTGGTCTCTTTAAAAGAAGCTGGCTTGTTTAAAGGCGGTAAAACGGCGTTGTCAAAACTATTGCACGAAATTGGGTTTGAATATAAAAAAACGAATAAAAGGAAAATATTAATGGAAAGATTTGATTTAATAATTAAAAGGAGCGAGTTTTTAAGAGAAGCCAGAAAAATCGAGTCTTGGGACAACGTCGTTTTTGTTGACGAAACATGGTTAAATGCGAACCACACTGTGTCACGCTCTTGGACTGACGAAACAAAAGCATCAACCTCAAAGGTTCCAATTGGAAAAGGATCGCGACTGATAATTTGTCACACCGGTTCTGCTGGAAGTGGTTTCTTTGAAAATGGACTGCTGGTTTTCGCGTCAAAAAGTACTTCCGATTACCACGAGGAGATGGATACAGACACTTTTACGAATTGGTTCGAAAATCAATTATTACCCAGCCTGCCAGAGCCTTCTATCATAATAATGGACAACGCTTCATATCACTCGAAACAAGTGAATAAAGCGCCTACTCAGGCCGACAAGAAAGCTGATCTCGTAGCATGGCTACACCAAAATGGAATTGAAACTACTGCCGAAATGCTAAAGTCTGACTTAGTAAAGTTGGTACGCGAAAATAAAACATCAAGAGTCCGTTATGAAGTAGATGAGATAGGTCTAGCACATGGACATCGGGTACTTCGAATTCCGCCTTATCACTGCCAGTACAATGGCATTGAGCTAATATGGGCACAAATCAAAGGTATTGTTTTTTATCGCGTAAGTTATGAACATGAATAATTTGTACTATTATAACATCCAATATTCAGCATATAAGTAAAAAGATACATAACTAAGAAATAAATATCTCATGTCCCTTACATGTAGGTAATTGTGTAACATTTCGTTTATTTAATGTAATAAATTAACGTTATTTAATGTTAACATTACAGGTTACGCAACTCGTAATAATACGACTCCGCCATTCAGTACTAATAAAATGATAAGTCTATTAAAAGATGCTTGCAGCAAAATAACGAAAGAAGATTGGGTCAAGGTCGTCGAAAAGACTCGAAAACTAATAACAGAAAATTATGAACGCGATATAAGAGTGGACACCATTATAGAGAATGAAATGGTCATACAAGTGACTGATAGCGATGACAGCTCTGGCGAATCTGGTTCAGAGTCTGAATAATTGTTTTAATAAATGATAGGTAGTCATTTATTAAAACATCTTGTACATACTCTATTCATTAAAATGTGTAATAGTGTTTACAAATTTGTTTTATTTTGATATGTCCTCGACCAATTATCTACGCCCATCAAGGATACTCCACCTAATAAAGAACCTGTGCCTTTAACTATTATTGTTTTGATTTTATTTAATTACACACTAGACTAGAATATTTAAAAACAAACTGTTCCCAAATGATATTAGGGTTACTGGTTCAGTCACTTCACTAGTATTGTCAATTCGTCATGTGTCAAATCGGTAATAACTCAGCGGCCGGAGTATAATGGGTGTGCTCTACTGAGAAATGACAACAACTCCTCTAGTAATGATAATTTCTGCGAACTTATGATATCAATTCTAATTAACATGATCTCCCGTTTTAGTGACACGGAACTTCCTCTCACCTTACACCAAAAACTTACTCAGCTTTCCTCCTTAGCCCGTAACATTCGCAGTCCCGCCAATTCTTCAATGGAATTGTCGGAGCATTAGAAATAAAAAATGAACTCATTTACCTCATTAATAAATTTCATCCCTTCATTCTTGCCATCCAGGAGACATGGCTTAGGCCTGAGTCTCATTTCAGGGTTTCAGGCTACGCATGCCTCCGGGATGATAGGAGTGATGGTCGTGCTGGCACCTCTATTTTAATTTCAAGAACAGTTACATTTTCACAAATTCCTCTCCCTTCTCATAGTCCAGCAGTAAATGCTGTTGCTATTAAGGCCCTTGATGTCTCTATTCTCTCTGTTTACATTCCTAATCCTGATGCAAATGTTTTAACAGAACTTGCAACACTTATTTCTTTTCTGTCACCTCCTATGGTTATTTTGGGAGATTTTAATATGCATCATACTGTTTGGGGCTCCCATCTGTGTGATTCACTGGCTCCCTTATTTTTAGATCTTATTGATAATTTTAATCTCTGTATTCTAAATGACGGGTCTCCTACCCGTCGAGTATCCCCATTACAAAATGTTAGAAGTGCCGTTGACCTAACTCTCTGCTCCCCAGATATTGCTTCCCTTCTTTTGTGGCAAATATTACCTTCTAGCTATGGCAGTGACCATTTTCCTATATTCAACACTCCTCCTACTTCACCTAGAATAAATTTTACATTTTGCCCAAGACTAAAGTATAATCTATCCAAAGCTAATTGGCAATTATATTCTACAGTTTTGGAACAAGAGGTTTCAACTCTTCCCCCAATTAACAATGATAATATTGCTCCGGTATATATAGAGTTCAGAAATGCAATTATTTCTGCTGCTAATAAGTCAATCCCCTTAAAAAAACCTTTCAAAAATAAGTATCCTTCCCCTCCTTGGTGGGACCAGCAGCTTGTAGGAGAAGAAAAGAGGCTGAATTAATATACTCCCGTTCTATGACTGCAGAGAATTATATCTCCTATAAAAAAATTGCTGCAGAAAGCTTAAAATTACTGTCAGACAAAAAGCGAACTGGTTGGTTTAAATTCTGTGAGTCACTGTCACCTAGGACTCCCCCATCTTTGGTCTGGAGAAATGTTAAAAAATATCGCTGTGCAGTTAATTTCTAATGATCCTTCCCCGTGGATAGATGAATTCTCTAATAAACTTGCACCACAAACAGTCCCATATTATGATGAATGCCTAGTTTTTAATTCTGCTTTTTTTAAAAACAAATGATAAATTTGATTCCCCCTTTTCTTCTCAGGAATTGTTTACTGTTCTCAATGGCCTTAAAGACTCCTCACCAGGTATTGATGGGATTCCTTATTCGTTTATAATTAATAGTAGTGAGAACACTAAAACTGTCTTACTATCCATTTTAAATTTTATTTATATTACTGGTGATCATCCTGCTGAATGGAAAACCCAAATTATTTTGCCCATTCTCAAACCAGGTAAGTCTAGCAATGACCCTTCCAGTTACCGACCTATTTCCCTTTCTTGTACTTTGGCAAAAATCTTGGAACATTTAATAAAAAATCGCTTGGAGTGGTTTTTGGGAAGGAATAATCTCTTACCTAAAAGCCAATTCGGTTTCCGAAAAGGTTTAAGTACCATGGATAGCCTAAGTACTTTGGTCACAGATATTCATATTGCTTTTTCAAAACATGAATTTTTCATAGGAGTTTTCTTGGATATTTCTTCTGCATATGATAATGTGCTTCTTCCTGTGCTCAGGCAGAAAATGCTTAATCTGAGCATTCCAGTGAGGATAGCCAATTACGTCTCTAACTTTCTCTCTTCTAGATCAATATCTATAAATGTTAAAAATCTCCTGCTTCCCCCAAAAACTATATGGAAAGGACTTCCACGAGGCTCAGTTCTTAGTCCTCTCCTTTCCTTTTTTCTCTTCTCACGATTTAGAACTTTCAGTAAATTCTTTTTGTAATGTTCTTCAATATGCAGACGATTTAGCTCTATACATCTCCTTAACCTTTCAACTGCGGAGACTCTAACCATCATACTCCGTTGACTGCGGAGCTGTTTAATAAAATTGACGGCGCATTGGGCGCAATCCGTTTAAACGCAAATTTCTTGATTTTAGTATATCAAATACTATAATATGTATACATTTCTGAATTCTCTATGAAATTTCCTATAAACGAGTACATAAATTAAATAAACTCCCAGAGTAATAAGTGTAAGTAAATATTGAATAAAGACAAAATTGTCATATTTCTCGATGAAACAAAGTTTTTTAATACTTCGATTTTATTTTCATTTAATTTTAAATCTATTGTTTGCAATATTTTATGTGCAAAATCATAGGCTACCATACAATTTTTTATCATAAAATGCATAAATAGTAAGCTTACAAGAACCAACAATCAACTTACACCGATGAAGAATGTAGTTCGGACCAGATGCGGCATTAACAATTAAACTGCCGTCGGTCACGTTTTAAACGCAATACTCCGTACAAAGTGACTGACACGGCAGTCAAAGGTTTAATGCATTAGTCAATAAAATTAACACTAGTTTATTTTTATTTCATTAAAAATATATACTTAAATTCATGAAGAAACATTTGGTTTTATTTCCAGGACTAGTTGAACCTCTCTTTTTCCTTACATGATTCAGTCATCTTTAAATAGATCTTGCAAAGTTTTACAAATCTCATAAAGTTATGAAATAAGTATTCTTAGTGCCGATATCAAAATTTTTTCCGTAAGTGCCATATTTATTGAAAAATTAATTACTTTATTTGAGCAAACAATTTTCAACAGCACTTGTAGAGAAATAAAGATTCATTCATTCCTTTAAAAGCCATAAAACCACTCGAGGGTCACTCCCGTGGATGTGGAGTCTAAAATAACGTTTTTTGTAAACAATACTCAATGCGCCATAATAGTGTCGATTGAAAATGGCAAAGCCCTTCAGAGGCGCCGCGGGGTGCGCGGCGATTATATTACATTTCCAATAACCAACATAATTTTAGCAACATTATTTCTCAAAAAGGTAATATTTCCTTTAACACAAATAATATCTACTGAATAATAACATTTAAAATCTCTTTCTGAAATGAAAAAAATATTATGGATATATATTTTTAAAGAACCCACCTCTTATGCTCCAAAAATATGCCAAAATTAAAGTCCGATTTTGCACTTTTTGTGCATTATGTACTAGTTCATTAAAACATTTTTTATACGTGGTAGAGCCATGCTGCAGTTATATTAGTAGTATAGTTGTTGCATGAATGGGTCGGCTCGACCGGGGAAGGACCACGCTCTCACAGAATACCAGCGTGAAATATTAGCTTAATGCTGGCTGTGTTTCGTATGGTGAGTGTAGAGAACCGGAGACGGTTTTACTGGAAACGAGGCATTCCATCTTAGTCTCACGGGTGACAACGCATCTGCATTTTCATTTGTAATTGAGGATAGATGTAGATATCTACGGGCCGCAGCAACTACTTACAATCAGGTGGACTGTGTGCTCGTTTGTCACCCTATTCTATAGAAAACATACGAAATAAAAAGGTGTATTCATTTCAACGATGAGAACCGTGGTGGCTCAGAGGAGCCCCGGTAGCTGAGATGGTTAGCTCTCGCGTTAAATTTCACAGTACGCTAACAAACCGGGTTCGATCCCCGCTGGCGTCAATGAAATCGTTAATTGCAATTTTAAGTGCTGATCTACCACATGCTCGGCGGTGAAGGAAAATATCGTGAGAAAGTCTGACTGTCTGAGAAATAAGAAAAAATATTTCGAAGACATGTGAAGTTCGTCAACACGCATAGGGGCAGCGCGGCGGACACTTCTTTGCCCTAAAACCCTCTCAGAAGTGAGGTAAGGCCCAGCATTGGGACGTAAACAGGCTGTAACTTAACTATTTCAACGATGATAGTCTGAAATAATCAGATGAACAAATTATAGCTAGGCAACAATAAAAAACTATATGGATGGATGTATATAAGTATAAAATTGAATAAATATATAACATGATTACTCATTTCTTTAAAAGGCTCCTGGTACTTATTCGATTTACTGTATCTACAGTACTAATTATTTACGAATGGTAGTGTAGGTATCAGCAATCTTGCTCTATGTTGAAACATAACGCAACGTTACACGATTTGCAAAACTGAAACCTACGTAAAAAGTAAATCAAAAAGAACTATTTTTTTAATTCTTTTGAATTTTACAAAGTGCATACAGATAAAATGTACATTAAAAAAACGGATATAAGAAACATGTGTCTGAGGTAAAAAATAAAAATTTCAAATATTAAATATTAAAATAAAAATATTAAAAAGCATATGTAAATACTTTCTACTTTTCTGTTTTAATAAATTGTTTAAAAAATTCCGAAGTCTTGTGTTAACATACATGGCATATCCAAATGCCACATCTAATTTTTGCATAAATCATCGAATGAGATTTGAATCAACCAAGCTCCGTTTATCTGCTCGAGGGCGCTAGATTCTTTACGATTCTAACAATTCAACCGAATTTGAACGTCATGCAGTATGGCAAACTTTAGTTCCTTTTTTCGCCACCCGCAAAACAAAGAACTAGAATTCACTACTGCGGGAGGCTCATAGATGGACACTATTGCACCTATTGCGTATTTACATTGAAATTTTGAAAATATTGCACTTTATCCTCATTTTTATGTACTAAAACTGTAAATGATTAACAATTACACATATTTTGACACAAAACTGACAGTCAACACTAAAAATTTATGTATATTTCAAGTCAAATTTCCGCAACCAGCATGTTAGTTCTAAGATAGCGGCTTGCTTCATACAAATTAAAAAACAATTTTAGCCGTACTTAATGAGATAAAACAGAAAATGAGATTACAAATAAGGAGGTTGCTTACCCAGGCATTGTTTTAACACAATTAAAACAAATTAGTACAAAATAATTGCTAACAACTTTGTTGTTAGCGCGCGTCAGTCACACTAATGGCTGACTCAAGGCACGGACGACTTTATCGGATAGTATATATAAAAAATCCTACCAAAGTGTGTAAGCTGTGGGGTTTATATGGTAACCTTTTTTATCCTATACACATCGACATATGGTAGAATGAGTTAGACATAGTGGGTAATGCTTTATTTCGACATTAAAAGAGCGGGTGAAAAATGTCCAGTACTTGGACACCCGCAGTCAACGGAGATATTTTCGTGTCCAAGGGTTAGACGTCCGCAGTTGAGAGGTTAAACAACTTCACAGTGGCATGTTCCCGTCTAAACTCATCCATGGATTATTTACAAGAATGGTTAACTAATCATGGCCTCTCTTTATCTGTGGCCAAGAGTAGTGTGGTGATCTTTTCCCGCCAAAGGCGAGTTCCCGATATATATGTTGTATATGATAAGCAACCTATTCCAGTTAGAGGCAATGTTAAATTTTTGGGAGTTATCCTTGATTCGAAATTGGCCTTCGGTCCACACATTGAATATATAACACAAAAATGCGAAAAAAAAACATAAATATTCTTCGGTCTTTGTCAGGTTTTTGGTGGGGGTCCCATCCTTTTTCTCAGAAATTACTGTACAATGCTTTAATACGAAGCCACCTTGACTATGGATGTTTTCTGTTGGAGCCTTATAATAAATCATCCCTGAAAGTAATGGACAAAATTCAATCGAAATGCCTTCGCATTATTACAGGGGCAATGAAATCCTCACCAATAAATGTTCTTCAGGTTGAGTGCGTAGATCCTCCTTTAAGATTAAGAAGGCAATACCTTTCAGACAGATTCTTATTTAAGATCTGCCAGCTTTCAGATCATCCCCTAATTCCTAAATTGCACCTTCTTTCAGAGTATATCTCATCTGACCGATACTGGACCCATAAGGACTCTCCCTGCTTGTTTAAAAGTTTTGTAATTTTTCTTCAGTTTCCTTACCCAATCTTTCAATGTAAAATAAATCCACTCTTTGATGTTCCTTACGAGGCTATTGTTTACCAACCCGACATTCATCTAGATCTGGGTATAGAAAAGGATTCTCCAATGGCAAATTTGAAATTAAAAGAAATTATAGAAAACACCTTTAAAGATTGGCTTGTCATGTACACAGATGCTTCAAAACAGTCTGATGAAGACTATACTGGAGCTGCGGTTTGGATTCCTAAGTTCAAAATCATTCTTAACTTTAAATGCCCCTCACTATACTCCACTTTTACCGGTAAAGCAACTGCAATCAGTGAAGCTTTGTTATATGAAGAGTCACATAATCTTAATAAAACAGTTGTTTTCACAGATTCAAAAAGTTATTTGTTAGCTATTTTGTCCAATCAATTCCATAACAAACATAAATTTCCACTAATTCTTAAAATAAAAAATACCCTATTCAGATGCCATCGTAAAGGAATCCATGTTTCAGTGGCCTGGATTCCAGGCCACAGTGGTATCCATGGTAACGAAACAGCTGATATACTCGCTAAAAATGCAATTGCTAATGGCATTCTACAAAATTTAATTTACTCACATGACCTAATTTTGCTAGCTAAAAGGAAACTGAATGAAAATTGGAATAAATTATGGGAAGTTTCCAAAAATGTTAAAGGTAAGCACTATGCTGCCATCCAAGAGGTTATTCCTCCCAAGCCTTGGTTCTTTAAATTTAACAAAGCAAATAAACATGCAACTTCAATAATTTGTAGATTAAGAATTGGACACGCTTGTACACATGCACATCTGGCAAAAATCAGAGTAAAGGATAGCTCAGTGTGTGAATGTGGCTTAGATGAAGGTTCCACAAACCATATTTTTTTCAACTGTCCCAAATTATCCTCCTCCCTTTATGATTACCTTCCTCCCTATATTCCTCGACCTATAGATTTTAATTCTCTTTTAACATATACCAGTACTCCTTTTGTGTATATTTTATGTGATTTTATTAATACTAATAATATGAAACTTTAAATCCTTGTCACTTTTAACATACGGGTAAGAGTCTAACACCTGTGTTTGTCATATTTGTTCTAGGTAATTCAACAAATAGATTTGTCAAAATTCTCGGAGGAAAACTGAATCCTTGTATTATCACAGACTCTTATTTTAATTAAACTCATAAGCTTTCATTTTCTACTCAATACGTCACTGGCGAATTTTATCAAACCGCCACAAAAGAAATAAGAAGAAGAAGAAGGACATGACATACCTATGAAAAAAACGTGTATACCTAAATTGAGTCTGGCACAAAGATGGCGGCTTGACGTAATGTTGCGTATGTGATTGCGTAGTGTGACGTATCACACTGCACCTGCCCATGATAAATGTAGTCCCTACTAGTTTTGAAATGCACAATTTTCGCATAAAACGCATAAAAACATAAAATTTTCTTAAAAATTTGAAAACAAACAAGTCGCTATGACAACTAATATACTTGTCATTGACTGTGACAAAACATGGCGACCGGCCGCAGCGAAAAAATTGTTGTCATATTCGGTAATGATAAAAGTAATGTTGTCCTTTTTACATACGAATATACTCATGAGCTAAAAAGAGACGCCGATATTTCGTTACATTCCTACAACTAACGATCTTTATGTCATGTCCTTTCTTTTTTCTCTAGTCAAAGGTTTTAGTTTAGTGGAGTTTATACTAAATCGATGGTTTTGACCGTAGACAAAGAATTATGGAGTGTAGATGTAAGGAGCACCAACTTCCATAGTAGAATAGTTGAAAAAGTGGCCATCTATAAGCAGTAAATACCAGTTCAAAAACTCTCCACAACAGCGCTGGAGTAGCTACTGGGATAAAATGAACTTAGCAGTTGTCGACAGTTTGAAATGTAATTTTATTCAGTAAATATAACCTCAAAAACGTCGTCTATTCCACGAATATTTTTCGGCACGTTCTTTAAAATTTAGCCCGTAGCTATAGTGGCGCCACCCTTATTTAACTGTTTTCTATGGACACTTTTTAATACACAGTCTGCACTCCTTACTTCTACACTCCATACAGAGAATGATACTGTCTACGGCATAGAATACTATGATTATTAAATAGAATATTATGACTATATAATACACAATAGAATGGCTGTCAATCTTATTTTGCACGACGATAGGCGTCGCCGGGAGCACACATACAAGCAGTAACGTTGTGTATTGTAGTATTCTATGGTGAAACAACAGGTGTTTTTTTTTAAATTGTAGAATAAATAGAGTATATAAACTTGTTTCTGTAAGCTTAAAAATTTAATAGGATTTAGTTTATTTACTGTAAATTTTGAAAAAAAAAATTGACAGGCGATTGCAATGAGTAAAAGTATGTGACAGGTGAATTGAAAAGAGCATAGCTGAAGAGTGACTTATCAGCAGATTCAGACAAGCTTAGGTATTGGTATGAGTCAAGTGCACAAAATCCTCCATGAACATTTAGCGGTCAGGAAGCTTCGTGCCCGGTGGATACCTCATAGTTTGACAGAGATCCAAAAGCTCCGTCGTGTTGATTGGTGTCGTGAAATAGTTCAAAGATATAACTGAGGTCACTCAAATGCTGTGTTCGATATACTTACGGGTGACGAAAGCTGGATTTATTGTAATGATCCTGAAATTAAGAGACAGTCTGCTGTCTGGGTATTTCCTTCCGAGCAATTGCCAACTTAAGTGAAGAGAGGTCGAAGTGTGGGGAAAAAAATGGACAGCGCGCTTGTCGCTACACCCTTTGACGTCCTAAGTAATTTTGTTAAAATCAGTGTTTTCTTATCGAAATATTACATATCGATAACACGAAATATCATTGTTCTCCTTATTTGTTTTCGCGAATCGTTTTTGCAGTTAAGCACTGCACATTTCAATAACAATAACTAAATATTCTGTTAAATATCGTCTGGAGAAAAAAAAAAACGCGCGTGACGTTTCTTGATTATAACGTCGTCTTGGCCTTTTTGAGACTGTTCTAACGCGTCTTTACAGTTCTGACTTGCTCACACGCGCTCTATACCATTTACGTATCCCACAGAGTTTGCCACTAAAAGTAATTTCTTATTGGCAGGAAGCAAAAGCATACTCAGTTTGAAATAGACCTTGATACGTAAATGTGATGCAATTTTGTGTATGTCATGTATGTAGTAGCATATAATGCACGATGTAACAAGCCACCTTAGGTACCTTGAGAACATATAATATTATTATTGTATTATATAATAAAGGTATGTGCTTGTAGCCCACTCTATTATAAAAAAAAATATATTTTTAGCTGGTTGTTACAAAACATGGTGATTATATACCCTTTGTAAAAGACATTTTACGCCACCAGTGCGTCAGCATTTCGGATTGAAGTGATATATTTGACAGATTACATAGTGTTGCGCGCCTAAGTTGACGTCTGGTACCTGGCACAAGCGCTATCTAGTGTTGGGGACCAGAGCGAGGAAGGCTTCCTAGCAAATTTCAATATTGAACTTTCCACCAACATTGCCATCTAGTATCGAACAGAAGAATTAAGCTTTCTAGAAGCCCCACACTCGAACTTTCTGCGCCTGGTCGGTCGGTGCCCGTATTTGTTGGAATATTCTGGATGTTTCGGTGGAAAAGATATATTTAAAGCCGCTGCTAGCCGCGATCAGGTTAGTATTGAATTTGGCGATACACGCGAAGCTTCGGAGCGAAATAAAGTAAATCAGTGTGACTAATTATTAGTGTCCTTTAAATTTTAATTGGTGTTCAGTAATTAAAGTGTTAATTTTGTTAATTCAATCGGCAGTTTTTACTGTCACGAACCCTAAGCTCGTAACAATAGCATGCCATGGCAGGGAAGTTATTTTTCTTTTGTAGAGATGAATGTTTCTTTCTGATATATTAGGTATATTTTATATAAATAGTAATCATTAAATTATATAAATAAAATTAAACGCGATAACATCCGTAAAAGTAGTTTTAATCAATAAATAATTTAAATTAGAAATAGATACACCGTATTCCTATGAGTAGAATGAAAAAATGATGATGACAATGATTAACAAATAATCCAACTTAGTCCCAAATGGCGGCATCTGGTGAACGCATATTAGCCGGGAAAGGCGCGAAAATATTTGTGAAGAATTTAATAAATAAAATACACATCAGACTAGGCTGTGTAGACTAAGACCTTTGCCTGCTTGAATTCAGAAATAGTAAAACAACAGAAGTTTGACATTCAATTTTCAAGCTTTTGTAAACATTGAGAACCATAAAATTGATTTTTTGAAAACAAAGAACGATGTGATAGAGGTGCGAGATATTTTTGTCATAATACATTTCGCTAACATATAGAGGCTTAAAATTTTAGATTTACTAACCATTTGTCAAGAATGTTTTCAAAGTCTAGAGTTTGATTAATCTTTACTTCTGAGGTTGAACCGACTGTATTACAGAAATGTATCCATCTGGGGAAAATTACCTTTTGCAGTCGCGACAAAAGCTTTATAGAGGTGAAGAGTTTGAAGAGGAATTGAATGATTTATTCAACAAAAAGTTTCAATTTCGTTTCAATAGCGAGTGGGTATTGCCGGCTGTTGATAACTGGTTTTCCGTACCGCCTTGGAAGGTTAAAGGACTGGAGTACTTAAAAAGTCATCTGAATCATCACAAAAGCCAGTTGAACGATTTTAGCATTGAGGAGTGGAGTAGTCATACTCGTCGAAGAAACCCAGCTGGAGAAGTTTGCTGGAAACTCAGATGCTTGGTGAATCCTGAATTTCTTACCCAAGCTTGGACAAAGTTTTATGAATGTGCATCAACATACAATGTCATCCCAACTGAAGCTGTAAGTGATATGGAGATGGTGTCATTGCACTTGTGTGAAGCTCCTGGTGCATTCATTACTTCTTTAAATCATTATCTGAAGCTGCATCATCCAAATATTGTTGTAAGTATAATATATCATTAGCTTGATTTTTTAATATTTTTGATTTTGATCATAGATAGTGGTTTGTACACAAACATGAAGCCAGCTAGATGACTCCATGATGTAGTGGCTTAAAAGTGAGTTGAAGCACTAGTGAACACATACTATGAGACCGGTTTTTTTACTTTAGAATTAGCCCGCAGTATGTAGAGGTTCATGAGATAAAAAATCCATTGTTAAAGAAGCTGTGTATGCAGTTCATCAAAAATCTTACTAGTTCTCAATACTTCTGATCAGTGTTGATCAGCAGCTGAGCTTCCATGTATTGCTATATTGCAAATTAATTAAAGAAGTCCTGACTAATTTTCTTCAAGTAAAACACATGCATATTATAGTACAGTAAAATAATGTATAGCCATGCGTTTTTTAAAAGATAAAAAGGACAGAATGAGACTTTTTAATTAATATTTCTTCACCATTTGCCTATATTATTTATTCTGAAGTGACACCACTTTTACAATAATGTTTAATTATTTCATATTTTCAATTCTCATTTTTATATAGACTTTTGAAAGCATATACTGTGATTGATGCGAAAGATACATTTTCTTACGAGATTATTACAAAACATGTTAAGAACTTCTACCCTACTACTTCACCTAGATAGATCCTCTATTAATGTGGTGTTATTAAGATACAAGTTAAAGACCACTTATCATATCAATTTTTCCTTTTCCAAAAAAAAAAAAATTAAAGTTTTTAGGATAAAATATAGCCCATATCCCTCTTGGCATTGCTCTTAATTTGTTAGTAAAGTTTCATCAAAATTTCTTTGGCTATTCTGAAGATTAGCATGTATAGACAGACCGATGAACAAAAATTTGGGAAATCTTTGTTATTCATGTCTAAATGGCATGCAAATATGTAATCTACTTAGTTTAATATAAGGCTGTTATTTAGATATAAACAGATACTATAATTTTATTTGTATATTTTGGTTTTGGCCCACGTTGAGATTCAGAAAAAAATCCACTAGTGTTCTTTACATTCTCTAGAGAGAGTAGTTCATTTTAAGTATTTTGATTTTATATTTATTAAGAATATTATTGATAAAAAGGATGTGGCATGAAAACAAAAGGTGCTTGCTGTGCATTTCCATATGATCACTCGTACTTTTTTTATAGAATAAGGGTGACAAACGAACACATAATCTTAATGTTAAATGGATGCTGTGGCTCATAGAAATCTACATCTATCCTCGAACAAGAATAAAAATGCAGATGTATTGTCACCCCTGAGGACTTAGATAGTTTTTAGTTGCAGAAAAAGAAACAGAAAGATAATATAAGAATATCCATTACACCATATTGTCCTATTGATGTGCATGGGCAACAGTGTCTTCCCGAATTTTAAAAATATAGCAGTAAAGGTGATTACTTACAAGAAGCCATTATTAAAAGCCTTACTATTTTATTATTATCACAGCAGGCGCAATGTAGTATTTTAATTATGTTAAAATGAACAATATGCTTAATATTAAAGCAAAGTTGCAATCAAATATTATTGTTTTAAATTTTTTTTAAACTAAAATCGAAGATATAGTTATTCCTTAGTATATAATTTAATGAATACACACAGACTGTAGGCAAAAAATTTTCTTCTTCTTTTAAGTTATGGTTTCTCATAATTGATAGGCTACAGTTATATGTGACAATGGGCTTATAAAGTCAACTATGTTTTTTTCCAGTTAATCTGTCATGTTGGGGGCCCTCAAGTTTGAGGTTGAGCTTAGATTTTTGATTCCTTGGTCATGATAATGCTTATATTAGCCAACTCTTAACTTATTAATGTAACTTTTTAAGCATAAATTGTAAAATTTCCAGTGGCAGTGGGTAGCAAATACACTGAATCCATACTACGAAGGGAACTCACCCTCCAATATGATCAGTGATGACCGTTTTATGTTCCACACTTTGGACAACTGGGACTTTGGAGTGGACAACACAGGCAACTTAATGGACTGGGACAACTCTCAAGCCATCATCGAGAAGGCCAAGTCCTTGGGAAAGGTATTCAGTGTTTAATCCTTACGGTCATTCCATGTCAATTCAACACAATTTTGGGAGATTTTCAGAATTGTTGTCTCAGATTTTATATAATGCAGAAATATATCACAGACTCACGAAAAAATACCAAATTTCAGTTATGTAGTACAATTATTTTTGAAGTAATTGATTTTTAAAGATATAAATTTTTATCAAAAAATTTCATGTTTTGGCACCTTTGGATGCCCATAGACTGACAACCAACGATATAAACCTGGGAGTGGTCTCATTTTTAAGCTGTTGAATGAGGCTTTAATAATATGATATGCCACAACATAGGGTTACAATTGTAAAAAATTAAAATTTTAATTTTTTTTAGTGTCGATTTTAAAAATTTCAAAAAATTATCAAATATAGTTTATTATGTCTTTATATATACAGTAAAATTCTATCATTATTAACAGTAAAATTTAATTATCAGTAAAATTATATACGTGGTAGAGCCATGCTGCAGTTATATTAGTAGTATAGTTGTAGCACGAATGGGTTGGCTCGACCGGGGAAGGACCACGCTCTCACAGAATACCAGCGTGAAATAGTAGCTTAATGCTGCTGTATTTCGTATGGTCAGTGTAGAGAACCGGAGACCCTTTTTACTGGAAACGAGGCATTCCATCTTAGTCCTCACGGGTGACAACGCATCTGCATTTTGATTCGTAATCGATGATAGATGTAGATGTCTATGGGCCACAGTAACCACTTACCATCAGGTGGACTGTGTGCTCGTTTGTCACCCTAACCTATTAAAAAAAAATCATGGGATCTCAATGAGATCAAGAGATACAGGGCTTCAAAAATACATGTTTTGTGAAAAATATCAGAATTAGTATTGTATCAGAAAATTTTTAATAGTTCATCGAATGAAACAAGCAACACATTACAATGAAACAAGTGGAGGGTATTACTTTAAAAAAAATTAATGCAAAAAGGTCACATGGACATTATGGATATGGATATTATGGGTAAAGTTTAAGTGTTAACAAATTAATTAAATCGAATAAAACAAATTAATTAATCAATTAGAGATAAGGGTTAAAAAATATTATTCAGTCTACCTGGTCTATCAATATATAAAAAATATAATAAACACATCGAATAACTTTTTATAACTCGTTGGAAGATATCCACACATTTGTTCACTTCACTGTCCGGTACGCAGTATGGTCGGCCAGTCTGTGTGACGGGGTTCAATTTGCGTATCACATCTGCAAAAGGAATCCACAGTGTCCGCACCCGCCTTGTGAAAGGAGATTTTCCCTTGAGAAAATCCCCTTTTTATCTGAGTAAACAGATTCCACTCTACTTGTAGACCAATCAGCTTCAGTTTTCTTTTAACCTTCAAGCGGGCGCGCGTAGTCGAATCGACCGCGCTTAGTACATTTTCGTTCATATTATTATTATTACCCATCACATTTATTTCTCATTTCTAGTAGCTTGTCGCTATGTCATTGGGAGTAAAATAAAGAATAAACCGTCGCTCGGGGCGCTCCCCCCACTCCACAGATCGCAATTGTTTTAGTCCCGGTGCAGTCGTCGAAAAAACTACACGCGCCTGTCGTCGAAAAGGTTACGCGCGACGCTCAACGCGACATACCCTCGTTCACGCTCGTGGTAGTTCTTCGGCCATCATTCAATATTATTGAATTAAGCTTGGATTTTTTTATAAAAAATGAGTCTTAGACGGTTACCACAAAGTGCAATACTCGAGGAATTACTAAGAGAAGACGAAGAAGAGAGTGAATCAGAGCTCAGCGACCAAGGCTCTGAAACTTCCGACCACATCGTTGCGGAGGAACCTCGATCTGCTGAGGAATCAAACTGCTCGGACTCAGAAGAGTATGATTTGCCACTTTCAGAAATAAGTAGCTGTTTTACAGGGCGCGATAAAGTAACGAAGTGGCAAAAATCTAACAATAACAGAGTGAGGAGGCGTCAAGTTCAAAATATTCTCACGGAAGATGCGGGCACTCGTAGGAATGGTGTGGGAGTGACAACATTTACGCAAGCCTGGAGTTTATTTATTTCAGAGAATATTATTGAAAAAATTGTTAGATATACCAACGAATTTATTCAAAAAAAAGCGCCTTCGTATAACAGAATACGTGACTGCAAACCGACAGATGCGGTGGAAATTCGAGCACTTTTCGGATTGTTGTACGTAGCGGGATCCTTGAAGATATCACACGCCAATTTAGAAGATTTTTATGCAAGTGATGGGACAGGTATTCCTATTTTTCCTACTACTATGTCAGTAAAAAGAGTAAAATTTCTACTGAATTCATTGCGGTTTGATGATGCTACTACGCGACAAGCTCGTCGTACTCTAGACAAAGCTGCGCCAATAAGAGAAGTTTTAGATATGTTTACACAAAACTGTCTTTTGCCATATTCAGTGGGAGAGAACGTCGTAATCGATGAAATGATGGTTGGCTTTCGAGGAAAATGTCCTTTCCGACAGTACATGAAATCAAAACCCGACAAATACGGAATCAAACTTTATCCACTAGTAGATGCTGCTACGTTTTACGTCCTAAATATTGAACTTTATGCTGGCAAGCAGCCTGAAGGCCCATATCAGTTGAGTAATGCTGCGGCAGACGTCGTGAAGAGGCTAATTACACCAATTTCTGGCACTGGAAGAAACCTTACCATCGACAATTGGTATACCAGTGTGCCGCTGATGAACGATTTGGCCAAGGATTATAAGATTTCCGTTGTGGGTACCATGCGTATAAACAAGAAAGAAATACCTCCTTGCTTTATAGATAAAAACCAACCTGAATATTCAAGTCAATTTGGATTTTCAGATACAGCTACACTCGTATCTTACGTGCCTAAAAAGAAAAGATCTGTAGTTCTTATATCATCACTTCATTGTGCTGCAGAAATTGATGAAAGTACAAATGAAAAGCGCAAACCCAGCATCGTTACTTTTTACAATAAAACAAAGGGGGGTGTAGATGAAGTCGATAAAAAAGCAAAAATGTATTCGGTTTCAAGGAAGAATAATAGATGGCCATTGACACTCTTCTTTCGTCTTCTGGATATTGCTGGAATAAATAGTATGGTGATATTGAGGGCAAATAATGTGACTCTACGGAAAAGGCGAATGTATTTACGGGCATTAGGCACTGAATTGACAAAAGAGTATGTCCAAAGAAGATCAACAATGTTAGGCCTTCCAAGAAAACTAAAAAGAAACATAATGGAGCATTTGAATATGGAGGATAGTGCTGCTGATACAGAAGCAGGTAGTTCTGGCACATGCAGAGGAACCTGTAAAATATGTCCAGCCAAAAAAAGGAGGCAATCAAAAACGCAATGTAAATTATGTATGAAAAATATTTGCAGAAGTCATACAACATTTATTTGCAATCAATGTTATATGGACGAAGGAACTGATTGTGATGAAAACTAAGCCAAAGTTAATTAATTTTTATTTTTATTTTGTAATTTTTATTATTAGACTAGTATATAAACTAGTCTGAGATATGTAAAAGGGTTTTGTGTTCCTAATTTTTGTTTTCATTCAAAGCATATTTGAGTTATGTTAATTAATTTAATAATTGTTTCTTTTTCATAATTTTAATTACATTACTTTTTTTGACAAATCAGACTTTAAAGGTAATAATAATATATCTGAGTACAAATAAATAAATAAATATTGAATAATTAGTGCTTTATTTCTCTTATTCATCCCATAGGTCTTTTCGGTTACGCGCGCCCGCTCCCGTTACAAATGACCGCGCGCCCGCTTGAAGGTTAAGGAGAGGTTTCCAAACATGGTAGTATAAAGTAATCATTACGTTTTATTAATTAAACCTGTATCTCTTGATCCCATTGAGTTCCCCTGATGGGATTGTGCTGTAGGTATTAAGACATTATAAACTATATTTGATAATTTTTTGAAATTTTTAATATTGCCACTTTTAAAAATATTCAAATTTAAAAAAGTTATTTTAAAATTTTCATTTTTATAAATTGTAACCCTATCTTGTGGCATATCATATTAAAGCCCCATTCAACAGCTTTAAAATGAGACCACTCCCAGGTTTATGTCGTCATTGGTTGTCAGTTTATAAGCATCCAAAGGTGAGAAAAACTGAATCTTTTTGATAAAAAATTTTATTTTTAAAAATCAATAACTTCAAAAATAATTGTACTATATAACTGAAATTTTGTATTTTTTTCATGAGTGTGATATATTACTGCATTAAAAAAATCATGAAAATCTGAGATATCAATTCTGAATCAGTGTGTTGATTTGACATGGAATGACCTCATATACTTATTTTCTAGAATCACCTAAATCGGAATGGGAATCATTAGAAATGTAGACCTTATGAAAGTCCTATATCAGATCTATAACCCCATAGAATACTATAATACACAATAAAATGGCTGCCATCCTTATTTTGTTTGAGAATCGGTCTTGCCGGGAAACACATACAAGCGGTTACATCCTATTATCATAGAAATTCAATTTACTCATTGGTCATAAAAATTTCAATAAATAAAGGATTTAATATTACATAAAATCAGACTCTATTTATAGCCAATAACAACGGTTTCACAACAAATCTTTACAAACGGTCTCTTTCTGAAAAGAAAGAGAAGAAATAACACACACAGAAGTGTTGACAGACTAAGCAAATTTGCATATTTTAGCCTTTTAATTAGTGTTCACAATCATCATTAAAAAAAGGAATCGTTTAAATTTTAATACATATTTATTTGTAAATATTGTACAAACTAATTGCAAATACAATCGCGGTAAGTAGTTTTTTCTTATTATCATGCTTATGATCATGTTTAAGATGTGTAGCATCATATTAGTTTATGGGTTTAACTGTAGTACATAATGGTATCACAGTTAGGTATGTAATCTTCTTTAGTTATTTATTAAACTTATAATAAATTATATATATATATATATATATATATATATATATATATATATATATATATATATATATATATATATATATATATATATATATATATATATATATATATATATATATATAAATTACATGTCACATTGTTTGTCCGCGATGTACTCCTAAATTACTTAACCGATTTGAATCAAATATGCACACCGTGTGCAGTTTGATCCAACTTAAGAGATAGGATAGTGAAAAAGAACAAACGGGAATCCTCTCAATCGGCCGCGATGGACCAATTGAAAAGGAACCAACGGAAATTGAACGTTCGATTAAGAAACAGAAGGGAGGAATCGAGGCTTCTCTCGATCCGGCCTCCTATAACGCCTACGTTGGGTTCGGGAACAACGTATGTGATCTCCGCAACGGAGTAACACACAAGGGCGATACCTCTTCCTTTTCAGTAAGTAGGTTCAGACGGGGATTACCGGTCTTCCGAAGTCGTCCCGGTCCCGACGCCTTAATTCTTCGATGTGGACTGTATAACTTGAGGGATGAATTACTTGGGAATAAAACAGCAATTATCTTCAAACCGTTCCGTGAGAGAGTAATCACTTTTCCCTATCACTTCCCTATACTTCTTATCGACTGCTGGTTTTTCACTTTTCCCGAAGGATTTTCTTATTTATTTCTTGAACATTTTCCGAACTATTTCCCCCGAACGAATTGCAATAAAACCCGTTCACTAAGCTACCCCAGAGCTATACGCGAAAGTGAACCGCGCCATTCGCGTGCTTGCGCAACTTAATTACATGAATTTGTTCTATTACTCTCTCACGTTTCACTTAATCTCTTTATTCGCATAAGTCATACATAAATACAATTTATCTATATAGATAGCACAAAACAATATCTACACTACGATATACATTATATTTTCGTATCACAAAAAACCTTTTATTTATTAAACAAAATATGCCTATTTTAATCACAAGTTCAAAGTCAAAATTTCTTAAATATTTAACACAGAAAGTTAAAACAATGTTTCCCACTTGAATTTATACATATGTTAACTAATACAATAGTTTAATTTACATTTTCTCTATTTATTTCACTATTTAAAACACTTTTAAATTTCTTATACAAAACTATCATTATTTCACTTATACACAGGAATTTTAACAATATTAGGTAAATAAGTGCTTCTACATAATTTTCGAACTGTAGGAAACTATCTCTGATAGGATTCTTATCAGTTATCATGTTTCTTATCAGATAACAATACAAGTGAATGTTCTCATTAATCAATCATAACAAATAGGCATTTGTTTTCGTACAAAACATATCAAACTTATACAAGACAATACTTATGCAATTAATTTTCGTTAATTCTGTTTATGCACAGAGTGATCATCTCGACCGGGGAACAAATCCGATCTCTAACTTCACTTTAATATTCCTTTGAATTTACATCGTTGGAAAGACGATTTCAACCGGGGAACAAATCCGGTAACATAATTTATATCATAAAATTCCCTATATGAATTTATTGAAAGATATTACTTAGGAAACAGTAAACTAGTCCGGCCTGGGAGTTGCACCCAAGACCTTCATATCATTAATTCGACATTTCTTTAAGATTTAACTAAGCATTTTCTTATCAGAACATTTCTATTGGACAATGAGTCTTTTTTTTTTTTTATAGGATAGGGTGACAAACGAGCACACAGTCCACCTGATGGTAAGTGGTTGCTGTGGCCCATAGACATCCACATCTATCCTCGATTACGAATCAAAATGCAGATGCGTTGTCACCCGTGAGGACTAAGATGGAATGCCTCGTTTCCAGTAAAAAGGGTCTCCGGTTCTCTACACTCACCATACGAAATACAGCAGCATTAAGCTACTATTTCACGCTGGTATTCTGTGAGAGCGTGGTCCTTCCCCGGTCGAGCCGACCCATTCGTGCTACAACTATACTACTAATATAAATGCAGCATGGCTCTACCACGTATAAAAAAGGAGTTCGTCTTTGAAAAGTTATTCGTCATCGGTTGACTTAATAAACTGAAATATTCTTATAGGCGCGTCGCCAACAGATAGTTTTTTGGCCCATGACTGACCCACAATTTCTTTTTTGCGAATTTAAGGATTTTGAATAGGACATGACAATTTGTCTCAAAAAAGGCAGAACAACGTCTGCCTGGCAAGCTAGTATATATGTATATATATATATATATATATATATATATATATATATATATATATATATATATATATATATATGTACACATATGTATATAACTGCCTCTACAATACAGGAGAAAGTCCTAGTGTGGGAGTAACATTTAGTTTTGTACAATCTTCTACTAAAAGATAAATACTAAAGTATTGACTTTTTAATTTAAATTCAACATAGAAAGGTTTTGTGTTCTTCAAATACACGATTCTTTGAAAATTTTTCGATTATTATCTATATATCGATTATATGATTCAAAATTATGTGTTTAATACTAAACATGTTATCTATTGTTTAATGTTGTCAATTTTAAATTTTACTTCAAATAATATAACACAAAAATATTTTTATTATAATTATCCGCTGCCAAAATGTATTGCAGAAAGGAAATTCATATTTTTCTATTTAATATGAAAATGAAAATCTGTCCTTCTTACATGACTAAACTGCTGAACTGATTTTGATGAAATTGAGATAGTTTGATGTCTGGTTAAATAAAAAATTTAAACTATCACATCTAAGTAGGCTTTACAAATTTAGTCGTTATTGGCCGTTAAACCGCTAACTTGGGTAAAAAAGCTGTGACAGGAAATGCTAAGCCACTCAACCGATTTTGACAATATGTATTCATATAGCTCGAAACATTAAAAAGGCTAGGCTACCTTTTATCCCCAATGGGTGCGCGAAAAGTGACCAAAGGTATGGCGGTGCGAACAATCAAGTGGAATATAGTCCACTTGATTGTTCGTGGTTCAAAGGAACCAAAACAAAATTGTGGACGTGGCGGACCTTGGACAATATACTTACTTTGAAATTAATTTGAGGCGTTGGCTGACACGACGGGAGATGAGCTGCTGCAGATAAAAGAACAACAAATAAAACAGCTCATAATATGAATGGGCTCTTACCTGGGGGAAGCAGCGAGCGGTGGTGAAGCTTCCATAGAAGCCCAGAAGCCGAGCTTGCCCTATCAAATTGCTCAATCTGTAATAACAACTAATAAAATAACTCTTAAATTGTTTCAAACTATTTCAAATTTTCCGCGCGCTCCTCTGTTCTACACAGGTCATGACCTCGTAGCCTTAGTATGTAACGTCAACACTTGGCAAATTGTTTTCAATTCGAAATACACTGATTTGTGTATTTTTTTAAACTAAAGCATTCTCTAATCACTACTATTCAACCCATAAGTCTCAAAGCGAAAACGCAATGGACTGTCAAAATTAATGAAAGCAAAAAGTTGAGCTGAGCTATTAGTCGTCTCTCTCGCACGCGTGGGCTTATTACCGGGCTTTCGAGAAGACGATCGCTCCCTTTCTAACCTGTGGTAAAATGTTCTATAATGAAATATAACTACGATTGTTTACATAGCAATTTAGTATGGAGCGTTAAGCCGGGCTTTTGATATGGAGTTGATGCAAGTGTTACTCTGTGTGTTTAGCTTGAGCGAATGAATATTGCGAGTTGTAAATTTATGCTTTTTAAAAGATTTTTAGTGAAAATGGAGGATAATAGTGTTCCTTGTGATGAGTTGAAGTGTGTTAAAGTGCTAATCGGCGAGGAAAAAATAAAATCTTTAAAAATGAAATTTATTTCAATAAACATTTCTTCATACTTTAATGGGTACAGGACTCATTAGTATTAAAGTTTAATTAAGCTAAGCGTATTTAGAGGTTTAATAATTCAATATTTATATTACCATGTGAGTTAAATATGTCATTTTGAACGGCAGCATAAAATATGGGATAGGTATAAGTTTAATTTTATAGCAAATAATGTTTACAATATTTTTTTTAATGTGAAGACTAAATTTTAATGTAATAAATCAAAAGAATACACGTATTGAGGTTTTTAAAGAATATTTCCTTTAGTCCTTCAGTATATAAATTTTTTATCGCCATCTACTTAATTCTATAGGTGAAGTCGTTTTGTCGAACGAAAATTGATTGACTCTCACAGTGGAACGTAAAGAATACGCTAGATGGCACAAACACGCTATCAACAAATTTAATAATTCGATATTTGTATTACCATATGAGTTAAAAATATCATTTTGTACGGTTTATTAAAATTGAAAATGAATAATTATATAATAAAGTCATTGTATTATGTATCGTATTTTGTGTTCAAGTGAACGCCGTACAGCGTCTAAAAACGTACTCCGCGGTTGACAGGTCTTTGGGCACGTATAAGGTCTTCTTGCCATGCTGACTCGCACTTTCTGAGGTGAGCTTAGCCATGTGAAGACGGAGTCGCGACGTGAAGCTAGTGAGATCTGGTGTGGTAGCAGTGTTAGGCGTGAAAAATTCTACAGGTAGGCGAATTGGCTTGCCGTACACTGACTCTGCTGCCTATGCCTTGTCTTCTTTGTAGGCACTGCGGATCATGACACATGATGGCGGTGGAGACGACCACCATACCATTGCAGGCGGGATGGTAGGCTGTTGTAGGACGATGTTGCAACAATGGTGGACATGGTGCAGAGCAGTTCGCAATTAAACTGTCTGCCTCTGTCGGTGGTGATCTTAAGAGGACAGCCGAAGCGGGATACCCATCCAGCGATGAAGGCGTGAGCACAGGTCTCTGTAGTTATGTCAGGCAAGGGATATGCCTCGGGCCAAAGAGTAAAGTGAAGATGACTGTGAAGTAGTATCTGTAACCACAAGAAATCGGTAATGGCCCTACTATGTCCATATGTACATGGGAAAAGAAAGAAAGAAAGAAAGGTTTATTCTCCAAAATGACGCCATCACAGATAACATAAAAAAACACATAATTTACAAATAATATTGGCTATACAATACAAATTACAATATACTACATATTACAAACTATACAATACCTATACTAGTATGTGTCAAGGCGTCGTCTGGGAACAGGAGCACACTCAGCATAATGCCATGAATTTTTTTTTCCATGGCGCTGATTTTCAGTGTGTCCAACCAGTGACTTACCGAAATCAGTGCTATATGTATACTCATTTTATTATGTTTTAAACAGAATTATGATGACAGAATTATGCACAACAAGGGGGAAAGAGACAGTAACTATTTTAAGTGAGAGGGAGAGAGTAGCGTTCAAGGTCGAATGCCACTTCGACACAGCACGTCCTGTTTATGTTGCTTTCAGATGCTCTTAGAAGGTCTATACGAACACTACAAAAGGGGAGATTATTAAAATACCATATAGGGCTATATACTACACTATGTAATTATTGAAGAATATAAAAGTATATAAGAAGACAAAAGCCGCATTCAAGAGGACGATTTTAATGCTCCGTTGTTTATAATCTACGACGATGAGGTACGTAATCGTGCAAAGCGTTATAAACTTTAATCAAAGTCAATCTGACTTTGCAGTAATTGTGTTCTATATTTATTTTTAAATGTGTGTACTGCTTTCAGATTTCGCAAAGGAGGCGGTATATCGTTCCAGCACTTGGATGCGGCGTATTTGAAACTTCCTCGGAAAGCGTCAGTGCGGTGACGAGGCACGACGAGAGTATTCTATTTATATTAATGGGCCTTGTGTTGTCCATAGTTTTTGACATGTGTAATAATACATCCCCCCGGCTTCCCACCCTCCATGGAGTCCGAACTTTTGGGAACGCCCTACTTTATTTAAGGAATTTCAGGCGTTAGGATTACCGGGGGTATATAGGGACACAGAGTTGGCTCACAGCGCGACATCGGGAGCTCGATCCAGCTGGCAGGTAGGGCTGAAAAGGCCCGAGTTGACTTTCACTTGCCCCGTCAGCATGGCCTTTACCACCACCTAGCCCTTTTCAAGGAGACTAGGCAGCCCCCACATCCCTCGCCTGCGACCCTCTGGCGAGACGTTTGGCCATCTCCTTATCTGTGGCTAGCAGATAAGGCCACCGTTTAGCTTGAAATCCGGACCAAAGAGGGCGTGTTGCCTCTCGACACTATATACCCCAATGACGATCGGATCAACCCTCCAGGACTTTTTCATCCCCGCATACGGCGCTCAACTGCGCAGGTCTTAGCGCAGGTGGGTGTGTTAGTCCACCGGATACACCCACTCTCTCCGGCGGAACCGTTCCCTCCTCTTTTCCGGGCTTGGGACCGGCAGCTACAAAAAGCATTGACAAAGTTAGTTGCCCGTGCTTCCTGTTGCAGGTAGAGTTCGACGGATGAACGGCGAGAGAATCGACTGATGAACCAATCACGTTGAGCGTCAGCGTGGTCAACGTCGTATCAACCAATAAAAAGTGTGCTCACGACTTATGTCGGCAATTATATATATTATGGAGTGTGGAACTAAGGAGTACAGATTATGTATTAAAAAGGGTCCATAGAAACCGTTAAATAAGGTTGGCGCCACTATAACTACGGGATAAATTTTAAAGAACAGCAACATTAATCAACTATTTTATGCTGGTATTCTGTGAGAGCGTGGTCTTACCCCGGTCGAACTAACCCATCCTTGCTTCAATTATAATATAGTTGCAGCGTAGCAGAAACATCTGTAAATTCTCATAATAATTGATACCATGAGAAGTTTACATAAGCAATGTTGCATCGATACATTCTGTTGAATTTTGTTCTGCGCTAAAACTATGTCAAAGCTTTGTAAAAAAAAGATTACGATAAAATTCATTCAAATATTTGTAGGCATACTTTCAGTTTATTTGAGTGATTTTTTTTTTGGAAATATTGCGTTCTTCTATTAATTCTGCTCCATCCATTCAGCTGCCTACATTATTATTGTTGTTAAAGATTGCGTGATTGAAATGTGATAATACGTCAGTAAATATTTTGTAGCTTCTTTCCAAAACCTCAACATTATAGATTAAAAATAGAGTGCGTAAAATGCTAAATTATGGTATTATTGCGACAGTTGCCATTTATAGATTAACCAGCAACCGTTAGTACAAGCTTTTCTCTTTATAGCTGACGCACGTGCGGCTGTATTGTACTTACGTTAAATGCCAAACTGTAGTGAAATCTCAATTTAAATTTAATTTAATAGAAAAGCTTTCTATTTTTAAAGTAATCTTTTAATGGTGTTTTCTTTTCTTTTCTTTATTTAGTTTGTTTTATAGGTTACTGGGAGGAGGTAATGATAACATTGATGTTTTCGATACGATAAACTTGTTTTATCGTATTGGAAACTGTCTTAAAGCGCGAAGTATAATGTCGTCACGCCGTAAATTAAAATAAAGATGATTAATTTAAGGTAAATCAAACCCTAGCTAGAAGCATGAAATAGAAAATAATTTGAAACTTTAAGTTTAAAAGACGCGTTTTTGCTATATTATTGCATAATGAGTAATATACTCTTTTTAGTATCGTCATTATTATTTTTACAGCCCTTCACGAGTCCACTGCTAAACATAGACTTTCCCCAAGAAATGTTATAAAACACGGTTTTGGACTCAGGATGGACACAGACTCCCCGCACGTCTCACCAGCTTTGTACCGGTAAACTAATTGTAAGGCTAGCTAGAGTGACAACCTGCGCCCTACCCTACCTTTATTAACCTTTTTATATAACATTACCTATGGTACATACTACTATTAGATATCCTGGCCTTTTATGTACCGAATATCTTTAATATCTTTAGTGAATTGAGAGATATAGTCCAGGTAACGGAATTATTTAGGTGAGCATTTCCCGCTGTTATATGAGAAGACAGATGTAAGCGGTTTGTGGTCTATAAATACTGTGAATGATCTACCTTCGACCATATGTTTGAAATGTCGGATAGCGTCGTAAATGGCTAGAAGTTCGCGGTCGTACGGACTATATTTCTTTTGAGCAGATGTTAGATACCGTGAGAAAATCGCCAGAGGTTTCCAGATTTTGTTACCACATTGTTGCTGGAGTGCTGCGCCAATCGATGTATTAGATGCATCAGTAAAAACAACCAAGTTGGCATTAGGCTCTGGATGTGAGACCATAGTAGCCTTTGACAGGCTCCACTTGCAATAGTACTTGCTTGCCTTGGTTTTAGGACCAGTTAAGGTATTCGGTATTCAGTGGCGCCTGCAGTTCTGCTGCTCTGGGTACGAAATCGGTAAAAATCCAAGAACCTCCTCATTTCTCGAACTATTTTTGGAACTGGGTAGTCTTATATCGCCTGAAATTTGTCTGGACGAGGATGAATGCAGTCAGCTGATATGTCGTGTCCAAGGAAGATAATGTGTGACTTACCAAATTTACACTTTGCTGTATTGACAAGCATGCCGTAGTCTATCAATCGTTTAAAAAGCTGCCTGAGGTGCTGGATGCGCTCAGATTCATTCCTAGAGAAGTTAAGGTTATCATCCATATGCAAATTTTAGGCCTTTGAGCATTCCATCAACGAACCGCTAGAAAGTTAGGGGTGCGTTTCTCATAAAAATATAATTTACTTCGCAATCTTCCGCTAACCCAGCACCACTACTCCCAACACCACTACTCTAGGCACCACTACTTCCAACACCACTACTTCCAACACCATAGTGGTGTGTTTCGCACCTGACATCACCTGAGCATGCCTGGTGTAAAGGCGAAACACGTGTCGTATTATCGTCGATGGTGTGGCTTACCTGGAATAGTGATGTTGGAAGTAGTGGTGCCGGGAGTAGTGGTGTTGGGAGTAGTGGTGCTGGGACTAGTGGTGACGGAGTTAGTAGTGCATGCAATTGAGGGAGGGCGGGAGGTGCTCTTCAATCCAGGTAAGACACAACATTGTATTTTGTTAGCGGAAGGTTGCGAAGTAATGTATATTTTTATGATAATGAATTTCCGCAAAGTAACGCCTGATTCTATCATTTATCTGCGTTTCTCAGTCCAAATGTCATGAAATTAAATTCAAATAACCCGAATGATGTTGTAGCTATCGCGGTTTAGGTACCTATATCGTTAGGATTTACCGTTATCTCATTAAAAGCTTTAACCAAATCTATTTTGGAACACACCGTTGACCAGCATGTGAGAAGTCCTGAAGGTGTCGGATAGGGTATTTATCCGGAAAGGTGATGACCATGTGCTTTTAGATCTGCGAGCGGTACCATTAGCGAGCAATATCCTCGAACTCCTTTATAGAAATTTTTAGACGATCTGGTGGTAAGGGTCTGGGACGGCTTGTAACGGGAGGACCAGGTGTACGGATTTGGTGCGAATTACTGTGCTTTATTATACGTTGAGTTCCAACAGAGCGAGTATTATCAGGGTACAGATAAGTTGGTGGTAGATAGTGTCCCCAGACACAGCCTTAACTGATGCGATTCATTTGCTTGGGCCGCAGTTGTTGCTGCTGTAAACAGATTCGTTAGGCCGTCGATCAAGCGGCGGTTCCGCAAATCTACAAGCAAATTATAAAATTTGAGAAAATCAACACCAATAATTGCCTTTGAAACGACGGTGACAGGAAATCTCCAGGTATAGGCACGGCGTAGATCAATGTTGAGGTGCAAGATGGATGTACCCGTACGTTGCTATCGGAGTGTCATTTGCATCATATAGCTGGTATTTTATCTTCCAGCGGGTCTGTTTGACACGCAAAGATAAGAGCCTGTATAAACAAGAAAAGACACTTTAGTAATGCGCTCGGTAATAAATAAGGGATTTGGTCTGTCAGGGCAGTATTTAGTCGCTAATTCAGGCTGCCTGTAGCGTTTTCGAAGATACGTAAATTTGCACGGAACGGTACACTTTGTTGCATGACTTCCAAACCGGTTGTGATACCAGCAAATGTCATTGTTGCGTTGTCTAGTGCTAAACCTACTTTATATAAATAAATATATATCTTATCTAAAAAGGCACCGTAGTACGGTATTGGTAAGCCAACACCAGGCAAGAGCAAAATCGGAAGAAAAAGTTTGAAAATACATATCATGAAATATTTTTTTTTTACTTTTAACACAAAATGGTCTAAATCTAAATCCGTTTTGACTTTATTTTTATGACGGATTTAGACCTGGAAGAGGATGCACGGATCAAATGTTTTCTCTCCGCATGATCACGGAGAAGCTTCTGAGTGTTAACCAGAGGATTTTCTGTGCTTTTGTGGATCTGGAGAAAGCATTTGATAAGGTTATAAGAAAGAAAATGTGGGAACTGTTGCCGGGATATGGTGTGGATGGTCGATTGTTAAGGGCTGTGCAGTCACTTTACTATGACTGTAAAGCCTGTGTGCGGGTAGGGCATGACCTGTCACCCATGTTTAGCGTCCAAGCGGGCGTAAAACAGGGTTGTGTCATGTCTTCCTGGCTGTTCATAATGTATCTCGACAGCTGTTTACAGAAGCTGAAAGATAGCTGTTTGGGTGTGAAATTGGGTGACATAAAAGTTAATTGTCTGCTGTATGCTGATGATGCAGTGCTTATTGCACCATCAGAAGCAGAACTGCAGGCATTAGTCACGTGTATGAAAGAGGAATGTGAAATTAAAGGTCTCCGTTTGAATGCTAATAAAACTAAGGTTCTGGTATTTGAAAAGGACGAAGAGAGAACGAAATGTGAAATATGGGTAAATCAGGAATGTCTAGAACAGGTAAATGAAATTGTATACTTGGGGAGTGCTTTCAGCCGGGATGGAAGATGTGATTTAGATGTGGATAGGCGTGTCGCTGCCGGAAACAAAGTCAATGGTGCCCTGAATGCATTAGTAAAAAGGCAAGGCGTGGTGAAGAGTGCACGCCTTGCAATACATAACGCAGTGTTGGTACCCACTTTGTTATATGGCAGCGAAACCTGGGTATGCCAGAAGAAGCATAAAAGCAAGTTGAATGCAGTGGAGATGCGATCTCTTCGTAAAATGTGTGGCGTTACCATAGCCGACCGAAAGCGAAACGAAGAGATTCGCAATATGGCAGGATTGAAAGATGACCTTATCACAAAAATTGATAGGGGCGTACTCCAATGGTTTGGGCACGTTGAACGAATGAGTGAAGACCGAATGGTTAAGAAAATATATAGAGCGAAAGTAAATATTAAAAGGTGTCGAGGTAGACCGAGACTAACTTTCGAAGACCATGTGAGCAAATTGCTCGAAGAGGGGAGGGTCAAGAGTACTCGGATACCTAGACGTGCATGTATGAAGAAGTTAATGAACCTGAAAGAAGCGAAAGAGGTATGTAAGGATTGTGACACTTGGCGATCTGTTCTCTCTGGCTACCCCGTTAGGGATTGTGCGTGACGATAAGTAAGTAAGTAAGTAACACAAAATGGGTCTACCCAAAATATTATATCATGATGATACGTAACCAGAATATTGAATCTAAAAACTTTATTGAAAATTTTCAATATACGTTTTCAATACGGAGTGAACAAAATTACAAATTAATAAAAAAATGTTATATCAATTTATTCGTAGGCCATTATATTATTATTTTCCACCGTATTTGATCGCATATATTTAGCTTGTCATTATACCAAGGACAATTTTAAAAGCGACAATATTTCTCTGTTTACCGGTATCAGTAAAATTTTGCCTCATCCCTAGTACACATACTGTTGTTTTTACACATTAATATTTTTTATTTTTGATTCTAATATTCACAAAATATAAATAGATTCGCCTTACTGGTTAAAGGATACACCACTTTTATTCAAATTTCACTTAAAGCTGTTTTTAGGACACGTATTTATTGCATGAATTGGCGTTTTTGAAATAAATTGCACCCAGCAACGGTGGACACAAAAGTTGGGTAATGAATGTGAAGTCAAAAGAGATGAGTTGACATTTGTCGGTGGGAATAGACATGTTAGTGGCCACACGGGCACCGCCCACGTCCCCGTGCTATTGTGTATGTTTTATAGTATTCTATGTAATATATATATATATACAGTGTGTCCGGTCACGGACTAGCGATATTTTAGGTACTATTTTAGGTATTATTTTTTAGGCGCTATTTTAATATAAAAATACACTATACACTGAGGTCTAATCCCCTCCCCCTCTATTTGGCAGCCATTTTGTTTTTTCTTGATATATTCTCTACGCGTTTACAAAAAAGTCATATCTCTCAAAGTTTTAGTCTTACTGAGATAAAAATTAACTCATTCGGAGGCCAATAATATTGTTTATCGTTTACATTATCAAAATTTTTGTTGAAATACTTGTAACTTTGAAGAAAAAATTTTTAACTTCAAATAAATATCAAAAAATATGCTAATCGGCAAATTATTGTAAATTACTGCAAAACAACCCCGTTTACCCTTCTTATTTTTATACTAGATCGACAGATTTTGAGTTAAGCTACAATGCAACATAAAGTTTACTTTGAACATGGCGTATGCCCAAACACAAAAGGCCTTTGTTAAGTGACAACTGGCACTGCCTGCCTAGGAGTAATAGTGTTCTGTGCTGCCTGCTCTCAAATTATACTACTTATAAATGATGATTTGTATATATATATATATATATATATATATATATATATATATATATACAGTGTGTCCGGTCACGGACTAGCGATATTCTAGGTACTTATAATACAGCTATTTTAATACAAAAACACACTACACACTGAAGTCTAATCCCCTCCCCCTCTATGTGGCAGCCATTTTGTTTTCTTCTTGAGATATTCTCTACGTGTTGCCGTTACTAAAAAATTGTTCACATAATCGTATCTTTAAAGAAAAAAAAATTTACTTCAAATAAATATCAAAATATTATGCTAATCGGCAAATTATTTTAATTAACATAAACATAACATAAACACTCACGCCTGTCACCCAGAGGGGTAGGCAGAGACTACGGACTTCCATTTGGCACGATTCTGACATACCTCTTTCGCCTCCTTTACATCCATATATCTACGCATACATGCTCGTCGGTTAAGGGTACTTCTAACGTGGCCCATTTTCAAAATATCGCCAATTTGGTCGATAAACTTTTTTCTAGGGCGTCCCTTTCCGACTCGGCCATTCACAACTGCCATATAAATTTGCTTTGTCACTCTTTCCTCATTCATTCTTTCTACGTGACCAAACCACCGAAGCATTCCTTTCTTAATCCTGGTCACAACATCATCTTGCATACCACATTTATCTCTTATCACGCAATTTCTCACCCTGTCATTCAGATTAAACCCTAGCATATTCCTTAAAGACCGCATTTCTACAGCATTTATTCTACTTTCGTGCTTCTTCTGCCACACCCAGCTTTCACTACCATACATTAAAGTAGGGACTAACACAGCATTATGAATTACCATACGTGCCTGTTTTGACACATTCTGGTTCTTCATAATAGAGTGTAGTGCCCCATTCACTCTATTCCCTGCATTTACTCGTCGTTCTATTTCCCTATCATATCTACCATCCCTGCTAAATACACATCCCAAATACACAAACTCATCCACTTGCTCAATTAACTCTCCTTCTATTCTTATTTCACATACCGTTTTGCTTTCTTCTCTTTCAAAAACCATCACTTTCGTCTTACTTGCGTTCACTTTCATTCCCCTTTCTTTCAATTCCCAGTTCATTAATGTAACCATCATTTGCAACTCTGCCGCCGATGACGCAAGTATGACTTGATTATCGGCATACAAAAGGCATTTGACGGTTAACTCGCCCATTCTTAACCCACATTCTTCATCTTTCAAAGTTTGCAAACACCGGTCCATAAATAGGTTGAACAGCCAAGGGGAAGCTACACAGCCCTGTCTGACACCTTTTTGGATGCCAAACCAGTCCGAGTAGACCCCATTGATCCTGACACAAGCACTAGAGTCCCTATAAAGAGACCTTAATGCCTGTATCAAACCAGCGCTCAACCCATATGAGTTCAGTGTTTGCCATAACACATTCCTGTCCACTCTGTCATAAGCCTTTTCCAAGTCCATGAACGCACAAAAAACTTTCTGGTTTTTGGCCAAAAACTTCTCCGCAATCATGCGCATGGAAAAGACTTGATCTGTACACCCCATTCCCTTTCTAAAACCCGCTTGCACATCCCAAATTTTTCCATCAGTTTCTTTCATAACTCTTTCAATTAACACCTTAGCATACAGTTTACCCACAATACTAAGCATTAATTATTTTAATTACTGCAAAAAAAACCCGTTTACCCTTCTTATTTTTTAACTAGATCGACAGATTTTGAGGTAAGCTACAATAAAACATAAAGTTTACAGCTGTAGGTTTATTATTTTAAGAATTATTGTTGTTTGAACATAGCGTATGCGCAAATACAAAAGGCCTTTGTTTAGTGACAACTGGCACTGCTTAAGTTACTTATTATAGTTTATATTTAAATGTTTTACAAAATTGACCTACAATTAAAATATCTAAAGAAGTTGCTCTAAGTGGCCACCTCCAGCTTGTAGACAAGCTAAAGCTCTATGTGCCACCTGCAATGTGCAATCCGTCGAACGCTTAGTCTGGGATTACTCGTTATTAGCCTAAGCACTTCTTCTTCATCTTCGGGCGATATAATTAACGGTTTGTTTCTTGGATATATTTGTGACTAAGTACACAAGGAACAGTTTTTGATTTCAGCGAAGATGTAAGCTTCAACAGAACCTAGAACCCGCGATGTAAAAGCCACCTCTATTCTCAATCTCAAAGGTGCGGTAAATCTGGTACTACGATCGCCAATACGGCCAATCCTCCTTAAGTATAGTCTGTTCGCTTAGATACAGTTGCCTTTGTGTTGGGCCGCCTTGGCACGTGCCGCATCTTCTTAAAGGCGCCGCCGCGAAGTCAAGAGTCGCCGCGTGCGGCGTACACCCGTAGCAGAATTTGGGATTTTAAAACAAAGCACTGTAGTGAAAGGTTTTTTACTATTTAACTTGTGTTTATTATATATATTCGTATTTTATTACAATAACCATAAGAATAACACAGAATTTTATTTTAGAATGAAAAATATAACAAACAAATAAAAAATAATAGAATGAAAGTAAAATAATAAGTGCGCCTTCGAGTGTAACTTAGTGAACAGCCTATATGAGAGAGACTATATCCTGCAGCGGTAGACTGTTTAGGGGCTGATGATAATTATGATGAAAATGCTAAAAATACTTTGTTTTATTCAGGTGCTTCTGGTAACAGCTGATGGGTCCATCGATTGCCTTCAGAAACCAGATGCTCAAGAAGAAGTGACCTCATCGCTCCACTACTGTGAGATCGTGACGGCACTGCAAACGCTCAGTCCTGGTATAGAACCGACACTATAATTCTTCCTTCTCTTCTTCCTATTCTATTCATGACGCAGACTGCAACTATGGACTGTATGCTGCGGGCTTGCAAGACATCCTTCTTACTCTATAGAAAATAACAACTATCAATCATGTTTTGATATGAATGAACAATTACATGAACTGGTCAAATTTGATGCAAATGTTGTACAGGGAGTGATTACTTAGGTAAGCCTAACTTCCTAGAGTCTATAGTTATAGTTGTGATTTGCAACGGGCTATTTTTCGCAAAGTGCGTATTTCGCGTATGACCCATCCAAAGTCCACAAAGTTCAACAAACCCTTGATGTTACTGACAATCTCGGCATGCCAAATATGCGGCAACTTGCGGATAAACGAGCAGAATAGAGGGCCCTTTTGCTTCTGCCCTCCTGCATGCCTAGCTTTGTAAATTTCGCGCGTACCTTCTTGACCGGGCTGAAATTAGTTCAGAGTGGCTGTGCACATACAATTTTTAAGAAAAAAAAAATGGTGACATTCGGAGTGGTAGGGTGGTAACTAAAACTGAAGATGCGAATACGCATAATGCATGCTTACAATTACGTATATATAATGGATTATCGTTGTTATCGATTATGATCCGATTTTTTTTTGATTAATTGTTGTGTAATTACACCATGTCGTTATAATTAAAAAAGTAGCGTCAGCATCGTCGGAAGCTGGTGCAAGTTCGAGTACAGAAGCCAGTAAACTTTCAACACCACGTAAAAAAAAGAAAGGAAACCAAAATTAGGAATTGATGATGTTATGATTTGCGCTATAAGAAATATAATAAACAGCTTTTATACGTGAAAAAAGAAATACCTACACTGCGAAAAATTCTAGCCGCTGCAAAGGCGGAATTAATAATAATAATAATCGACATTACCATTCCGTATGACGAGAACCTCGTGAAAGCCGAAACAGATAAACAAACAAAATATCTGGACCTGGCTCACGAGGTGACCGACATGTGGGGTGGTGTGTCGACCGAAATTATTCCTGTAGTCGTCTCTGCGAATGGGCTAATCACAGTCAGCCTCTCGGGTCATCTGAGGCGACTGGGACTCCGTGATGGACCGCTCCGGGCTCAAATGCAGAAGGCGGTGCTCCTCGATACCGCCCGCATCGTCCGCCGGTTTCTTTCCCTTTCCCCCTAACCCTCGGCCGTCTGGTCTCCCCTGCCGAGGGCTCCCATCTGGTTGGATCTTATTTATTTATGTAGTTTTTGTATTTATTTTATTTTATTGATATTTATGTACATTTATCTTTTCATTTTAATTTATAATTATATATTTATAGAACCCAACCAGGTGAGAAAATTATATAGATAAAAAAATAATAATAATAATAATAATATTCCACAACCATCACACAACGCCATCTAGTCCCAAGCTAAGCAGAGCTTGTGTTATGGGTACTAGACAACTGATAAACATACTTATATATTTCTAAATACATACATATTATAGATAAATTACACCCAGACACAGAACAAATGATCGTGCTCATCACACAAACATTTGTCCTGGGTGGGAATCGAACCCACGACCTCCGGCATAGCAGTCAAGGTCACTAAGCACTAGACCAACAGGCCTGTCAAATTCAAATTAAAAATTAAATTTTTCCTGGCCACAAAAACCACCTTGTGGAAAATATTGAAGGACAACTGGGCTATAAGTTCAAGAAATGTAAAAATTACGGCCGCAAGATGTAATATAGCTTTCCTTTTCAAGCACAGCGTTGTGAGCGATGCACAAAAGAGATGCGCTACTGTAGGTCAATTATCACTGCACAAGGTACACAAAGGCAAATTCAGTCATTAACTAGTAAAAGTCGAAATTGGGGTTTACGTATGCACCAAACTAAACTGTTCGTACTTTTACACATCTGCGCAAGATTGATTCCACACGGCGACTGAGTTTGAATTAATTAATTAAATTCAAAATTTTTATTTTTTGTAAAATATCAGTACCATAGGCTTCTACTACGTTCACATGTTACACCCTATTTTTTTCCAGACGATAAAAAGGTCATACTGTATATTCAAACTGTTCTTCGATCGTAATTCTTTATTAGATCTATTTTTTTATGAAATACATAAAGTTATTATCGTTATAATAACAATTTTCAATTTATTCCGTGCGTAATCGATTTAGACAAAACAAACTGTTTCCCTAAACAAACTTGGGAGCGAATATGAAGTGGCACATATCTCTGAACTGAAAGCCAACTTCAGCCCGGTCAAGAAAGAATGCGCGAACCGTACCTACAATAAACAGATCTTTACTAATAGATGTTGTGTTTATTTAGTTGAGTTAGTGTGTTGAAGAAACAAAACTTAACTGTAGATCCTTAATCTAAAATCTTCTATAATAATAAAAATGTGGCCCATGTCCAGCTGTGGCCTTTTACATAGTTTAGTTAAAGTTACAGCCTATATACGTCCCACTGCTGGGCACAGGCCTACCCTCATTTCTCAGGGGGTAAGGGAGTGTCCGCCGCGCTGCCCCAATGGGTATTGGCGAACTTTACATGTCTTCGATTTTTTTTTCTCAGACGTGCAGGTTTCCTCACGATGTTTTCCTTCAACGTCGAGCACGTGGTAAATCAGCACTTAAGAGGATTGTTTTATTTTTCAAAAATGCTATCTGTTTCACATCGCTTGCTCCGCCTCTCGCCTTCGTGCGATAGAGAGAGTTGCAAATGTTGGAAGTAAATGCCTACATTTTCTTTTTAAAATATTATTTTTAGCGATAACGTTTTCATCTGTCAAAACCTTTACGAAATGAGACAATTTGGAGTTATTAGATTCAGTATACCTTAATTTAGGTCTGTACGTTTTTCTTTTTTAGTGATTCAGTTTAGTTTAAATAAAAAAAAACGCTCGAGAAAGCTTTTTAGTCAAAAATATAGATATTTAGATGCTTAATAACTTATATCGTACGCAATATTATCTTAAAATAGAAACGTGCGGACCAAGTTTTTCATTATAACAACATTTCCAAAAATTATTAAAATTAGTCTATATTTACGGGAGGGAAAACGTTATCAATTTTTGTATGAGAATTTACAGCTTCACAATTCTCTTAAAATTGCAATTAATAATTTCATTGATACCGTCGGAGATCGAACCCTGTTTGCTCGCGTACTGTGAAATTTACAGCGAGCGCTAACCATCGGAGCTACCACAGCTCTTGGCTGGCCTTTTATAGCTGATTAAAAACAAGAAGATTACCAATAATGCCAATATCAAGTGGTTCAAAAGTCCACTTTTGAACCAAAAGTTCAAAAGTGGACTTTTGAACCAAAAGTTCACTTTGGCTTCCCTTTTGGTTGGCTTCCCCCACAGATTACCGGGACTGCCATATAAGACTGTCTTAAGCTCCTGAACCACCTGTGTCCATAGCCTTCATGCATGTATTATAAAGTTGCCACTCCATCTCAGAGACTTCTATGTATTCTACTAGACCAATAATTCAGAACAAAAATTCTGACACAGCTGTAGATCAACGCGGGCGCGTTATGATAGCTGGCACGGTAAATATGCCACTCAGTTGTATTTTCATTTACGACGATTACTGTTTTTAGGCAAATACGAAGTTAAGATACATTCTTATCTGAAAAAAATTTGTGTGTGAATAAACTAGTTCGCACATAAATAATGACGCGTTTTCTTAGTCACATCAAACAAAATCGGTGTTAGATTGTTGAAAACAACGTTCGCGGTTTCCAAAACAAAGAACCGGGTGAGTTCTCGCAGTCGATCAAAGGATTTACGGAGAATTGACCGTAGTATACATAAAATTTTTTGCTTCATCTGTCGGTGTTGAACTGGTACAAGGATGCCAATAGAGCCGACTATTAGATCACTTTAAGTCTACTTGACCAGCCAGTAAAATTTCGCGCTAGCGGCGGCGCTTATTGTGTATATTTGATAAAAGCAGTATTGTAATAGATTCTACATCACTTTATGATAAATTTATGTATTATATAAATGTTAGGGCTTTTTTGTGCGATGAAGCCACTTCAGTCGCACTTGAACATATTGTGTCTGAGTACTAGAGGGTAAAGTTTGGGTTGTAATAGTGATAATGTAATAATAGCGCCATCTAATTACTGTCTTAGTAGGCAGATTAAAGATTCAAGCATCAGACGAGTTTCACGAGCTCTCTGATCTCCGGTCTAGGCATTTTAAATGAAGTGTAAACAAGATAAAGCCATGTATTAAATCTGTGTGCCTAGTGCGAGCTCTACATAATTATTCGAATGACTTCACCATCGCGTTAAACGAGTTAACGTCATCGGTGTCGATAAGCGAAGACAACCCAAGCAGCACATAAGATAAGCGTTATGAACACCAATATACCAGCCCACATAGAACTTAGAGTTCTGTTAGAGGCGTATAAGAGTGTTAAAAAGGGGTTGTATGTTTATAAGAGTGGTTTATGAGTTATTATACAGCTCAAGCTGCATAAAGTCTGTATTATGGGATCTAAGTAAGCTTAGGGTTCTTAATCAGAATATGAAAGCTCTACTATACAATTTTAAGTATTTTGTAACACTTTAATCTGATTTCACCATTAAAGCTGTATAGAAGCTGTTTTTTGTGTTATTATAAATTCAAATATTATTTCTGAACAATGGTACACGCAAACTTCCTTCTAAAACTTATTTATATATGGCGTAATTGTACACTCTCGTAAATACAGTAATTTTATAACTTCTCTCAGATTAAATCTTCTTCAGATTAAATCTGTATAAGTGATAGAATATCGCCATTTTGCTTGCGTAATTGCGTGTTTTATATATTGTGCTACTAAACAAATTAATTTGTTGTCAATATGTGGAAAAAAAAAAGAAAAAGATTTGGTGCAGAATAAGAATTAAAAAGGAATATTTAAATATTACAAAATATCGAAATAATAATGATACTGAAGATTTTAGAAAAACTTTAATAAATAAGACAACCTATAGTTAAGAGTCAATCCTATCGACGTCTAATAAAAAGGGTTCCGTAGCAAAAATATTAAACATTGCTATCATAGTTGGTGTTACTTATAACTGTAGTGTTTTGTCCTTTTCTCTCATCATCAATGTCGGTGTTGCTTCTGTTAAGCATACTATCTAGTTCTTTTTCTGCTTCTTCAAATGACTTGATAGCCTTTTCACACGATACCGTAATGTGAACATCTTAAAACGCCTTTGGATTCCCACTTGGTACGATGAAAGGGAAATTTTTCCCTTTTTCTTTCCATAATTTTAAATGACATATTTTCCTAAAAAGTACAAGTATAAGATGCACAACAAAGTGATAATACTTCACAATAAGTTTACTTAGGTATTAAATTAAACCAGCTACTTTACAGCTCTTTTGGTTTTGTCGTACCTACGAGTACCTACGTGAGGAACGAGTATGAACCTATCAACTAAACACCATAACAAAATAAACAGCATGCTCGTACTCGTATCGTACTGCTGAGCGAGATAAAATATTCTGTCATAAAATGTACATTCTATATTATTGTTTAGCAAAGAAAGAAATAGCTTCAATTCTTTACTCCACTTTTTTACTTTAGAAAGATGTATACGTAATTTTTATTTGCTGTATCATAGTCATATGTTTTACTACTAGAGACAAAAAATTAAGGTTTGGTTTGTGAATTTAACTGAATAAAAGGGGTAAATTACTGCCAACAAATACAATCATTTCGACTAAATCGATGGATTTCGGATGGTACAAAAATGAAAATATATTCCTTTATTATTTTATTAACTTTGGCTGTGTGGCATTATATAGTCTCCATCTTAAAAGAAGTGAAAAAAATAAACACTTTTTTGTTCTTGTCTATAAAATAAAACAAAATTATTATAACGGGGTTACATCTTAAAATATTATTATTTAAATGGGATAAAGTAAAGACGGGATAAAAGTGTTGTAACTAAGACAAAGGTTTTTCATCTTTTACACGTATCTCTAAAGACAATTATATGTGGTGTTTTGAAAACTACTATATAGCGTAAGTAATAAAATATTTTATTATACAACTGATTAAAAACTAATGGCTGTATGATATAATACATAACATACATAGTACAGCTACTAAGACTAAGACCCTCAAAATATCGTTTAGGCTGTTTAGCAATTTTCTTATTATTATTTTCTATTTTTTATTTTCTTATTAAAACCTACAAAGCCAATATTTACTTACCGTATTTAGTATTTTGGCCTTATTATATTTCGTTATTTTGCTGGCGCGGCAATTTTTCGATAGAAATCATATACAAGTTTACCGTACATCTAATTTTGCACTTTCAATTCACCAGTTATCACCGTCAAAACTCAACTCCAATACGAGTAATGTTAATATGTAATAAAATCTTTCACTCACTAAATGTCGCCAGCATTCAAAGTATATAAATAAATCTAATAAGTTCTTTTTGTCATAAATTCATTTGTGATTCCGTTCAAACACCAATTTAGAACGTCTATCTTTAAAACATACTTATAAGGTAATATCTGTAGTGCAATAGTTTCCTTGTAAACCAAATTACAGCTGTAATACGGCTATTATACAGTCTCTTTTATGCTTTTACAGCTACTGTACAGCGCTACTAACGCATAAAGCTATATAATTTGTGCCAATTTTTGACTTATAACTGTATAAACGCTTATACAGCCTTTGTACAGCCAGCTTGCATGCTGCTTGGGAAGCGAGTGTAAGTTACAATCGAAGCTAACCTTTCGAAGTGAATGGCGTTTATTCCTTCTCTTATGTTGGTAGCATGTTCGCTTCGTGAGATAAACTACCTAACCAAATTCTGAATGATGTTTTTATTTAGTGGTCTTAACATGTTCGCGGACAGTAAGTCACACCTGTTTGACACTACTTTTTTCTATGGAATGCTATAGAAGTTCTGTTGCACTCCATACAAAGAAATTGTTGTAAAGGACAGTAAATGCTTGAGCAGTCGTAGGGCATAGCAGCTCTGTCCCATTTTTACATAATTTAAAAATTCAATACGACACAACTGCTTTACCAGTTATTGAAATCGTAAATGCTAAAGCAGTTCAATCATGTAGCTTATAAAAAAAGGGTTGAATGTACGACACAGATGCTTTAGCAGATTGCAAGAATTTTTTTTTGCGTTAGCTGCAGGCCTATATAATCATGCAAAACTTTTATTTAAACGTTATTAAAGAAAACAAATATCTATAAAACAATTTTTTAATTTTTGCTTAAGTTTACAACTATCCAGTGGCGGATTTACCAGCAGGATGAGTAGGCTGGAGCCTAGGGCGGCAATTTTTTATGTCTCAGAGAAATTTAAGAGATTTAAATTTTAAAAAGATAGATGAAGACATACTTTCTGACATTATCTCGGAAGTGAAAGCATTTTTTTGTTCCTTACTCTGCCCACACTTGAAATTCAGTGGCAACTGCAGCTGCTGAATGTTTCCCAAAAGCTTGTCGTTTCTTCATGTTGCTTCAAGAAATTTTTATAGAAGTTCGACACAACGCTGACAAAAAATAATAATTGAAATCGAGAAAGGGAAAACGCTGAAGAGAGTAACTCTGACACCTTGGTCAGCTAGAGAGGACGCATCTGGAAGTTTAGAGATTCTTGGTACGATGTCCTTAAAACTTTGGAATTAATCAAGGATGATTATACCGAAAAGCTTGTAACTCGAAGCGAAGCGACGGGAGTACTTATGAATTTATAAAAACTGAAATTGGGGGTAATGGTAGTTGTGTGGAATGTCTTTTTACAAAGAATAAACAAAGTGAATGTTGAAATTCAGGTTTTTACCGTAGATTTGATCACTTTGTCGATTTTTACGAATCTTTTTGCAAGTTTTTCGTAGCTGAACGAGAAAATTTTAAGTAGGTATTTCGAAGAAAAGGCGACGGAATTAAGCGTGTCTAAGCAGTATACAAAAGAATTGAAAAAAAATGAAAAGGACAAAAAGAAACATCAAATGAAGAAATGAGAATAACTCCGAGTGATATTTTCGGGGTTAACATATTTCTCTTCCTCATTGATAGAATCGTATCCGAATTAGAAAAACGGTAGGACGCCTACAACAGATTCAATGAAGTTTTTTTTAGGGAAAATGCATGATTTGTTATCATCAACTAGTACGGAAAAAGCCCTCCTCTGATTTTGAGAGACTGATTTCGTTCAAGAATGCATACATTATCAATGCCATCTTTCTTCGCAAAGAATTTTAGTTAAACCTCATTCAGAATTATTGAAAAGTCTATCTTCTTTTCATCTCTTCAGCATCATCAGACAATTCTTCTGTGTTAGCTTCATCGAAAAGCTTCTGGAGTTTTTCTTCGTTTTGTGCGTTCACTTTGCGAGAGCTTGGGTGTGACCGCTTACGTGGCATCTAAAAATGAAAAAAATTATAAGTACCTAACTTATACTAAAATAAAATGTCTACGTCTTGTTTGAACTTGCGTGGTTTCAGAAAGACACCTACTCATAATTTAGTTTTCACATTTAAACTTGATACGAAATTGTAAAAGCACCACTTTGTAAATGATGTTTAACTTTTTTTTTATTCTTTTTCCGTATTCATGTTTCTTTATCTAATAACTCAAGCCTTGTTTTTTAGAATAGCTCTCTAAAATTGTATACAGAACATATAAATTTTAAAAAATGGGTACTTACATCGATCGCAAATCACTGTCCTTGCACTAAAAAACGAAAAGTCACCAGCGCGCGCTCCGTGTGACACTTGGTCACGTACTGAAGAAACGTCCATACTAGCGCGACTGCGATAGCAGTAGTGTGCGTGTGAGGGGAGCAAGAAGGAGGTGACAACCGTTTACTTTGAATTCATGCTAATGCTTTACTACGCGACACTGAGCAGAATGAAAACTATTGCCGGTGACAGTAAAAAATAATCCTACATATTAGCCCTTATAACCCGCAGCTGCTATAACGTTTCTGGCTAAAAGAAAGAACCAAACTCCAACTGCGTAAGCAGTTCTGTCGCCCTGACTTCTTAAAAAGCGAAGGGTACTGCAGTTCTGTCCATCAACGTGTTAATATTAGTATCTATCTATCAAATTTGTGGTTATCATAGCGATCTTTATTACCTATTTGTTTATGTTTCCTAATTTGATCAAGGTTTCGACACTCGACAGTTTGTGTTAGTATAATGAGATAGTGAGTTAGCCATTTAATTGTTAATAATTGGACGTTTAAATTAAAAGCAAAAAACATGATATGCTTTTGTGGTGACATTTTTGGAGCAGTAAATGGAATTTAAGTTATTTTGTGTTAACTGAACTTAGATGCATGTGTTTTGTAACTAGGTTTCATGGGATTTTCGGCATGTAGGCCTCAGCAAAGCATCGTCTAATGCAAGCGATAGAATGGTCTGTATGAAAAATTTAAGAGGAATTGAATTAATTATTGAATAGTGATGGTAGACCTTAGATTTATCAAACGCTATTTACACAAAACTTGAACACTTTAATAGAAAATGCTATATCTATCAATAAATTGCGTGTCATCGGGATGTTACAACGGACTAAAATATGCACGCTCTATATACTCTATACACTGGCGTTATAATAGCATTCATTTATAATTATTATTTATTTATACCTTAGTGACTGTAAACATCCACCTAGCGAAAAAAAACGTCCTGCCATAATTATATATCGTTCACATTAAATGAAATAAAATTAACCATCTCACTGTAAAAATCTTTGTGAAAATTTTTTCGATAGCGTAGAGTTTACCTAAGTTATGTCTCGAACGATTAAAAAGGCCGCTTGCACTCGCAAAATTCTTCAAACAACCAATCACGAGCGTTAACGTTCTCACTGTCGAATGCGAGTCATTGTTAGATGGTCGATATAGATGATTTATCAAACTCGCACTCATGTATTGTGTTTCCGATTATTGTCACTAGTTGGCGCTTTCTTTATTCCATACAAATCGTAGTCAACGTTCTCGGGATCGAACACGTAAAAAAACTCGCACTAGGCACGCTATAGTTCCTATTGTCGCTTCGTATGTGAAGTTGATCTAAATGAAAGCTTAGTCGGAAGCGTTGAAGTAGAAATCAAATTGTGGCATTTGAATTATTTTTTAATATTTACAGCTGTTTGAAAAACTTCATAACAAGTAATGAGTGTCGCGCCCTTTAAATGCTCTCTCTTTATGATTACCTTTGGTACTAACCTTAAATGTTATCTGGAGTTAGTAAAAATATCTTTTTTTTTCAGGTGGGACTCTCATATTTAAGCTGTTTACAATTTTTGAACATTCCACTGTAAATCTTCTGTATCTTATCAATCATCTGTTTAAAGAAGTCAACATTTACAAACCGATCACTTCTCGTCAGGGTAACTCCGAGGTATACGCAATCTGTCTGCGATACAAAGGTATCGATCTGACACCATACTTATCGATCCTTCGTTCTGCTTTCGGAACGGAACTCTACTCGAATAAATCACTATTCCCACTTGAAAAAATACCCGAATCATTCCTCAAGCAGATTGAGGAATGCGCATACTACTTCTGCTCAATCCAGTGCCAAGTCATAAACAACAACCTCCAGGCTTATCTCATGCAGAAAAATATCGCATTGCATAGGGATATGAAAAAGATCAGGGCGTTAGTCGCCTCAGAGTTCATTTGGAAATATGATCTTAAACCAATTGACAATGCACAGGAGATTTTAAAGGGAACCCTCCACGAAGAAAATAAAATTAATATCAACCCACGCTACCACCGAGGCTCCTACACGGAGAGGCAATTGTACACAAAGATGTCTTTGAAAGAGAAGCTGAAGAGCTTAAATTCCTTTCTGCAAGCTGAACTGCTTTCCAACCCAACAATTCTCATTAACGAGCCAGTTAAATGGATGTCCAGTGGGGAAACTGCAAACATCAATCTGGTTTTTACCTATGGCAGACCATTGCAAAAGATCAACAGTTCAAAGTTTATATTTGTACCTATCTTCAAACTGTATCAACAGATTCTCGCTGAAGAGGAATTCAAGGAGATCATTCTGTATAAGCCTACTAAACCAAAGGTAGATGATAACCTTGAAACTGAATCGTATAAATTGGTTACATTGCCCGAATTCCAGTACAAGGATAATTACAACGTTTATGAGAAGAATTGCTTTAAAACATTGCTGAATGGTCTCAGAGAGTTGTCGGATGGTGAATCAATCCTGTTGCAGAATTTCAACACTTTGACGCACTTTAATGTGAGCGTGTTATATATTTTATCAAAGTCGTGTTTCAAAAAAACCGGCTTTGCATCTTCTGGAAGTATTCTTCTGAACAACTTCATTAACAAACCTTCTCTGAAGTATTTGGAGATCATAGATGACGAGTGCAATAAAGTACGACAGAACGAGAAGAAGGATGTTTTAAATTCCCTTCCAGTGCAGGTGACAAACGTAGAAGACTTCTTCAGTAATATTGTCTTCTACAACAATACTTTCTACAGAAACAAATGCATGGAATACTTTGAAAAGATTGAACAATCTCTATAAATGTTAAATTCTTTCTTATGTGTATTCGATGTGTAGAAAATATATTTTTAAATTATTTTATTCTTGTGACAAAAACTGTTGTTGATGTTTGCTATCACAGTATAATTAAACATTCTAAATGTTGACTCGGCATTTTCAATATTTGCTCTTGAATGATACTTTTTTTATAGAAGAGGGTGCAAACGAGCATTCGGCTCACCTGATGGAAAGTGACTACCGCCGCCCATGATCAACTACAACACCAGAGGAATTGCAGGTGCGTTGCCGGCCTTTTAGAAAGGAGTAAGCTCTTTTCTTGAAGGGCCCTAAGTCGCATCGGTCCGAAAAAAATTCCGGTGGTAAACGATTCCACATAGGAGTCGTGCGAAGAAAAAAACTCCTAGTTGGTCCTAGCAGTCCTAGCTGTAGTTCGTACGTTTTGTAGAGCGGTGGACCGCCAAGCTAAGAGTGGATGGTATCTTGAAATTTGTCGCGATGTGCGTTCATAAAATTTGGCGATTGGAATTAATTCGACAATTCCTCAGAACACTCCCCGTAGTTGATGGGATAGAAAATGAAAAGAGATACATTTCTTCACAGTGCCAGTGTATCGAGCCGATCGGAGAGAACTCGGTTGTCGATGATTCTAGCCGCTCTGCGGTGCATGCGGTTAAATGGAAGGAGCTGGCACTGGAGAGCCCCGGCCCAGAGATGGGAACTGTATTCCATGTGTGGCCGAACCTGCGCCTTGTTAAGTTGCAGGTGGTGTGCCACTCGATATGTCGACACCGAGGATTCTGATACTGGCTGAGGCAACAAGGGGATTGCCTTGAAACTGAGGCGATATAACAAAGGGGTTCTTTTTTTATTTATTTATGTACACCAAGATAACAGAAGCAGTCTTATAGTAAGTTCGTACAAAGGTTCTAGTTAATCCATAATTTGCTGAAATATCTCCAGTAGACCCATAAGGGAAATTATATTGAAATGGAAAACTTAGTACATACATATAAATAATATACAAAATGTTTCGTGAATTATATAAAATAAAACAATAAATAATAAAAAAAAATTAATACATAAAAATAATAAATACGATACTTACATATTATGATATATATAAACTCATGCTAATATAATAGAAATAATAAACGGGGTGCAAAGAAGAGCTTTTTAGCGATAAACGCGCAAACTGGTGTCTTATGGGGATTGAATTTAACTTGATTTAGTCGCTCCAATACTATTCAACAATGTCTCTACTTCAGACACAAGTTTGTTCCGGTATTCGGCGATGTTTTACCGAGAAATATTGGCACTGCCGGTGTATAAAGCATCACCAGTGCTGTCGCCCGCAAAGCAATTACACCAGCATTAATAGGCTTGCAATCAGAGCATGCATCGTCTACTACGACCTTGATGCTCCGATGCTCCGACCAAACAGAAAACTGGTGATTCAATTGCACAATTTCTTAGGAAGTCCATTGGAAGTAATCTTCGAGAGAAGCCCTATGTGTCAAACCCATAGAGAATATAACCACTAGAGAGCGTATAGGCAGATTTCTTCTAAACACACGACTCACTACTGCGGGCCGGGGGGCGAGGAAGAACGCGTGTCTGAGAATGGTCAAGTTGCGTTGTTATGGCTATCTTTAGGGTTGCTCTTCTTAATAAAATATTCGTTATCGATAAAATGGATTTTATCATTATGAAAAATACTCAATTAAAATCACAGAAATAATATTTAATCAAAATCAATCAGTTACAACGAAAATATGTATTTATTTTATTATTATTGATTTTTGAAATGAATTAATTTGTTATATTTATTTCGAATTAAAGTTTAAGGGTCCTGATCGTTCTTTGTAAAAAAATGTAAACAAGTGTCTACATATTTGTAAATTATGCATCTTGCTAATTCAATTAAATTATTTGTTGATTCTATTTCAAATTGATGAAAATGAATATACGGGAATCAATAATACCTAATCAGAGATTTTAAAACCGTTCTCATAAAATAATTAGTATTATATTTTGGAGACAGCACTTTTGAACCACTCTCATTGATCACCCTCTTATTAAAAATTTTACAACGACGACAAATAGCTATTATTGTAGTAGATCCGTACAATAACTTGTCTTTAGTGTCCTTGTGCAATTGTAAGCCGTTCTGATTTGGTACACCAATCTAACTAATTTAACAGTACAATACAATACAATACTCTTTATTGTACACCAACAAAACATAAATATAACAAATAATGAACAAACAATGAGGGAAAAACAAAAGGCGGTCTTATTGCTACATAGCAATCTCTTCCAGACAACCCAGAAGAGGAAATTAATAAAAATAAAAATAAGATTAACGGGTAGGGTGCACTAAATTTGATAAAAAATACAACTTATATACTATAAAGTGACAACATACTTAAGGTATATTAGTGACCATAACTAAGAGGAGAAAGAGAGAGGAGTTAAAGAGACAAATAGTGTTCCTTAATTTGTTTCTTGAACACATTTAAAGATTGAGCATTTTTAATGGACTGGGGTAAGGAGTTCCAGAGTCTTACTCCAAGAACAGCAAAAGATTTATCATAAAATGTCGAGGAGTGTACAGTAATATATTAACAGTAATTTAACTAGGTAACTATAAACTTTAACTAGGAAAAAATACCGACAAATTGATAACATCCTCTTTTTTCTGAAGACGGTTAAAAGTAGATAAGTATTTTTACAGTGAGTGAACTGAATAATCTTTTTATTAATTTTAATTTTATTATTTTCGATATCGACTTTCAGCTATTAAAGGTAACAGTAAGTACTAATGTTTACGATAAACGTACAAAGGGAAAGAAAGAGATAGAAGCATTAGAATTGTCTAATAATAGAACGAGACTTTTCCAAAAGACATCAACGCGCGACTCAACAATGTCGTTATTTACCCAGCCACCGTTTTAGATAGACCCCTGCGGTGGCTCATAATCTGAATTAATCAACAATAATTTTCATATTTTAAAAAATATATAAGTAAACTTAGCAATGAAAAGTTACTCCATTCTTTTTGGAAACCTGTCCTGGAATGTTTCCCACACCACTTCACCGCGCATGAAGGCATTTTGATGCATTATAATTGCATAAAAGTTATAAAAGTTTGCATTAATTTAGCGTACACACAGGTCTAACATTTGGACAATACTAAAATGGTTAATAGTACCATAGGCGATGCATAGGCGACAAAATACTAATAGTTTTCGAGCGTCGGGGCACTGTATGCGCAGTCAAGTGGTTATATAGTCTTTGGTCAAACCCGATCGAAGGCCTTCGCTATGTCCAAACTAACCGTCAACGCCTCTCTCTTGGACTCGATTGCCTGCGCCTATCGATGTGTTAGATAAACAAGACGATCACCAGCCGAGCGAGCCCGACGGAAACCGTACTGGTAATCACTAATCAGCTGGTGCTGCTGAAGGTATCGCATGAGCTGGCTGTTAATAATGGATTCTATTATTTTTGGAGAACAAGAAGGTGATGTAAATAGGCCTGTAGTTGGACGGATCAGAGCGATTACCTTTACCCCGATACCTAAATCGGGTGCACAAAAGCTGTCTTCCGTGAATTCGAAACTACAACTAAGGAGTAGGGGTACCGGAAAAGACGTGTTAGAACCGGTGCCAATTCTGGAGCACACTTCCGCAGCACATTTTATGTATAGGATTCCATTAGGCCTACTCGACTTGTGGGTGTCCAGAGAGAGGAGTACTTAACGTACTGAGCAGTGTGTGAATCGCACATCAGGAACAGAGCACTCATACCGCGGGATGGTCGGCGGTGTACCCCGTCGTCGAGTTGGACGCAAAAAGAGAGCTTAAAAGAACGTCTTTCTTTTGCGACGTGGACCATTGAGTCGTCCTCCCTGTGCTGAGATGGTAGTGATGGCTCACAGAAATTACCTTGGACAGCCTTGGCGAGAGACCTGAATGCAGGTTCCGAAGGAATTTCTCGCCAATTCTGCCAATGTGGTCATACATTGCCTCGGCAATAACTTATACTTCTTTTTAAGCTTGGCGATGTATACATCCTTAGCCGCCGAAATATAAACCCAGGCCTGATAATACTCCTACTTACTGCGCAATGCAGTCTTACAGGAGCAATCAAAACAATAATAATAAAAAAAATGTCTGGACCTGACTCACGATGTGACCGACATGTAGGGTGGACTGTCGTCCGAAATTGTACCTGTAGTCGTTTCAGCGAACGGGTTAATCCCAGTCAGCCTCTCGGGTCATCTGAGGCGACTGAGACTCCGTGACGAACCGCTCCAATCTCAAATGCAGAAGGCGGTATTCTACGATACCGCTCGCATCGTCCATCAGTTTCTTTCCCTTTCCCCCTAACCCTCGGCCGTTTGGTCTTCCCTGCCAAGGGCTTCGATCTGGTTGGATTTTTATTTATTTATGTATTTATTTTATTTTACTACTAATAATAACAACATCTTTATTTCGCATCATAATCATTCCATAGTAGTGTTAGTACATGGATTAATTATGATCCAACAAATTACTTATAAACTAGTGTTAGTAAAGGTTAATGTGCGGACAAACTTTTTCAAAATTGGAGAATTGTACTTCTATACTGTTTTTAGAATGCTGTTGTGACTATCTCTCACCCTTCTTAGCAGCGAAGGTATTCTTGCGTATCATCGCATGAAAACCGTCCATGCGAGCAGTAATCTATGGTGCGAGCAGTGGCGGGCCTAGGGCGGTGCGAGCGGTGCGACCGAACCGGGCGCCGTCATCGGGGGTGAGCTGAAGTCAACCGAACCAACAGGCATCGGTCACGAATTCACTCACTCTTATCACTAACATTCCGTTTTTCACTAACATTCCGTTCTGCCAATTCATGTAGTTGAAGTTAATAGAACTTAATTTGCTCATATTCGCGTAATATAATAAAATGATGTGTCCTACCCAGTCTGAAGAGCACCTCCCAACCCCCCTCAATTTAATGCACTATCCCCGTAGCCACCACTCCCAGTACCACCACACCCAACACCACACTAGAGACGACACACCACTCTTGATAATACGATACGTGTTTCGCCTCTACTCGAGGCATCCACAGGTGAAGTAGTGCAGAGAGTTGTGGTGCTGGACGTGTCGGTGAAGGGGATAGTGCGCGCAACTAAGGTAGGGTGGGAGGTGGTTGCTCTTCAGACTAGGCAGGATACATCATTGTATTTTATTACGCGGAAATTAGCAAATTAAGTTCTAACAACTTCAATATATGTAATGGATTTCCTCAAACAACACCTGATTCTTTTAATTATCAAAAAAGTTAAGTAGTTGGGCGTGACAATCGACCAAAAACTAACGTGGAACTCTCACCTTAGCAACGTATGTCATATTGCTAAAATTGTTTTAGGAACATACAGTCGTATGGTTGGGAACAACTGGGGCTTGCGTCCCAGTATGATCCTATAGCTGTACAGCAGCATAGTGAGGCCGATTATCACCTACGTCTCCATTGTCTGGTGTAATAAGGCCAACCAAAACACCACTGTGGACGGACTAAGTAGTTTACAAAGGACTGCCTGCGTAATGGCAACTGGAGCGATGCGACCATCGCCTGGAGCAGCTCTTAATGCACTTCTGTGCCTAACGCCCCTTGATTTTTATTTAGACCAGGAGGTGAGGGCTAGTTTGTACAGGATTAATGCCCGGCGATTGACCCTTGAAACACTTTATCACAATAAATCACTTAAGATCTGATCTAATACACCAGACTTAAAACATTTTAAAACTTTCTTCTTCTCCTTCTTCAGAAACCCTAGGATTAAGTAAAAATTAATTGCGCATTCTGGCAAGAGTCCTAACTGAACACTGTTGTCTTAAAAAGCACATGTCCATCCTGGGACCAAGCAACTCAAGGATGTGCCGGTTCTGTTCCCGAACGGACGAGACGCCTATGCACATCTCAATTGATTGCGGACCCTTAACGCGCGAACGCAACACTCAACTGGGAAACTACAGATAGCGCGCGAGTTGAATGCAGAGCTCAGGAATGCGATAGTGCTGTGACCTAATTAGAATTAATGATGACAATATGTCGATAAATTTCAACTTTGTTTTAAGTTTAACGTTTTAAGTTTAGAAAAAACAAGGTATTAATTATCACACATTTTTAATTATTTTACACATCAGAATCAATAAAAAAAATTATAATGATTTCTTATATTTACGCGAACACTACACATGATTAAAACTACTTTTACGGATTTTATCGCGTTTATTTTTACTTTTTATTTTTAATTCCCGACGTTTCGGGCGCTTTCCAGCACCCATGGTCACGGGGGACTGAGATGACTGACGTCCCGATGTCATTGTTAAACCCGGAGTACCTTCAGCTTTTTTAATTATTGTTTATTGTGACCATAACAATAAACAATAATTAAAAAAGCTGTGACCATAACAATAAACAATAATTAAAAAAGCTGAAGGTACTCCGGGTTTAACAATGACATCGGGACGTCAGTCATCTCAGTCCCCCGTGACCATGGGTGCTGGAAAGCGCCCGAAACGTCGGGAATTAAAAATAAAAAGTAAAAATAAACGCGATAAAATCCGTAAAAGTAGTTTTAATCAAAAAAAATTATAATTTATGCAGCATCAGATTCTGAAATGGCAGACTTGGTTGAATCGGTGTCAATATCCTCACCGTCGCTGACCTCAATTACGAATCGATCTATGGTATCTTCTATTAATCCATCTCTTTGCCAATAATTTTCTTCTAAAATTATGACGTGATCGTCGAAGCCCCGCCAATCTTCCTCTGTGACCTGAGAGAGAGCCAGCTCCGTAAATTCTTTTAACCTTTTGAGGGAGAAATCAGAAGTAACATTGTGATGCCTTACAATTCTTTTTACTTTTGGCCAAGCCAACTCAATAGGGTTGAGGTCGCACATGTACGGTGGTAGTCTTACTACGATATGGCCTTGTCTTCTCATGAAATCATCGATTTTGAAAGATTTTTCCGTAGGTTTATGTAACTGAACCAAGTGAAAGAGCTGATCTTTTCTCATAGTAAGTGAAGCTTCGATATTGTTCTTGGTTAACCATACTGATTTGGTGCAGGACTTTGTTGGGACTTTATTTTCTTGTACACTATGATACGGTGCGTTGTCCATCACAACAACGCTGTATTGTGGTAGATTAGGGATTAACATAGCAGTGGCCCACTTCTCAAAATTAACACTGTTCATCTGTCCGTGATAATCACCTGACGTAGTACCAGCCTTAAAAAGTAACTTTGAACCATTTAAAAACTCTCCTCTCGATCCTGCGTGGACAAGAATGAGCCTGTACGTGGAGCTTGTATCCGTCAACACGGCGTCGATCATTTCATTTATCCAGCATTTTTTAAATTTTGGTTAAAGGTTGTTGTCTAACCATGTTTCATCGAGAAAAAAATATTTCGATCTTCTTGCCTATATTGACGAATTTTCCGCAAATAAATTGACCGTGCATATGAAACAGCTGGCCTCTCCACCAAAATTCTACGTTTATTATGACATTTAAGCCATCTACATCCCATGTCTTTTAACAATTTTCTTAAACTCGTCATTCCCCATGGAAACACGATTTTTTCTCGAATAGCTGCGACGAGTTTAATGCAGGTCAGAACAATTTTTTTGGTTAAATAAAATTCTTAAATAATTCGGTGTATAAAACATCTGGATCAAAATCATTGACGTTTAAATTTGTCCTTGTTACAATGTCTTTTCTTTTTAGAAGGCGAACAAAGAGGCCCTTTTTTGGCTTCATATTGAATTGCTGACAATGTTCTCTTCGAAAGTCCAGTGTAACGGCTTGCGTGATCGTAAGCATTATTTAATGTGAATGTTAAATTGTCGTTCTGCCTTTCTTTAACACACATGTCTAGAACATTTTTCGCCATTTCCCGTGCTTGGCGATGAATAAAAACTCGTTTTTTGTAGCAGAAGTTGACGTACACGGAACAGACATCATTAAAAACTTGCAACTTTATATTAACACGATAACACAGTAAGCGTATGTCAAGGACAGCACAGCACAGCACTACACTGCAGGGGCGCGAGACGCGGCGTACGGACGGCGGGGGGAGATGCTCCCGCTCTTCACCTCAGGCCCCGACGGCATTCAACTCGCGCGCTATCTGTATATAATCCGCTCTGAAGAAGTGAAATTACTCACAGCTAAGCAACTTCTTCTATTTGTTGAAGACATAGGGCTTAGTAGTGAACTATAGCCATAGCAGCAATCACAATAGATCTTTTAGGTCTTTCTAGACCTGCATAGCTGCTCACACAAAAATATGTTATGCAGTCTGATAATAATAATAATAATATAATAAAAATGTTTTATTTCATCAGTAAATCATTTTACAGCTACAGTGTGTGCGTGTATGCGTGTTTGCGTGTGTGCGTGTGTGCGTGTGTGTGTGTGCGCGTGTGCGCGAGTGCGCGTGTGCGCGTGCGCGCGTGCGTGCGTGTGTGTGTGTGTGTGTGTCTGATTTGTTGTGTCTGTTGTGATATTATTTGTGTACGAAGCCGTAGGTAAGTCACCGACTGATCCTAAAGAATTGTTTGAAAGAACATTTTTTACCCTATGATTAATACAAATAAAAGTGCATTGGTATAATGATTTCTTATATTTACGCGAACACTACACATGATTAAAACTACTTTTACGGATTTTATCGCGTTTATTTTTACTTTTTATTTTTAATTCCCGACGTTTCGGGCGCTTTCCAGCACCCATGGTCACAGGGGACTGAGATGACTGACGTCCCGATGTCATTGTTAAACCCGGAGTACCTTCAGCTTTTTTAATTATTGTTTATGGTCCGATCTATGCAAAATGAACTGACTATGTCTTGAGGTCTTGCAGTGGTATGCTTGGGTTTGGTTTTAATTTTGTTGATTATAGGATCCCAAGCAGGTGGTAGTACCCAGCCTCCTTCTCTATTGAAATTAGGATGTTTTTTAATTTCAATAGCCTCACGTATCATCCTTGGTAGGAATCGGTGTTCTTTCGCGAGGATGTGTGGTCTATCAAATCTGATGTAATGGTTAGGGCCGTCTAGGATATGATCACAAACTGCAGACTTCCCGGAACGTTGATGCTTCACATCAGCTATATGTTCTTTTACGCGGGTCCTAATTGATCTTTTGGTTTGTCCTATATAAGAGAGACCACATTCACACAACTAAATACAATAAATGCAAAAATAAACATATTGATAAATACCATAAATTAACAACTAAATCAAATGTCCAACATACGAAATCGTTGACCACAGACACGAATCATAAACAACGCGCTGTCTACAACTTATCAAAACAAACATTGGACGACGCCACAATAAAAGTTTTAGAAAAAGGTATTAATTTCGCAATAACACCGCGAAAAATACCGTATGGGGACATTATCTGTAGTGTTGAGGACTGTCTGTATAAAAATAATATTGGTAATGAAGATTTAGAGGCCATACGTCAAGACATCTCGTCTATGTTACGTCGAAGTTCAGCGCCGAAATTAAATCTCCCCAAAAATGAATTTAACGCGTTGAAAAACTTACGCAACAGACCAGAGCTTACGATTCTCCGCGCAGATAAAGGTAATTCTACGGTTATAATGGATACGTCAGATTACAATTTTAAAATACAACAACTTTTGTCGGATGAAACTACTTATCGAAAGGTCAAAACAGACCCTACAACTAATACGCTTAAAACAACTAGCGATCTAATTAAGAAATACTCCGAAAAATTGAATCTGGACGTTAATTCGATAACACCTTCATGTGCCAAACCACCGAAGTTGTATGGGTTACCAAAGATACACAAACCGAATGCTCCTTTACGTCCAATAGTGAGTCAGATTGATTCACCAACTTACAGATTGGCTCAATACTTAGCTAAAATATTATCACCACTCAGAGGACACACAAGAGCACACACTAAGGATTCATACCATTTTGTCAGTGAGATAAAAGACCTACATCTTACTGACATTGAAACCATGGTCAGTTTTGATGTTCAGTCTCTATTTACATCCCTACCTGTTGAAGACTGCATCTCAATTATAACTAGGAAACTAGAGGAAAATAACATGCCAGCAGAATATGCAGTATTACTAAGACATTGCCTTACATCTGGCTATCTATTGTGGAAGGAAGAGTTTTACAAGCAAGTAGATGGTGTGGCGATGGGCTCACCTGTATCTCCCATTGTCGCCGATATATTCATGGAAGACTTTGAGGAGAAAGCCCTTCTTACTGCACCTGTTACACCAAGGATCTACAAGCGGTACGTAGACGATACTTTCACAATTTTACCATCAGACAAAGTAACTGCATTTTTAGAACATCTTAATTCCATAAACTCTAAAATTCAATTTACTATGGAGTTAGAGGCAAATAATTCCTTACCTTTCCTAGATGTATTAGTCATCCGAAATCCTAATAACACCATTGGTCACACTGTGTATAGGAAAAAGACCCATACAAACCGATATTTAAACGGTGAATCTCACCACCATCCTTCACAGTTAGCTACCGTGGGCAAATCTTTGTTACAGAGAGCACGAGGGATCTGTGACAGCAAACACCTGGCCGCCGAGCTTCAGCACGTCAAGCAAGTTCTGCACGACAACAAGCTTCGGGTCCCGCGCCTACGTCACAGTGACCGAGTGAAGCCGGCCACAGTCGAGCGTGTGCCTGCTGTACTACCATATGTCAGAGGTGTCACAGACAAGATTGGCCATATCTTGAAGCGAGCTTCTATTAGAACATTCTACAAGCCGCCGAAGAAGATTAGTTAGTTCCTACCATCCGTCAAGTGTCATATTCCTCTACAAGATGCAGGAGTGTACAAGCTTGATTGTGAATGTGGTCTCTCTTATATCATCATCATCATCATCATTACAGCCTTTCACAAGTCCACTGCTGAACATAGGCCTCCCCCAAGTAATGCCACAAAGCACGGTCCTGAGCCACCTGCATCCATCGACTTCCTGCATGTCTTACCAGGTCGTCACTCCATCTAGTGGGGGGTCGCCCTACACTTACATCTTATATAGGACAAACCAAAAGATCAATTAGGACCCGCGTAAAAGAACATATAGCTGATGTGAAGCATCAACGTTCCGGGAAGTCTACAGTTTGTGATCATATCCTAGACGGCCCCAACCATTACATCAGATTTGATAGACCACAAATCCTCGCGAAAGAACACCGATTCCTACCAAGGATGATACGTGAGGCTATTGAAATTAAAAAACATCCTAATTTCAATAGAGAAGGAGACTGGGTACTACCACCTGCTTGGGATCCTATAATCAATAAAATTAAAACTAAACCCAAGCATACCACCGCAAGACCTCAAGACATAGTTCATTTTGCATAGATCGGACCATAAACAATAATTAAAAAAGCTGAAGGTACTCCGGGTTTAACAATGACATCGGGACGTCAGTCATCTCAGTCCCCCGTGACCATGGGTGTTGGAAAGCGCCCGAAACGTCGGGAATTAAAAATAAAAATAAAAAGTAAAAATAAACGCGATAAAATCCGTAAAAGTAGTTTTAATCAAGTGCATTGGTATCTCAACTTAAACAAAATGATTATTACTGAAAGGTCAAAAAGCTTGTGTTGAGTTGTAAATCAATTGAACAGATGGACATAATATAATTTTTCTAGTTGTAAATCGGTTCAGGAACTTATGAGCTGGAACCCATTATTTAAAGATTTTCAATCAGCAGAGCCACAAAATTTTCCGACTTATTAAAAATAATGACTGCCAGGATATTTTTCCCGAATGTGTAGACAGCACTTTGTATCTTGCTAACTATAGGTACCTGTACTAAAAATTTACCTACCTTTCGACTATGTATCAGGAAAGACTGTCATATCTTGTTATCTTTTCCATAGAAAATTCTATTTCCCAGAATTTAAATTATTTCGAATTAATAAAAAAATTGTAAGCGCTTAAGTCAGAAAGGTGGCCTATATCTAGGCTTTTCGCTAAGTTTGTTGTTGCTCTTTTATCTTTTTTAAAACTGACTGCAGAACAGCAGTTCAAATAAAAATTGTTAAACAACTCCTAACTACTCCAACTTATTATTATTATTATTATTAATTTTCTAAGAAACTTTAACCAACAGGAGATCCCAAGAAACTTAGCCTGCTGCAACACTACTATCGCTGAAATTAAAAAGTGACGGTGACACACCTAGCGAAAGAGGACAACAACTTCATAATCGAATTATTATATAATTGCAGCTCATTATTACGTGTGGTAAGGATTATGGCCTGGGTACTGCGCTTCGCGACAAACTTACGCAACAATGCGAAAGTGGTCACCGATTTCCTCAGTGCAGCCGACCTCCGCGTGGCCATTGAACTTATAATAAAGTACGTGCAGCGGAATGAATTTCAAAACGAATAAAAACTACTTCAAAAGAACAAACATTTTCAAGCAAGGCCGCCATTTTCAAACTTAACCCTTATATGGATGAAAACGGGTTTATGCGAGTAGGAGGTCGCCTCAACAACTCGACTTTACCGATTGAGATGGAAAATCCAATCATCTTATCCCGCAATCGGCGCTATACGGAACTTCTTATAGAACAAGCGCATTTGACCACACTGCATGGAGGCGCGAGATTAACTTTATTACCACGGGCAAAAAATAGTAAGACATTTTTATTTAAATTTCGCGCGGAAATCCATTCGTCCAAAAATTTTTTCTACGTTGGTCTGACTGTCAGTGACATCTGTGCCAAATATCACATCAAAGTAATCATTAGTGTTTAGTATACGTTTGTCTTTCTGAAGTACAAAAAGTGCATTCGGCGATTTTAACAATGAGTGAAGTTATTCGACGAAGAAGTTTCATTAAATTTTGTGTGCGGAATCAAATTTCTGGTGCTGAAACGTTCAGAATGTTGCAAAAGGCCTTCAGTGATAATTGTAAGTGTTCTTGATTGGTACAAATTATGCAAAGAGGGTCGAGAACGCGTTGACGACGAACCACGTCCAGGATGGCTATCAACATCAACTGATGATCAACACGTCAATAAAATTAAGGAATTGGTGCTCGAGAATCGACGATTACAGTCAGAGACCTTACTGATATTGTTGGAATATCGGAAGGATCAGTGAAAACCAACACCAAGATCATTTGGACCTAAGAAAAATGAATGCACGATTGGGTCCAAAATCACTAAATTTTCTTGAAAAACAGCGTCTCGTTGACGTCTGTAAAACAATGCTTTCCGACAACCAGGATATCATGAAACGTATAACTGGTGACAAGTCTGGAATCTACGCTCACGACACGGAAACAGACGATCAATCGGCCGAACATCGTGCCAAAGGTGAGCCGAAGCCGAAAAAACCACGTCAAAGCAAGTCAAAAATCAAGGTCATGTTGACAGTTTTCTTCGATCATGGAAGTGTGGTGCACTCCGAATTCCTTCCGACCGGCCGAACTGACAACAAGGAATATTATTTGAGTTGAGAATATTCGTAAAAAAATGCAGGAATTATGGGCCGACAACTCTTGTTTTTTGCACCACGATAATGCACCGTCGCATACTGCATTGATTCTTCATGAGTTTTTTGCCAAAAATTCAACCAATATCGTTTCACAACCACCGTATTCGCCTGATTTAGCCCCGTGCGACTTCTGGCTGTTCAGCAAACTCAAGCGCCCGCTCCGGGGAAACCGTTTTGAGTCAATTGAAGACATTAAACGTGAGTCGCTACGCGCATTGACGGCTATTCCGGAAATTGACTTTAACAACTGTTACGAGTTGGAAAAACTGTTGGAAAAAACGTTGGCAAAAGTGTATTGCGGCCCGGGGGGGATTACTTTGAGGGGGGCGAAATAGATTTGGCAGAATAAATAAAGAATTTTAAAATTATGAACAAAGTCTTACTATTTTTTGCCCACAGTATTGTTACGAGCTTGAGGTTCGTGACAATAAAAATTGCCGATAGAATTACCTAAATTAACACTTTAATTCACTTTACACTAATTAAAGTTAAAAACACTAATAATTAATCACACTGATTCACTTCATTCCGCTCCGAAGCTTCGCTTGTCTCGCCAACTTCAATACTTCACGGATCACATCTTGCAGCGCCTATAAATATAAATTAGCACCGAAATATCCAGAATATTCAAGAAAACACGCGCAAGGTACCGAGAGTTCGAGTTTCAACTTCTGGAAGTTTAGTTCTTCGGTTCGAGACTAGATGGCGCTGTCGATTGAAAGATTAGTGATGTCATTTTCTGGAAAGCTCCCCTCGCTCTCGTCTCTGACACTAGATGGTGCTAGTGCCGTCGACTTAGACCTTCCTAAGACGTGCTCGTCCCGAGCATTATCGGCTCCATAATAACGCGCCAGGCGATCCACATGGACGATCTTAGGAGTCCCTCTTGCACCTTTCTGTATCCGGTGGGTTACATCGTTGATCCTGGTCACAATCCGGTACGGGCCGTCCCATTTAGCTTGAAGCTTAGGAGATTTCCCTTTGCTGCGGACTGGATTGTGCAACCACACTAGCGAACCTTCGTCGAACCCTTTATTGTTCATTTTGCGGTCGTACCGGGTTTTCATTTTCTCAAACATTTGCTGGCCCGATTGTCTGACGTGCTCATAAATGTCATTCATTTTGTTCCGCAAGTCATTTGCATAATCTGTTATACTGCGTGGGGTATCAGGTGGTATCCCGGTGATCAGGTCTGCAGGCAGCCGTAATTCTCTTCCAAAGTTTGCGAAAGCTGGTGTCACTGCCGTACTTTCGTGAACAGAACTTCGATATGACAATAAAAACGGTTGTATGTACTTGTCCCAATCTCGTTGCCGATTGTCTACAACTCTTGCTAGGTACCTCTCCAATGTCTGATTAAATCGTTCTACCATTCCATCAGATTGCGGGTGGTAAGAAGCCGACATCACGTCCTCACAGAAGGACACCACTGCGTCCCACAATTCTGCGCTACCGACCATCCTCCGCACCAAGGCGGATAGAGACAGATCGCCTTCTACTTCATTTGTAAGGACACAGCTCTGCTCCTCCCAATCTACACACTCGGCGGGCGTGTGTTGCGCCGTGACCTCCCCGCAATGGATGCAGTGGTGGCACCGAGCGTCCGGCTCCCTGTCTATGCGGCACAGGTACTTGCCGAAGCAGCCGTGGCCTGACAGCACCTGCGTCACCCTAAACGACAGGGAGCCGTGCCTTCTCTCGAGCCAGTCGTCGAGTACTGGCCGGATCGCGTCGACGGTAGTGAGGCCGGCGGTAGGGCGCAGAAGCCTTTGCCGCCAGTCCGCCGTCAAGACCTGACGGAGCTCCTCTCGGCGCAGCGCGATCTGTCGCTGCACCGGCCTCGAGCCCCGTGCCCGCTCTTCCTCGCGCCATCGATATAATGACGCGAGTACTTTCGCCTCTAGGTCCCATGACGGGGATCCGGCCAGGACGCAAGCCGTCTCGTAGGAAATCGTGCGATACCCGCGGATGAGTCTGACGGCCATAGCCCTATGTGGTTTGCGCAGAATGGCGAGAGTGCTGGCCATCATGTCCATCGCCCACACAGGGGCCCCATACAGGGCCATGGACCGCACGATTCCCACGTACAGCCGCCTACAGGCGGCGCTCGGGCCCCCCAAGTTGGGAAGCAACGTTGAAAGCGCGCCCGCTGCACGCATCAGCTTGGGCGCCAGCCGCCGGAAGTGGGGTTCGAATTCCCATCGGCTGTCGAGCACCAATCCCAGGTACTTCATGGTGGACTCGACAGCTATCCGGGCCCCGCTGACCGCGATGTGTGATCCTGGCGGCGGCGCGCGTCCCGGGCCATGGAACACCATGGCATACGACTTGTTTAGGGCCACCTCCAGGCCCAGGCGCTGGATGCGGTTTACCATTTGTGAAACCTCAACCGTGGCAACCTACGCTGCTTCCCTGTGCGAGCTCCCCCGGGCAGTGACGAGCGTGTCGTCCGAATAACACGTCATGTCGGCGCCCGACGGGAGTTCATCTCTCAGCACCCAGTTGTAGCCGATGTTCCACAGAAGCGATCCCAAGACCGGTCCCCAATACGTGACGCATCTCTCCTCAAGGTAAGCCCCTATTGTGCGGTGGAGGTAGGGAGGCACGCGATGATAATTAAGCGCCTCCCGAATACAACTCCAGGGAAGGGTGTTGAAGCCGTTGGAGATGTCTAAAGACACCGCCAGCACCATCCCACCCCGGGATACTGTCTCCTCCGCCAGGGCCCTCACGCGCGTAATAGCATCTATGGTGGAGCACTCGCGACGAAAACCAAACTGTCAAACTGGTTCTCGTCTAGGTCCGGCCCCTCTCTGCACAAGTGGCTGACAAGGTGATCTGCGATGATACGCTCAAGAAGTTTACCCGCCCCGTCGAGCAGCACTATGGGCCGGTACGTGGACGGTGAGTCCGCGGGGCGCCCCTCCTTCCTGAGTAGGACCAGCCTCCCCTCCTTCCACACACTGGGAGGCTGACCCTGCTCGAGGCATGCCGTGAAGAGCCCCCTCAGCTGAGGCTCCAGCTCCTTCAGAGCCAGGAAGAGAGCTTGAACAGGAACTCCGACGGGTCCGGGCGCCGTGTTCTTGGCCCGGAGTCGCGCTACGGCCGCTTTCATCTCTGCTTGCGTCACATTGGTAACATCGGTGCTCTCCGCTTCTGGAGAGTCTGTGGCTGAGGGCTAAGCCATCGCCGGAGAAACGCGTCCCACTCGTTCTGGGAAAAGAGCCGATACCACCGCCTCCAGCAACTGGGGTTGCATGCTTTGCGTTTGTGGAGGCACCCAGGAACGCAAGTTGCCCCGTACCCAACAGTAGGGGCGCCCCCACGGATCTCGATCTAGGGACCCTAGCAGCTCCTCCTTCTTGGCACGCGACTTCGAGTCGCCGATGGTCAGCCACAGAGTCTCCCTAGACGCGCGGTACACCTTAAACAGCGCGTCCTCCTCGGCGGAATCCTGTCGACGCCGCCTCCGGTTTCGGGTGTACCGGCGACGAGCCGCAACGCACGCTATGCGCAATTGCGCGATCTCGGCGGTCCACCAGTACACCTGGTGCCTTGCGGACCTTTGGCGGACACGGAGCATGGACGCGTCGCAGATCTGCCTCATCGCCCCGCGAAACCACAGCGCCACCGCTTCGACGTCGACGGGGCCGTCCGTCGTCAAATTCCAGATCCAGTACTGGACTAAGACAGCTTCCTTGAGTAGTTCCCTGTCTATGCGCTTAAGCGACCAACGCGGGCCGTCGTTAAACGGGATTGTTGGATGTCGGCCGCTCGCAGTCTGGACAGAGACGTCGAACCGGATATACCGATGGTCCGACAACGTTTCCACCTCTACGGCGACATGCCAGTCGCGGACTTAGCTAGCGACAGAGTGGCTAGCGAGCGAGACTTCCACTATCGATCCGCCTAGCTGCCGCACGCATCTGTATTTCGAACCCCGATTCAGGACGACCAGACCAGTCGTCACCGTCCACTCTTCTATCACCGCGCCCCGAGGGTCAGTGACAGGAGATCCCCATGATGATGGCTTGGCGTTGAGATCCCCGAGCACCAGAACGGGACGAGGGTGATAGCGGCCTACGACGGCACCTAACTCGACAAGGAAACCCTCAAAGTCGGCGAGACTCTTGTTGGAGGAGAAATACACACCTACAATAACGAGACTGCAGCAACCCAGCCTCGGCCCCGAGATGGGTCGATCAGAGTCTCGCCAATAATGTGGTCACCAAAACCGTCAGCGCATCCCAGCCAGTTATCACGGGCGGGAATGAAGTACGGTTCGGCGACGACAGCCACGTGAATCGACCACTCTGCCATGCTCTGGAGTAGGAGATCCTGAACTCTGGCGCAGTGGTTGATGTTGCCCTAGAGAAAATGGAATTGTGCCATTATTGACATTCCATTCTCTCGGCAACAGTCCTGGGCCGGGAGTCGGCCGCGGAGCTGCTGGCCTGTGGGGGCAGCGAGGTTAACCCGGTAGGCTTAGTGCTCCTCTTCTTTTCCTTTTTCTTTTTGTATTTGGCATTCAGTCCGTCACTCTCACGTTGTTTGGTATCCTAGACCAACAGTTTGCGGAGAAATATCAGAAGGATATTGAATCCAAACAATCAAAACAACGAGAACTACTTGAACTAGTGAAAAATCAAACTTCAGTCGTGGAGCTGGAAAATCGGGTTCTGAGGAAAACTGAAGACAATATCAACAAATAACTCATCATGATCGACGGGTTTGTGAACAAAACCGATGCTAACTTCGCCAAGGTTGAATCAGCTGTAGAGATAATGATGACTACTAAATAATATGCGCACTATGCAAGAGATGCTATTTTACTCTCTTACCGACGTCTACAAAGGTCACATGGACGTTCACTTACTCTTTCCAGTTGAACTGATGAAGCAACTAAACATGATTTCTGGAAGACTACCGAAATCACTAAAATTACCTGTGAATAACCCAATAGAGGATATCTTAGATATCTACAAACTACTCTATGTAAAGGCTCGAGTGACGTCTAACTCCTTCTTTTTGAAGTTCACGTGTCGCTCATATCGGACGACGAATTTTCACTCTATAGAGCTATCCCACTGCCTATGAAACTGAAACAGAAACTACTACAGTGTTAGTGCAATCACAATACATCGCTGTGAATTTCTAGAAAGATAATTACATCTCGATAACAAGAATTTGCCAGTATTCAACTTCATATATAGGACAAACAAAAAGATCAATTAGAACCCGCGTAAAAGAACATATAGCTGATGTGAAGCATCAACGTTCCGGGAAGTCTGCAGTTTGTGATCATATCCTAGACGGCCCTAACCATTACATCAGATTTGATAGACCACACATCCTCGCGAAAGAACACCGATTCCTACCAAGGATGATACGTGAGGCTATTGAAATTAAAAAACATCCTAATTTCAATAGAGAAGGAGGCTGGGTACTACCACCTGCTTGGGATCCTATAATCAACAAAATTAAAACCAAACCCAAGCATACCACTGCAAGACCTCAAGACATAGTCAGTTCATTTTGCATAGATCGGACCATAAACAATAATTAAAAAAGCTGAAGGTACTCCGGGTTTAACAATGACATCGGGACGTCAGTCATCTCAGTCCCCTGTGACCATGGGTGCTGGAAAGCGCCCGAAACGTCGGGAATTAAAAATAAAAAGTAAAAATAAACGCGATAAAATCCGTAAAAGTAGTTTTAATCATGTGTAGTGTTCGCGTAAATATAAGAAATCATTATACCAATGCACTTTTATTTGTATTAATCATAGGGTAAAAAATGTTCTTTCAAACAATTCTTTAGGATCAGTCGGTGACTTACCTACGGCTTCGTACACAAATAATATCACAACAGACACAACAAATCAGACACACACACACACACACACTTGCTCGCTTGAATAATAGTTTGAAGTTGAATTTGATTCGTAAAAGTGATGCGATTTTGTTAGTTAAGTGCGCGCGTGAACTATTAGAGAAAACGACGAAACAAGTACTTTGGTGTTGATATAAACCTCAAGTTATTTTAATCGCTTGGGCGCCTTAAGAACTTGAGTGGCTGTCGTCATCAACTGTCTGCTGGGTTGAGCTGTCGTTGAAATCTACCAAAAGCTTCGCTATGTGACTCATCAGCATATTGTGAAGAAAAATATATAAAAAAGAAGATTACGAAAGAAATGATAGGCTCAGAAAGGCTAGAACCCAGAGCCATAAAGCCAGTTAAATAAAAAAAATAAGAAAAGAAACCATAGAGTACATTATTTACCTACCTACGTAGACAGAGAATGCTATCTCTGTCTACGCCTACCTATTTCGAAACCAAGCCAAGGAACATACTACTCTCTAACGAGACTAAACGAACGAATGAAGAATGAACTGTCAAAGTTAGTATTCAAAACAACCGCAAGAATTGCACAAATTGGAAAAAGTATATCCCATAAAAACTCAATAAGGTGATTGATATAAGCGTAATGAAGCATAGGATATTTCAATAAGGATTTTCGCACAAAGTAAAAATGGATATTAACGAAGGTATTATATGCTTACTGTTCTAACCTAATTTGAAACTTTTTGGCGGTTTTGGAAATGTAAAAAGCCAAAACCAATGTAATTTCGGTAAATTAGTTATGCTCAGTTTTTGTTTTGATTGAAATTGCTCCTTGCATATGTACAACCTCATTGCTTTTGATGTATTTTATTGTCAAAACATGTATTTCATTTTTTAATAAAGATAATTCAATTCAATATTTAATTATTTTTTTTCACTTTAAAACTTATAACACGTTAATGCCTCTAGGCATTCTTCCCGGTCAATAATATATGGTTCTATATTATTTTTTTTTTCAAATATTTACATGACAAATTCAATTTAGGTACTACAGTAGAAGATTTATGGACCCCATACAAGGAATTAGTGGCAGTAGTGGAGGGGTACCTTGCTCATGAAGGTGGAGGCGCCCCATATGCTGTGCACACATTTGAGTCCGTTCTGAGAAGGCATAAACAAACATTTTTATCACTTTTAAAATATCCTGTAAGTAAATTATATAATAAATGTCTTCATTATTTTTGGCAACTCAAGTCTTATAATATTTATATTTATTGACAATACTTCAGTGACATGATATTTGGTAGGCATGTCAATATGAGGTGTAATAAAAAATCTAATTAATCCCTGGACTGGTTAATTTTAGTGCTCTTTTAACTATCTTTAATGCTATGTATCTATATGATATGTTATCTTAAAATATATTCAAAAGTATAATATTAATTATTAACTATAGTGGGAACCTAATACTCTATTCAGGTTTAGGCTATACCCCACCCAAAATTAGATATTTGTTCTGTATGGTTCTGTCCAATTCTGTACTTAGTTTAAATCGATATGAATTTCTTTGTTAGGGAACGGTCAACTGCTTTATTAGGGAGAAGGGCTAAGCTTTCCATTGACGTCCGTCGAGGTGGGGGTTGATATTTTTTTTGCAGAAAGGTTACATTAATATAAGCACACACATAAAGTTTCAACATGCGGAAAAGCGAAAAGATTAAATTTATATATTAAATAAGTTATTTATATATTAAATAAGTTTTTTCTCAAAAAAAAAGCGATATTTTTTGAGAAAAAACTTAGTGAAAATCAATTATTTTTGCAATATTTATGTCAATCCCTATCTCAGATTATATGATATTTTTTTTTACAGAAAGGTTACACTATTGTAAACACACACGCAAAATGTCAACATGCGGAAACGCGTACTTTTTGAGAAAAAAATTATTGAAAATCAATTATTTTTATAATATTTACGTCAATCCTTACCACAGATTATATCGAATTCTCGCCATTGAATGTTCGTTTTCCGTGCAGTTAAGTTGTCATACGTTCGGTATCATTTTATTGTATTTTTTTTACGTAAATAATTATATTTTGTCTTCATTTAAATAGTTTTCATGCATACACATATTTAACCGTTTATATTTAAATTACAAAATTATTATCATTATGAGCTATTAAAATTAAAATGTGTAGTGTTTACCGTTTTTTGCCGGCTTGTGGGACGTAACATAAAACTGATGATTTCTAAGAATTAATTAAAGCAATATGTGTATAAAATTGTATGAAACATGTGTATAAAACAGTGCCCACCTATTAGGACAGATAATAAATAAAATAGGTTAGGTTCAACTTATGTCAAGGAACTGAATTAATAGACCCCGACTCCACGTGGTACGAGTCTGTCCTACCCCTAGAGTGGTTTTATAGAGCCGGAAGCGCGTAGGGAGAGCCGCCTCCGCCTGCTGCTGCCTCGCCTCCGCAGCTTCGGCTTGTTGGTCGCCTTCGGCGACCAGCCTCAGCCGCTCCGGCTCGTCCGATGCCTACGATTTGTTACGCAAAGGCATAGAGGCTGCTCTTCCCGCAGAGCCGGAGACTTTGCAGTCTCAAAATAGATACAGAAATCCCTCTGAATGAGGGATTTTATTTTTGGTGAAGGGGTTCCCCCTTCCCCCCTCCCCCCAAGAGATCCCCATGGTTTTTTACACTTAATATTTATCCATAAAAAATAAAATTTCCTCAGAATTAAAATTCAAAAAACTCAAAAGGGGGGGGGCTCCGCAACTTTTCGTTTTAAGGGGGAGTAGTACACCTCCCCCCGCCCTCCCACCACCCCCCTCCAACCTCCAATTCGACGGACGTCAATGGAAAGTCGTACCGGGAGAAGTCTTAAGGCAAGATATATGACACATCAAAGATCAAATATTGGCAGAATTATTGTGACCTAACTACAATAAAAAAGTTAATATATGATAATGGATCAATTCAGGGAATCAATCCCAGTACATTAACAATTATACCTGGAGATTTTTACATTCCATTTTGGAATACGCATAGGACCTTAGGAATCCCTGAAAAAAAAGAGAGCTCAAATTCAATTAACTAAAGATGAATCTCAGTGTGACAACAGATGAGTTGGAAAAATCAATTTTTCACTTTATTGTTATTTTATTTAAGTTAGTAAGCCCATGAAAAAATGAAAAATTAGAAATAGATCATTTTGCGGGTTCATTTTTTCTTTTCTTATAGAATTGGGGTGACAAACGAGCACACAGTCCACCTGATGTTAAGATGGTAGGTGGTCCTGTGGCTCATAGATATCTACATTTAACCTATAAACGAAACAAATGAATGAAAATTTGTTGTGTCTGCTTCAGACAGGATAAATAGAGACGTGTAAACAATAAGATTGTTTTCGTTCAGTTGTGTGAAGGGCATGGTGCACTAGTTAAGTTTGTTTGTAATGGATAGAATCATGTTAACTACGAAGTGAAAAATGATTATTTCATATTATATATGTATATATACATATATATATATATATATATATATATATATATATATATATATATATATATATATATATATATATATATATATATATATATAAATAATAAATAAATAAAATATATATATATATATATATATATATATATATATATATATATATATATATATATATATATATATATATACAAAAATGAAAAAGTATGTAAACACATCCACACATGTACAAAAGTACTCAAATTATCTGAAGCAACTCACCTACTCTGCCCCTCCCTTCACCACAACAACACAGAGCTCATCTTGTCTAACGCAGACAAGAGTTTTTATCTTTGTCAGCACCGGATCATTGCACACTGTTCCAGCGACTTTTCTTAGCGTGTACAAGTGCCCTTACTATCTGCCCAGGCTAATCTTTGGAATACTGAACTGATTGTAATGAATTTTTACACTGAATAGATAGAGAGCAATGCCTTGAAAGATCTAGGCTATATTTTATCTGAAAGACTTTGTTTTTTTTATATAAACTAAAAATTGATAAAAGAAATAGTCTTAGATGAGCTGGAATCTAAATAACACCACACTCATAAATCCTACGTAGGTAAATCCGGGGAGGGTCACTAGTATATAATGAAATAGGCTGTAATGGAGAATGAAACATTTATATAGAAACTGGGCCTAAATATATCTAAATCCTATATATATATATATATATATATATATATATATATATATATATATATATATATATATATATATATATATATATCATCATCATCATCATCATCATTACAGCCTTTCACAAGTCCACTGCTGAACATAGGCCTCCCCCAAGTAATGCCACAAAGCACGGTCCTGAGCCACCTGCATCCATCGACTTCCTGCATGTCTTACCAGGTCGTCACTCCATCTAGTGGGGGGTCGCCCTACACTACGCCTACCGGTACGAGGCTGCCACTCGAGAACCTTTCTTCCCCATCGGTTATCGGTTCTTCGAGCTATATGGCCGGCCCATTGCCACTTCAGCTTACTAATCCGTTGGGCTATGTCGGTCACTCTGGTTTTACTGCGGATATCCTCATTTCTGAGTCTATCACGCAGAGAAACTCCGAGCATAGCCCTCTCCATAGCTCGCTGAGCGACCTTAAGCGTCCTCATACGGCCAGTAGTGAAGGACCACGTCTCAGATCCATAAGTCATCACTGGCAACACGCACTGGTTGTACAATTTAGTTTTTAGAGATTGAGGTATACCTGACGAAAAGATATGTCGTAATTTCCCGAACGCTGCCCAGCCGAGTTGAATCCGTCGATTGACCTCTCGGTCGAAGTTGGACTTACCTAGTCGGACTATTTGTCCCAGGTAAACGTACTCGTCAACAACTTCGAGCATAGTGCTCCCAACAACTACCGGCATAGGTGTGACATGGACATTGAACATGATCTTTGTTTTGTCCATGTTCATCTTAAGACCTATCCGTTGGGAGGCACTATTGAGGTCATTGAGCATAGTGCTTAAGTCCTCCAGCGATTCTGCCATAAGGACTATATCGTCGGCAAATCGAAGGTGAGTGATGTACTCGCCATTGATGTCAATACCGTATCCTTTCCAGTCCAGTAGCTTGAAAAGGTCTTCCAATGCAGCGGTGAAGAGTTTCGGGGATATAACGTCACCCTGTCTTACACCTCTCTGCAGTTGGATAGGTTTCGAGCTCTGGTTCTGTACTCGGATAGCCATCGTAGCCCTACTGTACAAACACTTCAGCACTTCGATATACCGACAGTCAACTTGGCACCGCTGAAGGGACTGTAGCACCGCCCAAATTTCGACGGAATCAAAGGCTTTCTCATAGTCCACATACGCCAGGCAAAGTGGCAGATTGTACTCTTCAGTCTTCTGTACAATCTGCCGCAGGGTATGTATGTGGTCTATGGTACTGAAGCCTTTTCGGAAACCGGCTTGTTCGGGAGGCTGGAAGTCGTCAAGTCTGCGTGCGAGACGATTCGTAATGACTCTCGAAAACAGCACGTAGACGCGGCTCAGAAGGGAAATCGGTCTGTAGTTCTTTAAGAGAGCGTTGTCGCCTTTCTTAAAGAACAAGACCACCGCACTTCTGCTCCACGCCTCTGGAGTAGTGCCACCATGGAGGATGGAATTGAAGAGCTTCTGAAGGACTACAAGTACCGGTGTTCCACCCGCTTTCAGAAGCTCCGCTGTAATTCCATCCTCGCCTGGGGCCCTGCCGTTTTTAAGGTGCTGGAGAGCCATTCTAATCTCGCTTAGACTGACGTCCGGGATATCATCGGAATAGTGTCGGATAAGACTTGCTCTTGGATCGTTACTCACACTTGCGTGTGGCTCCAACGATGATGTGTACAGCTGCCCATAGAACCTCTCAATCTCACTCAAAATCTCAGGTGTCCCGGAAACGATGTTGCCACACTCAGTCTTCAGCTTTGACAGTTGGCTCTTTCTGGCAGACAGATCTCTGGCAAAGACTTTGGAGCCCTGGTTCCGCTCGATCGCTTCTTTAATACGAGAAGTATTAAAGTTGCGTAAGTCTCGCCGCATGCATTTGGAGATCTGTCTGTTCAGTTGCCTGTATGCTGTCAAATCTGTTGACGATTGCAGCCTCATCTCCCGTATAACAGCCATGAGATTAAGAGTGTGATCGGAGAGTTTTTGTGTTCTTCTGCGGCGGGTCTTGCAGAACTTAGCTCCGACCGCATGGACAGTTTCCACGAGCTTGTCGTTCATATCGTCCACTGCATTGCAATCTTCTAGGCACTGGAAGCGGTTACGTAACTCGAGCTGAAAGGTTTCGGGATTCTGGATTAGAGCACGAGGGGGACGGAGCGTTGACTTCATTAGACGAGACCTCTCCAACTTAACGTTTAGGTTCAGTGTGCCTCTAACCATTCGGTGATCGCTGCCAGTTTTCACCCTTGCGATCACTGAGACATCACTGAACAGTTGGCGTCTGGTCGTCATAATGAAGTCAATCTCATTTTTTGTCGAACCGTCGGGGCTCGACCAGGTCCACTTCCTGTGGGGCCGCTTCTGGAAGAAAGAGTTCATCATAAAGAGTCCCTCTTTCTCCATAAAGTCGGCCAGCTGCTGGCCCCTTCGGTTCCGTTGCCCTACTCCAAATTTCCCTACCTTCAGCTCACCGCTTTCTCTTGTGCCTAGTTTTGCGTTGAAGTCTCCCATCAACACCGTGTAGTGGGTTTTGGAGGAATGTATGGCTCTGGAAATATCCTCATACATTTCCTCCACCTCCTCATCGGGGTGTGCCGAGGTTGGTGCGTAAACCTGAATGACCTTCAGCGAATACCGTTTGGTGATTCTGAGTATCAGGTACGCGACCCTCGTCGACACACATATATATATATATATATATATATATATATATATATATATATATATATAATCTAGAAATCATTTTTTTATTATAATTATAAATATATTAGTAATTAAATAAATAGTGATATTCTTTTAATGAAGGATATAGTTCTGACATCTATGGTAGTAGGTATATAGCATCAGTGAGTGAACACATTCAACTACATTATTCCAAAACTTCTGAACAATGAACCAACATCAAGTTTATTATTGATATCAAATTTAATTTAATTTAATTTTAATTCTAGAATGGTATAAACAGTTTTAAAGGAAATGGACAGTGTGGAATTAAATAAAACGTAATGATGATTCTCTTGAACATTGTGGGATCTCTAATGATTTCCTGGGTTCCTGGTTAATGATTAGGTGGTAAGATAATTACTTGGCACTGTAAGTAAAAAGAATTTTTGAAATAATAGGAAAAAAGGCCGTAGTTTTGAAGTCTATACAGCTGTTGCACCAGACATGCGCCCTTGCGGCTCACAACGACCTATCTGTCAAGCAGTTTCTGACTACCATAAACATTACTGTGATTGAGAATTCAACAACTTTTTTATTTCCTAAAGTTGAATCTTGCATAAAGAGGAACCATTTTAACTCAGTTAAAGATGTATAAGTGAAAATACAGAATCTCTGCAGCCGTTTCTCTCTCTTCAGGAATGTTATCAGAAATAGCAGCAGCAAATGTAGAAGAGTACGAGTGCTGAAGGTGACTACTTAGAATGCAATAACATAACAGAACTTATATAGCAAATACTCTGACTTATTTTTAAGTATCATTTTATTTGTGTCATCCCTAGTATATTTCATACAGCAATATGTAGTTGGATTTTATGTAGTCAAGTAGTTAACAATATACATAATTTTGCAGCCTAAAAATCCAACAAGCAGAGAGGAGATAAAAAGAGGTGTTACAGAAGGTGTGACACTGCCCAGTATAGGAAGGACACTCTTATCCAAAGAACTTGTTGATGAGGCTATTATTATATCAGGTAATTTGAGTTTAGTAATAAAATTAGAGTAAAATAACAAAGTTCTATTGAAGTTAGTTTCAAGTGCAGTACTTGTAACTAATTTAGATAGAAACTTTGTCATTGTTTAATTTGTATTAATAAAATAAAAAATAGCAAACAGTAAAGCATAAATACAAGGAAAAACTTTGAAGGTTATGTATTTATTTAGATATATAAAAGGATTAAAACTACCAGGATAAGAACCAGAGACGCCTTTACGGGTAACAAGACATTCCATCTTAGTCCTCAGGGGTGGCATCTGCATTTTGATTCTTAATTGAGGATAGATTAAGATCTATATGGGTCACCGCATCCACATACCATTGGGTGGACTGTGTGCTCATTTTCACCCTTATTCTATATAAGAAAAGCTTATGAATGGGAGTTGTGGTTGATGTTGGTTTGGTTGGTCGGACAGACATGTACAACGTGAACGAGTATGTGTGCCTGGAGCTGCTTCACACGGCGCAGCGGCAGGCGCCTCGGCACCCGGCGCTGGCGCGCGGTCTTCTGGCTGTGTTGCTGCACCATGATGGACGCCGCGCGCTCGTGCAGGCGCTGCGCGAGCTGCTCATGGCGCGCGATGGAGTCTCCTGGTGACCACTTTACACTACTCAGCGAACACTTCTGTGTATACTACTACACGAGCTCTGCGGCCTTAGTACATTGAGCAATAAGTAACGCTGTATTCCGTAACTTTGTCCTTTCAGAGACTCGTGTTCAGCGGTAACTATTACTGGCTTATATCTAGAATTTCATTCTCAATTTGTAAACTGTTTATAGGCTAATAAAATATCTTATTGACTGACACATTGCCATGCTATGCTCTAAAAAAAAAACCAAAAGCAGGATGTATATATGCATTATGTGTGTGTGTGTATGTATGTATGCCAAAGAAATGGAGGTACATACATATGTACGTCTATTTCTTTAGCAAGCTCTGTAGCCTAAACAGATTGATAGATTTTAACTTATGTGTCGTTAAATTCTATTTATTTGTGAGAATGACATAGGCTACATTATATTTATATATTGCATCTACAAATTAAAAATATTTCTTTTTAATTACTGTTTTAACCATTATATTTGTTATAAACAGGTCAATAAATGCACGCGAAGAGATAGTAAATTATGTAACACGCTACGTAGATCAGCTAATAGCAGATGGGTTGCTAGGCAACGTTCTAGACGCGCTTCGTCGCAGCTCCCTCGAGGCTGAGCTGGAGCTGTTGCAGAACAACCGCGCGCTTCCGCCGGGCCGCCACCATGTTCGACTTATCACAACTATCGAAACTACTAGGTAAGAGCAGGCCTCCGTCACTCGCTTAAGGCCACTCGTTATATGCCTATCGCTCTGCGTATCGCCCACGATACAACCGATATTGGGCCGCCGCACGCCCGCCTGAGCGCTCGCACCACGCACGCTTCCCGCGCTTACTCGTCGAAATGCCGAAACCACGTAATTATTGTGCAGTGGATGGGTATCAAAGTCAAAAAGGGTATTTGTTATATATGTGTAGCAAAAACATAACTGCACTAGCTTCAATGCTTTGTTACAGAAGAAACCCCTTACGTTGACGAAACAACACTGTTTGCTCATTTTCAAAGATTCATTTTTTATGGTGGGCATGCAGTTCCCAGCTCGAATTCCAGCGCAAGTCAATAACTCAGTTATTTAGTTTTTTAGTCAGGAAGTTCTTAATAGCAGCCCCGAGTCAGATGGCGGTGTTTGACGAACGCGCCTCGGAAAGCACGGAAAGCCGTTGGTCACACGCTTGAGCTGTCTCCAGTCGTCGTAGATTTCCGTCCCATCGGATGATTAAAATGTGGAAATAGAGAGTGAACCTGCTTACACATTCATGCACTATAATTCTGTCCTGCGCAGATGACTAGTCTCTTTTGAAACTGACTGTCGTTACCGGAATTTTTTCGGACTATGCATGGAGCTTTTCTACGTGGTAGAGGCATGCTGCAGTTATATTAGTAGTATAGTTGTAGCCCAAATGGCTCGGCTCGACTGTGGTAAGACCACACTCTCACAGAATACTAGCATAAAATATGTAGTAGCTTGTGTTTTATGCTGCTGTGTTTCATATGGTGAGTGTAGAGAACCGGAGACCCCATTTTACTGGAAATGAGGCATCCCATCTTAGTCCTCACAATTGACAACGCATCTGCATTTTAATTCGTATTCGAGGATAGATGTAGATGTCTACGGGCCACAGCAACCACTATCAGGTGGACTGTGTGCTTAGTGTGTAAGGAAAGTTTTTTATCTTCAGACTATACATATTAAGTTAAAGGATGTTCTACAATTAATTTGTGTGAGTTTGTTTGTTAGTTTGTGTGCATTTTCATCTCATCTTCAGCCCGTAAAAATTCCACCGCTGGACAAGGGCCTTCCTCGATGTTGGGTGGATCTGCTCTGTATAATACTTGGCTAAGCAGATCACAGTACCTCTCGCAACTTTTAACTTTTTATTTGAAAGTCAAGTGACAAAAATACAGTCAGTCCATTTGATATTATGGCTACTGCAATTCATAAAAATTTGAGGGTGACAATGTATTTATAGTATTCTTTGAAAGAATACTATAAATGCATTGTCACCCTTGTGGACTAAGATGGAATACCTCACAATCTGTTATACTGGCTCTCATAATCCTTCAGATTGGAACATAGCACCGTAATCAGTGTTATTAGTGGCAGATAGGATTACAAAAGGAATGCTTACGTGATTTGGACACGTAGAAAGAATGTATGAGGAATGAGTGACAAAGCAAATTTACTCCGCAGAAGTGAGTCACAGATTTGGCAAGGGACCCTATAAACGGAGCTTTCTTGACCATACGTGGTAGAGCCATGCTGCAGCTATATTATGGTTGTACCACGAATGGGTCGGCTCGACTGGGGAATGACCCCGCTCTCACAGAATACCAGCGTAAAATAGCAGCTTAATATATTTTATTAATAATGTGTTTCGTATGGTGAGTGTAGAGATCCGGTGACCCTTTTTTGCTGGAAACAAGGCATTCCATCTTAGTCCTCAGGGGTAACGACGTATCTGCGTTTTGATTCTTAATCGGGGATAAATGTTGATGTGTATGGGCCACAGCATCCACTACCATCAGGTAGACTGTGTCCTCATTTGCCAACCTTATTCTTTAACAAATAAAACAATTGACATTGATGTGATGTATTGAAGATGGGTCAATTTAAGAATAACCTTAACCAACGAGCATGTGTGCGTAGGTATATGGATGTGAAAGAAGCCGGAAAGGTGTGTCAGGTTTGTGTCAAATGAAAGTCTCTGTTTAGTCATCTGTGTGAGAGTGTGGAAGAAGTTTATTGGTAAGAGAGACATATCCAGACGGAACCCTAGGCAAAAAAGGTAGTCCTACCATCTAGAATGCTGTGACCTTGACTCTGCTGCCTGTTGCTAGTCGGAGTCTTTTACGTCATGTGTAAACAATGGTTATAATGCCACCTTTCAGATGCCATAAGATTTTTCTGGTATGATTAAAACTACTTTTACGGATTTTATCGCGGTCATATCATGGTCACGGGGGACTCACATGGGTGCTGGAAAGCGCCCGAAACGTCGGGAATTAAAAATAAAAGTAATTAAAAGCAAAAATAAACGCGATAAAATCCATAAAAGTAGTTTTAATCATGTGTAGTGTTCGCGTAAATATAAGAAATCATTATATTTCTGGTATTTAAGCGTATTTACCTCACGGTAAATAACAATACAATTTATGAATGTTAATACCTGATATAATAAATTAGAACAATTATATTTGTATGTGTAAACTTGATTTGAATTTCCGTTGCAGAAAGTTACTTGCTGGTGTTATATTCGCAGCATCTGCACAAAGAGGTCTCGACAGGGATATTCTTCTTAGGTTATATAGAGAAGTAAGTGTTACTTTTTATTATTATTCAATAACTTTGAAAGTCATAGTTTGGCTTACGTTTTCAATTGATATTCATATTTCACAGCAAATGACATCTCCGTCACATGGCCCCACTGGAGCTCTAGATGACATATCACTCGCGTTGCAAATGGCACTGCTGTATGCTTTAGACTTGTCCGTATTACACAGGTAAGGCCCATGTAATTAGGTGGATTAGATTTACTGTAACTATTTGTAAATTATTTTAGTTTAGTTTCGTGAATTTATATTAAAGATTTTAATCCTTACATGAAAATGTTCTTCAGATCGAATTTCGGTCACGACAGCCTGCCTCAACGGAGACTAGTCATCGGCGCAGGACAGAATTATAGTGCCCAAGTGTATGCAAGCACAGGTGCACTCTTTATTCCTTCACTCTCATAATCCGATCTGTAAACCGACACGACCGGAGAGAGATTAGACTCAGGACTAACGGTTTTACGTGCTTTCCGAGGCACGGGGGTGAGACACCGCCAACTTCCTGACTCCGGGCAACTACTGAGAATTTCTTGACGGAAAAACTTAATAATTAATTTTTTGGCCCGACCCGGGATTCGAACCCAGGACCTCATGATCAGCAGTTGCACTACTACAATCACTAGACCAACGAGGCGGTCATCTTACATATAAATAACCAAAATGAAAAACAAGAAAAACAAGACACACCATCGACAATAATACATGTAATACATGTATTATCGTCGATGCTGTGTCTTACCTGGAATAATGGTGTTGGGAGTAGTGGTGCTGGGACTAGTGGTGACGGAGTTAGTGCATGCAATTGAGGGAGGGCGGGAGGTGCTCTTCAATCCAGGTAAGACACATCATTGTATTTTTTTAGCGGAAGGTTGCGAAGAAATTTATATTTTTATTTTTTATTATAATGGATTTCCGTAAAGTAACGCCTGATTCTATCAATATAAATAACCTATACATGTAAACTGTGTAGTGACTGGTGTAAAAATATCCACTACCCCATATCGTCCTGTGGGGGGTGGTGTAAGAGGCGACAAAGGGAAACAAACCAGGCGAGGGGCAACAGCATCTTCCTAATAACAACTATAAAACAAAAAACTGTAGTTTCCGACCCCCCCCCCCATCTGCCTATCTAACTATGGCAAAAATCCTCTTTTTGAGGCAATCTATGGAGAAGCCCGCCCTATGTTCCGCACCTGATTTCATAGGTTGTAATGGTATATATGTATCTAATATGTTGTATATGTAATAACTATGTGATAACTTATGGGATACATTACATAAAAATATACTTATAGGATTACATAAATTTGCAGACGTGAAGATGGTGAAGAATTGGCTAAAAAATTACCGCTCATCCAAGATCCAGACCTCATTTCTGTTTTATTAGACGAATTGTCACCGCCGGCTAATCAGACACAGGAGAGTCAAGAAAAGAGTTCCGGGTTGAAAGCACTCTGCCAGTTGTCTCTGGGATTGGGACTTGCAGCTTTGAAAAGAGCTCCACAATCGATTTTGAGAGGTTCAGGTACAGGGGAAATCAAGAGTGAGCTACTAGACCAGGATGAAGTTTTGGTTGATGCGGCTATTGATGGAAAGGTGATTTTTTTGTATTTAATTTAGATTTTTCTATAGTACCTATTATAACCTAGTATAGCTATTTCTTCTATATATCTTACCAAGGATTTATTCAAGTTCCTTTTGTATACATTCTTATAACTATCACTCTTCGGTTAATTCAATAATTTTTTTTAAAAACTGAAGTAAAAGATGTAAATAACATTTTTTGATTTGTACATTTTTTATCGGTACAATGTTCAGATAAAGAATATGGTAAAAATATAGTTCAAACACTTAGTACAACACATATTATATTTAGCACATCATTTGTATCTTCTTGATTTCTCATGAACAACAAAAATAATTTTCGGGCAACATAATTTTGTTTTATTTTTATAGGATATAATAATAATAATAATAATTTCTTTATTCAGGAAAAATTTTAACAATATATATTTGCATCTGCGCCTGAACTAAGCAATAAGCTTGTATCTCAGGCAACAGTGCTCTTTCTTATGGGACAATTCAACAGAAATCTTTCTCATTAAGAAACTTACGTGAACATATTATATCAAACAATAATATTATATAAAGTATGAAAATGAAACCTACATATATAACTAAATATATTTTTGTGTGTAAATTGTTCCTTTCGTATGTGGGTGCGTGCTAATGTGTGCGTGCGTGCGTGCGTGCGTGCGTGCGTGCGTGCGTGCGTGCATGCGTGCATGCGTGCGTGTGTGTGTGTGTATGCGAGGGAGAGGGTGAGTAGTATACATTAAAGTAATAATTATAATAGGAAAATATAATTTAATGGTATATTAATTATACGTTATAGAAGTAAATCAGTTATTTAAGGATTTCATTAATACTTCTGTTTCGTCATAATTTAGTTTTTGAAGCCATTTGAATAGGGTTTTTTTTACATTGATTCTTATTTAAAATGTATAAATTTAGTTGCTTATTTATATTATTGTACAAGAATGGACCAAGAAAACAAAAATATTTATGTGCATACCAATGTTTAAAGGTAGTAGTAAGGCACACTTTGTCGGATCTTCTCTTTATTAATTGAGATGAGGTAAAATTTAATAACCCATGTTGCTTTAAAATCGTCAGATAAATGTATAATTGTCGGACTGTTAACACTTGGCAGTGTTCATATAGTTCATATGTATCAATGATAGGAGGAAAGTTCCATTTTTTAGTGGATCATCAGTGTTGCCGTTACTCTACTATTTTTGCGATAAATATCCATAGACAAGCACCACCTTCATTACAGGGTTTAAATTTTTTTATGTGATAGATTTTAATTATATTATTGAGATAATAAATGATTTCAGGTGTTCGAGTATTTAGATGAAGCAATTTTGTCGACGGAGCTGGTGGCGAAAGAGGAATATTATCAGCGACGCATCCATTCACTAATCACGGACTTCATAGTTCTCATGCATTCCAAATTAATGGAGATGAGAGTCAAGTATGTTACTTTTTACTGTATAAGAAATCGAATAAATTATATGTGCTCCACCAAAACAAGACAGCCGTCGTTAAACAGTCTTTTATTTGCGAGCTCTGGCTTGCGTGTCTCCTCTGATAAATCTATTTTATTAAAAAGTTTTGTATTATAAAAAATAGGATAAAAATCCCATGTTCTCAAGAAACACAAAAAGTTATTTTGATCATAAAGTTATTATTTTTTAATAAATAAAAGGAAACTGATAAAATTTTAACAAAATTGATGTTCATGGGTTTCTGTGATCACTTACTATCAGGCGAGCCCTATACCCGTTTGCCTTTTCTATATAAAAAAAAAAGCTTACCTATAACATGAAAAATTAATTTTTTAGGGTTTCTGTGTATAACTCAACACTCTTATCTCGTTCTCCCTGTACTTTGAGAGTGTATTTTTTACATATGTTTAAATTTTAAGATATTCTATTATTGTGTAAAATTTATATGTACATATATTTAGATGCATAATATTTTTGACTCCATACGAGTATTACTAGCAATGGACGTGTCGAAGGTCCTCGCGCGTCCGTTACAGCTACACAGCACACCTAATGTTAAGTCGACGACCAATAGATATTTAAATCTATCATCGATTAGGAATCAAAATGCGTTGTTGGAATGCCTCGCATCCGGTAAAAATCGTCTCCAGTTCTCTACACTCACCATATGAAACACAGCTTATTCTACTGTTTTACGCTGTTATTATGTGAGAGTGTGGTCATACCCCGGTCGAGCCGACTCATTTGTGCTACAACCATGATAGCTATATACAGGGTTTTTTTGCAATATATTGCAGAGAAGCTTGAGAATAAGCAATATAGGCGAATGGTGAAGAAAAGTTAATTGTAAAAATCTCAAACATTCTGTCCTTTTTATCGTAAATTCAAAATGTGTGGTGATGCATTATTTTAACTGATTGTCGTTCATAAATATCAAACGCTTACTATTTTAGTTCGCACGCACACATTCGTAAGGGTCGCTCGCACAGGAGTGCGAGTACTCGTATTTGTTGTCATAACTCACATTCAATTTGGGATAACTTCAAAAAAAGTAGAAATCTTATTTACTCATATTTTCAAAAACTGCAATAACTATATATTTGATATTATATATTTGAATTTAAACCTAAATTTAGATACTCGTTGAAAAATAACTCTGTAAAAACTTGGCTCTACCACATATAAAATCTTGCAGTTCGCAAATGGTTTCGTTCCGTCTTTGTTTCGTTGTCGGTCTGCGGGTAACATTTATACTGTACATTGCTGGAATTGTTGCGTTGTTCAGAGCGTGTTCCGTATAGTGGTGGTGTAAGAATATCCACTGCCCTATATCGTCCTGTGGGTGTCGTAAGACGCGAAGCAGGCAAACTGAAACAAGAGATGGGCGGCAACATACATGACAACTTTGAATTTAAAAAAAATCTGCGGTTAATAAATTGGTACATAAGCTGTGTTGTGTTCAGAGCGGACGAGGCGGCGCGCGCCGTGCAGATGTACGCGGCTGAGGGGCTGGCTCCGCCGGGCGGGCAGAGCGCCGGCCGCACGCAGCTGGGCGCGCTGCTGCGCTGCGTCGAGCGCCTGTACGCGCGCGACCCGCTGCAGCTGCGCCGCGACTACTGGAGCGCCTGCGACGCCGCGCCCGCCGCCATCAGGTACCGCCTCCTGCGCGCCGCTGTGCTCCTGGTACGTTGCGATAGCGACCAGCTCCAGTTGCACCGCGATTAATTGCAGTTGCTCCTGGTGTAAATACTTAGTGTGTGAAACAGGGTGTAGTATGTGCATGTGTCGCAGGGCGGGCGGGCGCGCGGCGACACTACAAGTTCGTGCCACGATTGGTTTATGCAACATGATGTATCCCATAATGTTTATGTGCTCCTGGTGTAAATAGTTAATGTGTGAAACAGGGTGTAGTATGTGCGTGTGTCGCAGGGCGGGCGGGCGCGCGGCGACGCTGTACAAGTTCGTGCGGCTGTCGGGCGAGGCGGTGTGCGCGGCGCTGCTTGCCGGCTATCTGCGCGCGCTGGCCGCGTTGGCCACGCAGCGCCACACCTGGGCGCTGCTGGCGCGCCGCGACGCGCTCTCTGCGCACCACCTCCTCACCGCGCTGCAGCTCTACTACCGGTCGGTACTCGGTGCAACTTTACCACCACTACCACCCCCACCACCATATACACTACTCACCAGCATGCTCAATATGGCCTACGATTCTCCTAAGGGGAATTACCTTTACAGCCTATTAAAGTCCACTGCTGAATGTAGGACTCTACCTCTCACAGATCACAGACTTACAGAGTACTGGAGCCCGAAATGATCCATTTGAATGATCGACCTGAATGTACCGGTACATGTGACGAAAATTATTTGAATGATTCGGTCACCAGAAATGAAAGAATGACACATGTCTACTACCTTGATTACCTCAAGGTTTACCATAGTTGCCACGTCTGGCAAGCAGGTAGAAAACACAGTTTTTATTTTTAGTTGTTATTAGAAAAACGCTGCTTGCTATCTCCTGATTTGTTTAAAAAATTTAATGATTCTTTTCAAGAACCAATAAGAAGTACCTAATTAAATATTGCATATTACGAGGGTGGCAGTGAAAATTTCGGGAATCAAGGAAGTGACACAACATTACTATTTGTTGGCGCAACCAACAAACCTTTTATCGTACCGGGCCCACAGTGACGTCACGCATACATACGTCACACACATGCCACCACCCCGTTCGGGCCTCAGACTGCACCGTACAACCGTAGCGGCAACACACATTTCTTATATCTTTATTTGTCATATACGACATTGTAAATATAGTTATTAAATCAAGTTATTAGTACTATCCTGGTCTTCTTCATTGACGATCCTGCGATCCTGGTCTGGAGAGAGCTTACCTGAGGAGTACACCCAACACTATTTAAAATGTATTTATTGCTTTTCGAAATATTCTCCGCGAAGTTTGACATATTTTTCCATACGATGGAACCAATCATTGAAGCAACCATTCCATTTGGAAGTTGGGGTCTCCAAAATGGTCGTTTTGTAGACTTCCACAACTTCTTCAGGTGATGAAAATCTTTGTCCACGCAATTTATTCTTTATTTTAGGGAAAGTATAGAAATCATTAGGGATTAGGTCGGGGCTGTACGGCGGATGGTCTAATAATTCTATGTTTTCTTGCTCTAAAAACTCTTGTTCTGTGTTCTCACACCGAGAACTCGCATTGTCGTGATGGAGGATGATGCGGCGGTTGCAGTTCTCTTTACGGAGTTCAGAAACGACCTGTGGCAAACAAATGCTAGCATACCATTTTGCATTAACCGTTCTTTGTCCTTCAAGAGGAGTAGTCGTAACATGGTCGGTTTTGGAGACAAACGTGGCCACCATTTTTTTGCAATACTCCGTGAACGAACAATTTTTGTTGGCTTTAACTCATTTTCGAATACCCAAACTCGTGACTGGTTTTTTGTTTCGAGTTCGTACGCGTATATCCAGGATTCGTCACCTGATACGATGTTGTATACAGAATTTGAGGATCCTATCTTTCGAGAGTTCTGACGCACCAAGTAACGCTTTTTGCTCTTCACAGAGCGAATGCGGTATCCATCGGGAAAACAACTTTTTTACACCTAATTGTTCATGCAAGATTATTTGTATTTGACTCAAGCCAATGTCTAAAGTTGCCTGAATTTCGCGGTATGTCACATGGCGATCTTCCTCAATCAGATTACGCATAGCATCAACGTTTTCTTGGGTGACTGCAGTTTTTGGACGACCTTGACGGGGATCATCACTGAGCTTGACACGTCCACGTTGAAATTCAGCAAACCAGCGATAAATTGTGGTTTTGGATGGGGCTTCATCACCAAATGCAGAAATCATCCGGTCAACACACTGTTTTTGTGTTAAACCACTTTGAAAGTCATAATAAATCATCGCTCTTGAATTTTCTCGAGTCAATTCCATTTTCTCAATGACTAAACAAGTTTGACAAAACCTTGTGACAAGACCGAGAATCTTTTTTTTAATAAATAAATGGTATTCGATTTTTAAAACCAAGGAGTTTTCAATTAAAAAGATATTAATATGACAGGAACAGTGGAAATATTCCATTCCCGATACTTTTAGTGCAGCCAAGGTACGTCGTAAAATCTGTCTGTATTAAATTAATCGTCATGAAGGTATTTTATTTGTAGTTAGCTGTTCCCCGCGATTTCTCTCGCGTGAAATTTATTACGATTGAGTTTCATGGTTTTTTTTTTGCACGGAACCCTAATTCTTTTTCTAAAGAAGTAGAAGACTAGTCTAAGTCACTCTTTATAACACCAGCTATCTTCCAGTGAAAGTCCTGTCAAATGCGGTGCAGTCGTTTCGGAGACAAGCCGGAACAAACACACACAGACAAAAATTTAAAAAAAATTGTTTTTTTTTTGCTATAAGTACCGTACATACTTTCATATGCATTAAGTAAAAAGCTGTTATTTTGACATTACAAACAGACACTTTAATTTTATTTATTTTTTAAATTAGTGACAAACATAACATTTATGTATAGTAACAAAAATGTATAGTACATTTGAAGCATCATAATTTATGAGTTCTTTGTATAAATTCCATGTTATACAGAAACCTTCGAGCCGATCCTGCTCCATTCTCCGATCATCTGCACTCATCTTCACTTGGTGCCTCTGCAATCATAACACCTGCTGCCAGACCCGGCAAGCTGCTAGTGAGACAAGAAGAGGTAGGCAAATTAGAAATTAGAAAATTTCAGTGAGAGTGAAAAAATAACGTTTTGAAAATTATAGAAGCAATTTTAAAATATTTGTTTCACTTTCACAGTCATATAGAAAAAATTGCAAAATATAAAAATATTTTTTTACTGTTATCCAAACTATACTATTCTGCATTATGTGTTTTCACTTAAATGGTGAAGAGATTAGTCATATGTTTTTGGAAGTATTGTGTGGGACTGTTGTAGTCCATTGGTGCATTTATACAATACTAAATATGTTTTTATACCAGGTGGAAGCAATGATAGCAGCATTGAAGCTTATAACAGCAGTAGCCCGCGTGGATGAAGCGGCTTGCTCTGCAATTTGTGAAAACTTACAATGGGACGCTGTTAACTGCATGTTTGGTAAGAAAAAAACATTCATTACTATTTTTAATTACATTGACATTTACAATTAGACAAGTCCTTCGGATGACGTTATTTAGAGCATCGTCATAGGACAACTATTTTTGAAGTAATGATTTCTTAAATTTACGCGAACACTACACATTGAATAAAACTATTATTTACGGATTTTATCGCGTTTAATTCAACTTTAATTTATTTTTATTATCCCGTCGTTTCGGCTGCTTAACAGCACCCATGGTCACGGGGGGGACTGAGATGTTTCACGTCCCAATGTCATAGTTAGTCCGGCTACCTTCAGTTTTTGAATATTAATTTTTGGTCCGTACCTTCAGTTTTTGAATATTAATTTTTGGTCCGATCGGACCAAAAATTTATATTCAAAAACTGAAAGTAGCCAGACTAACTATGACATTGGGACATCAAACATTTCAGTCGCCCCCCTCCCCGAAACGTTGGGAATTAAAAATAAATTAAAGTTGAATTAAACGCGATAAAATCCGTAAATAATAGTTTTATTCAATATTTTTGAAGTACTTTAGGCGCATTCTTTCTAAATAGTGAACGAAAATGAACCATCACGTTCGGGTCAGTGACGCTGAATTGGGTTTACTCGCCTGCGCTTGACATCAATTGCGCTCGGATCGTGTCGAATCGTGTGTACTTAATTTCAATCGAATCAAGGAGTGCGTAGTTCCAATAATTACTATTCATTATTAACTATTATAATAATAAAAAAATTATATTATTTTTTGTTTTCACTTTATCGTGTGATCATAAGCACACACACTTTTAAAAAAAATGGGCAAATGGTGTAGCCTATACCTTTTCAAAAGACTATGTTTTATGTTTGTAATGGTGTGGTGGTTGTGCGTGTGCAGGTTTGATATGCTGCCACGTGCCGCTGCAGCTGAAGGCGCAGCTGTGCACCACGCTGGCGGCGCTGGGCGCGCGTACAGCCACAGCGCCGCGCGTCTGGGCCGCTCTCGACGCTGCGCGCCTGGTGCACGCCGACCGGCGTGCGCTAGCCGCGGAGCTGCACGAGGTGCATCACACGTTACACGTCACACCTCAAACTTCACACGTCACACATACTGCACGTGTGGGCCGCACTCGACGCCGCGCGCCTCGTACACGCCGACCGGCGTACGCTCGGGTCGCACGTCACACGTCACATACTCCGCATTACGCATTTATACTGTTTAATGCTAAAATTAGCACATAGATGATGCGAACTCATAGCATTTTACCTATTTAAAAATCACCTAAAGCGCCGAAACAAGTTTTCATTGGAAAAACTGCTATATGTCGTGTAGGGGGAGTGCCGCATGGAGGAGTATCCTTTGTCGCGGGCGTTCCTGTCGCTGCTGGAGTCGCTGTGCGCGGCGGCGCCGGTGCCGCGCGCGCTGGGCGCCGGCCTGCAGCCCTACGTGCAGTACGTGCTGCAGCGCATCGCGCTGCCCGCGCCCAACCGCCGCTACGCCGTGCCGCACGAGAAGTGGCAGGTACGCCCGACATCGAACATCCACCACCAAACGTACAACACCCAACAACCCAACCAACAGCCAGCACCCAGCACCCAAAACCTAACACCCAACATTCAGCATCCACCACCTAACATCTAACATTCACCACACAACACTAAGCACTCACCATCATCATCATAGCCAATACCCAATATCCAACACTCAACATGCTGACCCCAACATAGAACACCCAACATCTAACATACAACAGCACACCACACCACACCAGTACACACGCAACTTCCTACATCCAACACGTAGCGCAGTTTTAGCGGTTTTGACCGTCATCGGATTGCAGCTTCAGTTTTATCGTTTTTAATAACACTTAGAAAGTGGATTTCCATAATAAAATTTGTTTGATTTTGTGTTTTAACTGTATGCGCATGGGAACTATAAGTAAAAACGATACAATAGTTTCGATGTAATATAAATCTCAGTATTTTTATATACGTTTAGGGGTCTTGAGATATTACATTTATCAACTGTCACAATGAGTGAAGTTGAGTTGAAATCTCCTAAGAAACTCACAATGACATGCATCAGTTATATTGTGCAGAGTTTTGTGAATAAGATACAAATCAGACTTAGGCTGTATAGTTTAAAACCTTTGCCTGTGGTAATTGGCGAATCGTACAACCACAAAATGACCATTACGTAGAAAAAGTAAATTAAAGTTACAGTTTTATTACACTTCACGGGTAAGGGCAAGGAAATGTTCGTTGCGCTGCCCCAAGGTGTGTTAGCGGATTTCATATGTCTTCGAAATATGTTTTTATTTTCTCAGAGGTGCAGGTACCCTCACGATGTGTTCTTTCGCTGTCGAGCATGTAGTATACCAACACTTATAATCCGGCCGCTGAGTTATTACCGATTTGACACATGACGAATTGACAATACTAATGAAGTGACTGAACCAGTAACCCTAATATCATTTGGGAACAGTTTGTTTTTAAATATTCTAGTATAGTGTGTAATTAAATAAGATCAAAACAATAATATTTAAAGACACAGGTTCTTTATTAGGTGGAGTATCCTTGATGGGCGGAGATAATTGGTCGAGGTATTATCAAAATAAAACAAATTTGTAAACACTGTTACACATTTTAATGAATAGAGTAGGTACAAGATGTTTTAATAAATGACTACCTATCATTTATTAAAACAATTATTCAGACTCTGAACCAGATTCGCCAGAGCTGTCATCGCTATCAGTCACTTGTATGACAATTTCATTCTCTATAATGGTGTCCACTCCTATATCGCGTTCATAATCTTCTGTTATTAGTATTTGAGTCTTTTCGACGACCTTGACCCAATCTTCTTTCGTTATTTTGCTGCAAGCATCTTTTAATAGACCCATCATTTTATTAGTACTGAATGGCGGAGTCGTATTACGAGCTGCGTAACCTGTAATGTAAACATTAAATAACGTTAATTTATTACATTAAATAAACGAAATGTTACACAATTACCTACATGTAAGGGACACGAGATATTTATTTCTTAGTTATGTATCTTTTTACTTATATGCTGAATATTGGATGTTATAATAGTACAAATTATTCATATTCATAACTTATGCGATAAAAAACAATACCTTTGATTTGTGCCCATATTAGCTCAATGGTATTGTACTGGCAGTGATAAGGCGGAATTCGAAGTACCCGATGTCCATGTGCTAGAGCTATCTCATCTACTTCATAACGGACTCTTGATGTTTTATTTTCGCGTACCAACTTTACTAAGTCAGACTTTAGCATTTCGGCAGTAGTTTCAATTCCATTTTGGTGTAGCCATGTTACGAGATCAGCTTTCTTGTCGGCCTGAGTAGGCGCTTTATTCACTTGTTTCGAGTGATATGAAGCGTTGTCCATTATTATGATAGAAGGCTCTGGCAGGCTGGGTAATAATTGATTTTCGAACCAATTCGTAAAAGTGTCTGTATCCATCTCCTCGTGGTAATCGGAAGTACTTTTTGACGCGAAAACCAGCAGTCCATTTTCAAAGAAACCACTTCCAGCAGAACCGGTGTGACAAATTATCAGTCGCGATCCTTTTCCAATTCGAACCTTTGAGGTTGATGCTTTTGTTTCGTCAGTCCAAGAGCGTGACACAGTGTGGTTCGCATTTAACCATGTTTCGTCCCAAGACTCGATTTTTCTGGCTTCTCTTAAAAACTCGCTCCTTTTAATTATTAAATCAAATCTTTCCATTAATATTTTCCTTTTATTCGTTTTTTTATATTCAAACCCAATTTCGTGCAATAGTTTTGACAACGCTGTTTTACCGCCTTTAAACAAGCCAGCTTCTTTTAAAGAGACCAAAAGCAAACTTCTAGTTGGAAACTCGTTCCTAGTATAATATCCATATATGTGGTTTCTTATTGCATCTGCATCAAAAACATCAACACCTGTCACGGGCTTTTGTCTTCGTTTTTTCTTAGGAGTGCGTAAAACATTATCTTCACTTCCAGAAGCACCAAATTTTTCTTTATTTATATTATATAGTGTTTTTGCACCAATTCCAAGAGCTTGTGAAACCCGATCTTTCACTTGAGTGACAGGAATCAAAGGGCCGCCATTTTGTGACTCACGCTCAAAGTAATCCTGTAGCTTTAGTACAAGCTCACGACATTGACCATTCAATGTTTTTCCTCGTTTCGGCATTTTCAACAAAATTACCAAACACAAACAAAATTAGTCCAATAAAGCGCAACGATAAACAGGAGAAAGCCGAGTCAAAAAACAACGGTTACACAAGAGAACGTAGTCTGTGCGCACGAGAGTACGGAAGACGACTAAACAGATTAAAATAGCGGTGGTAAGGGTGTTGCCAGAATAGTATCGCCAATTACTTAAAAAAATACACCTATAACATTGCTTAATTGAGGGAGAAAATTATATTTATTAAATGTTGTTTTATATATTATGAATGTTAAAAATTATACATAATCATTTTAATTGTATTTATTTTTAAATCATAGAAAACAGTATTTCTGTCTTTGGATCACACATAAATCTTAAAAATCATAGAGATACTGGCAACACAGTGCAATTAGGAGACGCAAAAAAATGGTAGCATTATAGTCTAGTTGCTCGAAGGAATAAGTAAAATAAAAATATCCAAATAAAATAAATATCATATCTATTCCAATGAATTCGGACCGAATACTATCAAGCACATCGCTATGAAAACTAGACGCACGATGTAACTTTGTACAAGCGCGCCAAAGAACAAAAAATAAATGTTTTCATATTATTTACAAACTATTTTAAGTTTTGAAACAGAGTTTATTGGAAAATTACTTGATTCTGACATTTTGACATAAAGTTTTATATTAAAGAGGTATTCTAAATCATTCGGCAAATGTGTCGCTCGTGCAAGGTTATATCGATTAATGTAAGAATAATCTGTCAAATCGGTAGTAACTCAGCGGCCGTACTATAAAATTGCAATACACAATATCAACTGAGAGAAGCATATCAGCTTAGTACTGCCTAGGTTCCCTCGGCTGGTCGCGCTTTGTCTTAGCCTGAGTAGATCTCGTCGAATTAACCAGTTATATTCCTTATATTTTATTCTAGTTGCATAAAAGAACCGTGCTGCCTCTGTATGGTGACTGCGGTAGGAGTGAGCCAGCTCGACTGAAAAATGAGAGTGACCATTCTCGCGTAAAAGCAAAACATAAAGTTGTTTCGTTTCATATGGCGAGTGACGAGAAACTGGGACCCGTATGTAACGCTTACGCGATGTCTATTGAGCACAGACCTCTCATTCCGAGCGATTACTCCGCGGCGCTGTTCCAGTGCGTGTTGGCGGTATTTTGCAGCCATGTGAATTTCCTCACGATGTTTTCCTTAACCACCGAGCGTGTGATAAATCAGCACTTAAAATAGGATTTAATCATTTCACTGCTGCCGACGAGAATCGAATCCAGGTTACTCGCGTATGTGTTTAACGCGCTTGTCTCTTGAGCAACCGAGCCTTTTAGTTTATGGTTAAGAAATAAATAATGAATATGTCCTTGCGGCAGGTGCTTTCGCTGTGCTTTCGGCTGTTCGCGCGCTGGCTCGAGCAGTACGAGCCGTCGGCATCTGACTTCCCGCCGGCCGGCCGCGAGGCGGAAACAGAGGCGCCGCCAGGCTTCTGCTTGCTGCTGCAGCTGCACACGGACTCCGAGCTGCTGCGGCTCGTGCTCACCAGCCTCGACCAAGCGAACCAGCTGCTGGACGAGATGCCCGCTCCCGGCAAGGTAACTCACACCCATTCTCTGTACACCGGTCAAAATGCTGAGCGGAAGGAAATTTAATTATAGTAATTAAACATAGAAACTGGTCGAAGTTAATTCAATATCACATTTGTAGATGGTAGGAAATAAGCATTCTAGTGTGCATTTCTAGTTCTTTTTATAAATAGGGAAATGCCTAGGTCTTGCTGGGGCAAGGACGGGTTATTTCGGATATTTTGGACAAATTTACTTTCCTGACGTATCCTCCTGTAATTAAGACAAATGTCGGTCGACAGCAGCGGTAAATAATCCGCCCCTGGCGACCCAAACCGACTGCATACCAATCCACAGAGGCAAAAAAGGATCCTGAGATGCACTCATGACGTATGGCGCAAACATGCGTGCATTACAAAATAAAATACAAGAAACTGCAATAAGCAGATCGCTTCCAGATGGTATTTTTCTCAAAAATCCTATAAACAACAACGGTTGCCACGTTACTAACAATACGACGCTTTGTTAGAGGTGTGCGTCCCCCCCAGAAAGCCCAATCGAGCTAGGTGTATTTTCAATATATCAGAATTTAGAGCAAAAATGGAGCACCTCTACAGTCAAGTAAATAAATTGGAGCATTAATACGAACGACGCTGCGAGCTAAAAACCGTGGGCTTGCTGGCGTCCTGTCCCATCAGCACGCCCAAGCTAGATCTCGGGAACCGTTGAGAGTACTATCGTGTATTGTGGTTCAAATTTTCGAGCAAAATTGGAGCACTCTGCTCCCGTGAAATCAACTTCGAAACTAACATGTGAAAGGAGTTAGACGTGATTAACCGGTGGGCTTGCTGGCGTCCTGTCCCGTCAGCAAGCCCAAGCTAGATCTCGGGAACCGTTGAGAGTACTATCGTGTATTGTGGTTCAAATTTTCGAGCAAAATTGGAGCACTCTGCTCCCGTGAAATCAACTTCGAAACTAACATGTGAAAGGAGTTAGACGTGATTAACCGGTGGGCTTGCTGGCGTCCTGTCCCGTCAGCAAGCCCACGCAGATCTCTGAAACGGTAATGATTTGGATTATCATTAAAACTCTACAGATGAGCCCTATTTAGAGCACTCTGCTCCAAAAAAAAATATTAATGTAGCTTCAATAGTTCTCGAGTTACAGGCCTTTGAAAACGTGTAGCTTAGAATGAGAGAACTATGCTCCAAATAGATCAAAATCCTAGGTTCTACGGTTTTCGCGCTATCAGCGAAAAACACTTCAGCCCGCGACGCCAGCAAGCTTCATTTTGTCGTTGGTGTACACGAGAATGAACCTTCCGATGGCGATATATGTATGTATATATATATATATATATATATATATATATATATATATATATATATATATATATATGTATCACATATATATAACATGACCTGCCGTGAAAAAAAAATGTACTGACATAAACTGGCAAATATTTTGCAAAACTGCTCCAATTACTGCTGATTCAGAAAAGGTATAACACTTATATCAACTATTTAAAAAAAATGTCAAAATTACCATTTTTATTATTAAGGGTAGTGCTGTCAGCAGGAAGCTCTACTATGTTATTGAATAAACGAATTCTTTTTTCAAAGGCAATGAAAAGAAATGTTGTTTAGTTATTGTGTTTAGCATCCCATAAACCAGTACTCCGGTCATAAACTGAGCGAGATAACTGTGAATAGAGGGAGAACAGTACTATCTCAGTCTCGCACAGGTAAATTCAGACTTCGGTGGTGACTACTCGGCGTTTATTAATTGGACTTTGATTTGCTTACTACTCGGACTGTTGTTGAACTGATTGATTTTGTTGTGAAAGTACTAATAATGGAAAATCCACGAAGAGGCGCTGTTAGTCACTTTACACATCGTGAGTACGCTGACATGTACTTGATTTACGGCGAAACCAGGGAAGTTTCTACTCGAGGCATAGTCTCATTAAACGCAAGGTTGGCTGCAAGATTGTACGCGGAACGGTATCCAGACCGTAGACATCCGACGTATGAGGTGATTGAACGATTAGATTCTGCCTATAGGGAGGACAGAATACCCTGAACTCGAGGTTCTCAATCTGGGAGACCGCGAACAATCGAGGACGACGTCGTGCTACAGGAACGCGAGGATGATCTCTCGACTTCGGTTCTTATGATACAAAGCCGCACTGGAATACCGAAATCATCGGTTTATCGTATTTAAAAAAAAAAAGGTATCAATTTCACCCATACCACATTCAAAGAGTGCAAACTCTCCTTGAGGGTGATTATGTAAAACGAATGCTATTTTGCCGACGAATGCTGGAACTAAATAGGCAAGATCCCGACTTTTTTCATAAAGTTTTGTGGACTGATGAGTCTCAGTGCAGAAGGGACGGATATCTTAACCTGCACAATATTCATAGTTGGCAGTTAGAAAACCCGCATGAAACCAGAGAAGATAGTTCACAATACATGTTTAAAATCAATTTATGGACAGGAATCTTCAATGGTTCAATATTGGGACCAGTAGAGCTACCTCCTACATTAAATGGTAAAAACTATTTGGCATTTCTTCAACACCAATTGCCAACGCTCCCAGAGGATGTGCCACTACAAACACGGGCAACGATGTGGTACTAAAACGACGGTTGCCCAGCACATTACGCTCGAGACGTTCGAGCCTATCTTGACGACAGGTTCCCAAGAAAGTGGATTGGGCGATTGGGGCCAATCTTATGGCCCCCGAGATCCCCTGACTTAAATCCTTTGGATTTTTTTTATTGGGGTTGTCTCAAGGATAAAGTGTACCTAAAACCAATCCACAACGAAAGGGAACTCTGTAACCGAATAAACGTAGCGGCTCAAGAGATATCGCAAATAGGTTTAAGAAGATTAAAAAATAATTTTATCAGAAGATGTAGATTATGTATTCGAACTAGAGGGAAACAATTCGAGCATCTGCTTTAATAAATACGTTAGTTAAAAATTCCATTTTTTTGGCAATATCCCATAACTAAGCCAATAATTATTGCCAATAATATCAATTAGCCCTACCTTTAATGATAAAAATGGTAATTTCGACATGTTTTTAAACAATTGATGTAAGTGTTATACCTTTTATCTGCACTGATTGGAGCAGTTTTGCAAATTATTTGCCAGTTTACGTCAGTACATTTTTTTTTCACGGTAGGTCATCAAAGTTGGAGCTCAATTTTTTCAAAGGTAAAAAAGTAATACAAATCATTTTTTTATTAAAAAATACATTACATTTTGGGACAAATATATTTTCACCGCATGAAACAACTGTTCGAAAAATAAAAAAAATATAAAAACCAACAACTTTCGAGGTATTTCTAACAACAACGGTAGGAACGCTAACTGAAAGTAGAAATTTTTGAGAAAATAAAACAATGAACGATATCTCAAAAACTAAAATACTTTTACCAGGGTAATTTTTTTTCATCTGCAAGACCTAAGGCTAACCTATCGTCCATGTCACTCTGACGTGATATTTTTGGGACATCCTGTATATATATATATATATATATATATATATATATATATATATATATATATATATATATATATATATATATATATATATATATATATATATATATATATATATATATATAAATGGTGAAGAAAACATAATAAAAGTAAATTTCAACGTTTTGTACTATTCATCTTTAAAATAATTCAAAAAAGCCACGCGGTAATGCATTATTATAAATGATTTTACTGCACACGCACATTCGTAAGGGTCGGTCGGTAGGCAAAAACGTTGCCCATAAATCACATTCAGTTTGGGATAATTTCAAATAAAACTAATAGCCTTTATTTACTCGTATTTTTAAGACTACCATAACGTTATATCATTATTTATATATTTAAAATTAAGTCTGAAATTTGGCTACTTTTTGAAAAATAATACTATAAATAATCTAGTGATTTGGGCTGCAAGGCTGAAAGTCAAGATTTATTAATTAAAATGAACCCATGTCGCTAACAGAACGCATTCCAAAACGCCAAAACCAAATCTTAAAGTACGTTTACATTCCTTGTGTATTGAAAAATAGAATAATTAATCACATATTTGTATACAAAATAAGAAAATAGGTAGTTTGTCAGATATGAAAGATAAAGAATTGATAAAATGCCACATATCTTTAAAATGAATAATTAACAGTTATTTTATTAATATATATATATATATATATGTATATATATAGTCATAAATCATAATAATTATGGTAAATTATGGTTGTAGCATGAATGGGTCAGCTCGACCGGGGATGGACCATGCTCTCATAGAATACCAGTGTAAAATTAATAGCACCGTAATACTGTTGTGTTTCGTGTGGTGAGTGTAGAGAACCGGAGACCCGTTTTGCTGGAATCGAGGCATTCCATCTTTGTTCTCAGGGGTGACAATGCATATGCATTTTGATTCTTAATTGAGGTTAAATGTTGATGTCTATGGGCCACAGCATCTATTTATCATCAGGTGGACTGTGTGCTCGTTTGTCACCCTTATTCTATAAAATTTTTTGAATAAGTAAGGGTGTGATGTGTTGTTGTGTGGGCGGAGACGTGTACACGGGTACCTACCTACTCCTGCAGGAGTACGTGGAGAGCGCGCTGTGCAGCGTGCTGGAGCTGCTGGAGCGTGCGCTGGCGCTGGAGCGCGCGCTGGGCGCCGCGGCCGCCCAAGCGCACGCCGGCCGCGCTGTGCTCATCGTCGGCCTCTCCAAGCTGTTGCTCGGTAACGTCCACACCCTTTTATGTCCTACCCATTTGCTAGCATTGTGTCATCTTTTGTAGTGTCCTTAACGTGTGCACGAGTGCGTGCGTGCCGAGTGCGTGCGATACCGTCTCCATCACGTGCCATTCGTGTCGATCTTTTGCAGTACTGATTTATGATGGTCCATGATTAATCAAACTGTCTCATTCCGCGAATGTCGTAAGTAGCGATTAACTTTGTACCAGTACTCAGCAACGTAAGTACCTATGGCTACGGGGAGTGAGCTAATATGGGAGATTCGCACGTCTGGCAGTTGTCTGGGTACGGGTTATTAAAAAGACCCGATATTCAATTAAAATTAGAAAAAAAAACATTCTAAAATACATGAAAATTGGAAACAGGGGGAGGTGCAATTTCACCTTTTTGTGCGTAATTTTTTTTGGGTAACCCAATCGTTGTATAAAATGAATATCTACAGAAAGTAAAAAATGTTAATTAATTTGCTAAGATCCGTGTAATAAAATGAAATGATATGTACTAGTAGGTAAGACAAAGTATGAAGAGTACCTCCCACATTTCCTTGATTGCGTGCACCATCCCCGTCATCACTAATCGCAGCACCACTACACTAGAAAAGACACATCACCGTCAATAGTAAGACTCGTGTTTCATTTCTACACGAGGCATCCTCACGTGAAGTGGAATCTGTAGTGGCAGACGCTAAGTCACGTAGATGCAGAGAGTAAATGTTAGAGCGTAAAGAGGGGCGAAAGAGAATAGAGGCAGAACTAGAATATAGGCAGAGAGAGTTCGAGAGAGAGAGAGAGAAAATTGAGGCAGAGAGAGCTAGATAGGGAATAAGAGGCAGAGAGAGCTAGATAGAGAATAGAGGCAGAGAGAGAGAGAGAGTGAGAAAGAGAGAGAATAGAAGCAGAGAGAGTAAGAGTGAGAGAGGCGGAGATACCTGGGAAGAGGGAGGCACACGGAGTAAGAGAGCGAGAGGGAGGTTGGTAGGTAGGTTTTGGTATTTTGGTCAGGTGTAGTGGTGGTTAAGATTATCTACTACCCCTTATCTTACCGTGGGTTTCGTAAGAGGGACAGGGAGAAACTGAGGCAGGAGATGAGCAGCAGCATCTTTCTGATAACAGCAGAACAATAAAAGAGACAGAACAGAGTATACTGGCGAAAGCTAAAAAAGACGGCACCAGTACCCGGCGGCTCCGCTATTCCTGGCTACGGTGATGACCATGGTAATGCTGGTGACGCGCGAGGGTGAGCTAGGAGTCTCCGGTGAAGGTTTGGTTGCCACCTAAGACGAGTCGACCTGGCTACGTAAAATGCATGCACGCTGAGGACTGACGCGAAGATCCTGGAGCTAGAAGAAGAGATAGACAAGTGGCGCTGGGATATTACAGGAATATCTAAAGTCCGAAGAGAGGGGGAGGACACGGTAATTCTCGAATCTGGCAACTTATTCTGTCACCAAGGAGATGTCGGATTTATCGTCCACATGTCTCTCGTTAACAATGTTGTAAAGGTTTTGAGTGTGTCGACTTATACTCAGAATCGCCAAACGGTATTTGCTGAAGATCATACAGCATTTTACGCACCAACCTCGGTACGTACCGATGAGGAGGTGGAGGAAAGGTATGAGGTTCACCTCGCGATCATTGAGACTGAGTTATGTCTCAGTGATCGCGAGGTGAAAACCGGCAGCGATCACTGAATGGTAGTGTGGAGAGGAACACTTTAAGTTGGAGAGGTCATGTTTAATGAAGTTAACGCTCCGTCCCCTTTGTGCTTTAATCTTTTTTTATCTTTTAAATGAAACTTTTATCTCGAGTTACAAAAAGTAAGTCGTTTTCAGTGCCTAGAAGACTGCAATACAGTGGTTGATATGAATGCCAAGCTAGTGGAAACTGTCCATGCGGTCGAAGTCTAAGTTCTGCAAGACCTGTTGCAGAAGAACCCACATATCTCCGTTCACACTTTTAATCTCATGGCTGTTAGATGGGAAATGAAGCTGCAGTATTCAGCAGATTAGACAGCGTATAACTGAACACGTGCTGTTTTCGAGAATCATTATGAATCGTCTCACACGCAGACAATACACGTCGTCGTGGAAGCCACACGCAAGTGTGAGTAACGATCCAAGAGCAAGTCTAATGCGACACTATTCCTATGATATCATGAACGTCAGTTTGAGCGGGACTAGAATCGCTCTCCAGTACCTTAAAAACGGCAAGACCCCGGTCGAGGATGGAATTACAGCGGAGTATCTGAAAGCGGGTGGCGAATCAGTATTTGAAGTCCTTCAGAAGCTCTTTAGTTTAGTGTTTCATGGTGATATTACTCCAGGGGCGTGGTGCAGAAATGCTGTGGTCTTGTTCTTCAAGAAAGGCGGCAACGCTCTCTTGAAAAAGTAAAGTCCGATTTTCCTTCTGAGCTGCGTCTACGTGCTGTTTTCTAGAGTCATTACGAATCGTCTCGCATGCAGAGTCGACGACTTCCAACCTCCCGAACAGGCCTGTTTCCGAAAAGGCTTCAGTACCATATACCACATACATACCGTTCGGCAAATTGTACAAAATACCGAAGAGTACAATCTGCCACTTTACCTTGCGTGTGTGAACTATGGGAAAGCTTTAGATTTCGTTGAAATTGAGCCGGTGCTACAGTCCCTTCAGCGGTGTCAAGTTGAATGTCGGTATATCGGCTACGATGGCTATCCGAGTACAGAACCAGAGTACGAAACCTATCCTATTGCAGAGAGGTTTAAAATAGAGTGACGTTACATCTCTGAAACTTTCTGCTGCATTGGAAGACGTTATCAAGCTACTGGACTGGAAAGGATACGATATTAACATCAATGACGGGTACATCACTCACCTTCGATTTGTCGACGATATAGTTTTTATGGCAGAATCGCTGCAAGACCTAAACATTGCTCAATGACCTCAATAGTGTCTTCCAGCAGATAGGTCTTAATATGAACGTGGGCAAAACGAAAGCCATGTATAACATCCATGTCACACTTATGCCGGTAGTTGCAGGTAGTAGTAGCTTGAAGTCGTTGACGACTATGTGTACTTAAATGTACACATAGTCATTTCATTCAACCAAAGCTAAGAAATACATTATGTCAGTTGTTAAATTTTTTGGACTTTTTTTGTGTTGAAAGAATTTTCTCTTTTAATCCAATTTAATTTCCATCAATTTGTCGCATAGCATTATGCCTCAAAACGTGGCGTTATATTGAGTTTTACGTTTACGTACGTACTAGTTTAAATTATGAGTGGTGGTTGCAGCGCCGGAAGGCCCAGACAACTGCGACCGGCTGGTGGCGTGCTGCCGCGTGGTGGGGCGCAGCACTCTGCCCGGTGCTGCGCGGCGCGCAGTCTCGCTGCTGCGCCGGGCGCTGCTCGCGCCGCACGCCGCGCGCCACCTGCTGGCCGCCGTCGCGCACCGCCGCGCGCTCGCCGCCGACCTCAGGTACCGAACTCACCACACACGTGTCACTGCCCCGTGATACTTCTGTGTGTCACTGTCGTGTGTCACTGCCCCGTGTCACTGTCGCGTGTCACTGCCCCGTGTTACTGCTGCGTGTCACTGTCGCGTGTCACTGCCCCGTGATACTGCTGCGTGTCACTGTCGCGTGTCACTGCCCCGTGTTACTGCTGCGTGTCACTGTCGCGTGTCACTGCCCCGTAATACTGCTGCGTGTCACTGCCGCGTGTCACTATCCCATGATACTGCTGCGTGTCACTGTCGCGTGTCAATGCCCCGTGTTACTGCTGCGTGTCACTGTCGCGTGTCACTGCCCCGTGATACTGCTGCGTGTCACTGTCGCGTGTCACTGCCCCGTGTTACAGCTGCGTGTCACTGTCGCGTGTCACTGCCCCGTAATACTGCTGCGTGTCACTGCCGCGTGTCACTGCCCCATGATACTGCTGCGTGTCACTGTCGCGTGTCACTGCCCCGTAATACTGCTGCGTGTCACTGCCGCGTGTCACTGCCCCATGATACTGCTGCGTGTCACTGTCGCGTGTCAATGCCCCGTGTTACTGCCGCGTGTCACTGCTGCGTGTCACTACCGTGCCTTACAGCTGTGTGTCACTACCGTGCCTTACAGCTGTGTGTCACTGCGGCTCGTTACATGTTATTGCTGCATGTCACGGCCTCGTGTCACTGCTGCGTGTCACTACCGTGCCTTACAGCTGTGTGTCACTGCGGCTCGTTACATGTTATTGCTGCATGTCACGGCCTCGTGTCACTGCTGCGTGTCACTGCTATGTGTCACTGCCGCGTGTCACTGCTGCGTGTTATTACTGTGTCGCACAGTAACGTTGCACAGTTACATCGCACTGTGCGTCGTACTGTTGTATCTAAGTGCTGCATCTCAATCAATGCTGCGGCGCACTGGTTTACTGCTGCAACGGGCACTGCTGTCATCGCACGCTGGCCGGTTTTAATATACATTACCTCAAATTCTACAAAAAGGACGTTAATAAGTACAGAGAAGGTAATTTGTAAGAAAGTGCATATGAAAAAACTTTAAGCAATTACATTTTTAAACGCGAAAAAATACTATGTGACTTGAGGTTCAATGGCCTTAGGTTATGGAGTTCTTTTCTTCTTCAATTTTCGATTTATTGTCAAAATCAAAGTTCTTAATGTATTTTTTTAAATGGTGTTCTCTTAAAAACAATTCAGTGACATGAATTGCTGATTGGTATCTTTACCACCAGACACGGGTTCGTGGAGTGCCTGGAGGCGGATGAGTGGTCGACGGGCAACGTGGGAAGCATCGACGAGAGCGAGAAGCAGGCGGAGGAGGAAGGGCGCGCCGCCAAGGAGGGCGTGGTGCTGCTGCTGCTGCAGCTGCTGCCCGCTGCGCCGCCCAACTTCGCGCACTTCTTGCTGGGCTACCAGCTGCACGATGACGTACGCACCCCACCCACGCTACACTACATTAGCTATACCACATTTTACAACATATTTTACTTAGCAGTGGTGCAGGCCTAAGAGAATACAACACCTCGCAGGTTCCGTGGAAGTTGTATAAGGCTGTACGTCTATCTCGTTTACTTCAGACTTAAACTTCATCTTACTACGTCATCGTACTGGTTCATTTCGGATAATGAACTAGTTCGTTCTATTAGTTCTATTCGGTCATCAGTACTACTAAGCAGTTAAAACTATATCTGTATGTATGAAATTTCTATCTCAGTCGATCGATATCTGCTCGAGTCGTAATGTTGTTTGATTACTCGTACATGCACTTAATAATTTTTTGGTCAAATTATAAGTTTAAAACAAATTAGTGTCAAAAATATAATTAGCATTAGTGAAATAAAATCCCACGTTTATAGCATGCTAAAACAACAAGGACGAAACGAATATTAAAACAATAATAAAGATAAAACCCTACTCTATTGACAACTCAATAGTTGTTATAATTATAATCTAAAAAATTATCTAACTTCAACTTTATTAACTTTTTACACGATCACAAGTGCTTATTACATATTTGATTCTAGCTGCCGGTTGACCCTATATGTTATCCATATAAAAGAATGTAACTCGCTGTAGTTGTTTGTGCAGTAACAGATGTCGTAATGTATCAATTCAGTATCTGTCAGTGTAATCGATAAAGTAATCATCGAGTGAAGAAAGTTTTGCAAGTTAAAGTGCACCTTTTTTATAGGATAGGATGACAAACGAGCACACAGTTCACCTGATGGTAAGTGGCTGCTGCGGCCCATAGACATCTACATCTATCCTCCATTACGAATCAAAACGCAGATGCGTTGTCACCCGTGAGGACTAAGATGGAATGCCTCATTTCCAGTAAAAAGGGTCTCCGGTTCTCTACACTCACCATACGAAACACAGCAGTACTAAGCTACTATTTTACCCTGGTATTCTGTGAGAGCGTGGTCCTTCCCCGGTCGAGCCGACCCATTCGTGCTACAACTATACTACAGCATATATAACGACAGCATGGCTCTACCACGTGTAAAATTAACCTTATTATCCTTATTATCGAGTGTACAAGTGCGGAAATGCAGTCTATCAAATGTTTGTTTTGTTTGTATATATTTATTAATTATAATAAGTACAATAATTTGACAACACAACGAATCTTGCATCTTTTCAGATGATAAGCTAAAATGAATGTTATTGCATTGTTTTAACCAACGTCTATTCTTTAACGGCTCACCGATTCTTTCGTTCACTTGCTGTCGTATATGTTCTTGTTCGCACTTTAGTTCAGTGTACGAAAAGAGCTATTATACCGATTAACAATCAGCTATCGGAAACGTTTCTTCTAGTACAGTGCTAAGATACTTTTCCTATTCGTTCGTCGTTCGCGACTACACAATACTACTACTACACTATTACACTAGGGGTCTTAGTGTCATTGGACTTTTGCAAGCCGGTAAAAAGAATGAAAGATATTAATGTAAGTTTATAAATGAAGAATAAAATAATGTTTTCTACTCTTTAGCAACTTCATGCGACATCTATAACATTGTCATATTATTTATTTTAATGGAATGTTTTCGGGCAGATAAGATAAAAGATAAATTAAGAAGAATGTAAGTTGTGTTCCAAACAAATTAAAAAAAACCCAAGTACCCTCAGTGAGGGTAGTTGAATATTTGGTTTTGTGTAATACGTGGTGGTGTGTGTGTAGGTGTCGCGCAGCACGCTGCACGAGGCGGGCGCGGCGGGTGCTCCCCGCACCGTGCTGCACGCCGTGCTCGACCTTCTCGACGCACACATCGCGCCGCACGCGCCCGAACGGTAACCACCATTTTTTTTATTATGCTAAGCCATCGCTTGACTACTACCAGAATTAGAGTAGAGTAGACTGCCTCGTTGATTTAGTGGTTGTGGTAGCGCGACTGGTGATCATGAGGTCCTGGGTTCGAATCCCGGGTTGGGCCAAAAAATTTATTATTGAGTCTCCGTCAAGAAATTCTCAGTAGTTGCTCGGAGTCAGGAAGTTGGCGGTGTCTCACCCCCGTGCATCGGAAAGCACGTAAAGCCGTTGGTCCTGCACCTGTACTCTCTCCGGTCGTGTCGCTTTACCGCCCCGTCGGATTATGAGAGTGAGGGAAGAGAGAGTGCACCTGTGCTTGCGCTTACACTTGTAAATCCTGTCCTGCGCCGATGGCTAGTCTCTGTTGAGGCAGGCCGCCGTGACTGAAATTCGTTCGGGAGGACATTATTATTACTATCAGAATTGATAGTAAGTGGTGATGCAACCGAACGTGATGAAGCGCAGTAACTTAACAAAAGCCCATATGGTGATCGGATGGAAAGACACTACTACTCGAGTACTAATTTATTAAGTTTATTGTTCTATTAAATAAAAGTCTATTCACTAGGCGCTACCTGAGAGTCAAAATTTGGCCCGTAATAAAAATTTATAGGAAATTCGATGAAACACTTAGGAAATCAGCTTAGTTCATTTCAATCGGTCATATCAAAGTAAAATTTAACACACATACATACAGACACCATCGAAAAATTGTCAGGGTGGTTTCCTGTGACCTTAACTACTAGAAAAAGTGGCTATAGATTTTATTTTTGTACAACTGAAGTGATAAACATACAGTCCACTCGATGGTAAGTGGCTAGTGTAGTCCATGAATATCTGCAATTAGCAAACTTTAAACAAAAAAGGTTGCAAATTCGTTGTTTTGTACTAAAATGGAGTGTCTCACAGCCTGAGTTCATACTGGTTCTCTATACACTTCAGATCGTAAAACAGCAATGCAGGCACTGCTACTGGTCTTGGAATGATCCATGGTAATAATCAACGTTCTTTTGCAAGGATTTGTGCAGTCTTAGTAATTTAGGCTATAGATATGCGAAGAAAAAAAACTTGACATGAAGTGATATTGCATTAAGTATATTGTGTCGACGGCAGAGAGGCGAGCGCGCTGGTGGAGAGCTGCTACCGGTTGGTGTACTGGGTGTGCGCGCGCGCCGCCACCGCGCCGCCTGCGCTGCGCTTCCTGCGCTCCCGCGACTACTTCCTGGCGCGTCACGTCAAGGCCACCGTCAACCTCGAGGTGAACACATTACTATGTAATTTGTAATAAATTTACTTTCAGTAGACATTTGATTTCATAAGGAATTTTTGCTTAACAAAAATGCCATTTAAATATTTATGGTGAGATGAAATCTGGCTCGAAGGACCATGAACTTATAAGTTATTATTGACGAAATAAGCGGTAAAAAATTATATGTTTTTTTATAAAATATGAGTGGCAAACGAGCATACAATTCAAGTGATTGTAAGTGGTTTCCGTGGCTCAGAAATATCTACATCTAACCTCGATTAAGAATTAAAATGCAGTTATGTTGTAACCTCTAAAGATTAAGATAGAATGCCTCGTTTTTAGTAAAAAGGTTCTCTACGCTTAATGTACGACACATCATTATTCAACAATACAACACCAACATTCCTTTAACTCGTGCTAAAAACCGAGATCGAGTGGAGAATAGGCGAGTACCCGGGTCGAGTAATGGTGCACTCGGCCAAGTTTCGTTTACAGTGCATACTAGTGCCAATCCGTCTGTGCTCGTCGAGTATCTAAACGTTGCATTATCGCAACGTGTAAAAGACGTTATTTTTTGTGGTTAGACGGGCGTAAGAATAATCATATGCAGTGTGAAAGCAAGAGGTGAATAGATAACACATAATTTATGAATCCATTGTTTATCTGCGTGAGTAGTAATGTGAGCTTGACAGGAACGTTGTTGGTGCAGACGGCGTCGGTGACGACGCTGTCGGCGCGGTCGTGGGTGCTGCGCGCGTGCGCGTGTGAAGCGGGCGCGGCCGGCGGTTCGCGCCAGCACGCCGCGCTTGCCGCGCTGCTCGCCGCGCTCACGCGCACCGCACACCACGCGGATCAGGTACGCGCGTACGCACACGCAGGCACGGACACGCACGCACGGACACGCACGCGCATTTACACACGTAACACGTGTCTACTCAAATACAATGATTACACACCGTTAACACTGTTACTATTAGGCATTTTCTCACGTTTATTTACTCTTGTATTTTTATAAATTTAAAACTAGAGACTAAAAAGACATATTTATTTTAATTTTACTGATATTTAAAAAAATGTTAGATTAAATTTAAGTTAAGAGTTAAGTTTTAGTTTAAGTTCAGACATTTAATTATTTGTATCTTAAAAAGAACCTTACACAGTTTAAAACAATTTTATTGTTTAAACAATAGTACTAAATTTTCAAAGGGCTACCACTACATCTATCACTACAGACATAATTCTGTGGATAGCCTCTGAGCGTGCATAATGTACCAAAATCATCCTCCCACTGAGATAGCACATTTATGAAAGCACTTGGAACTTGTGCACAGGAGTGGGAGTGGTGCGTGGTGCGGCGTGCGCTCGAGGGCGTGCCAGTGAGCGTGAGCGCGCCGCCCGAGCCGCGCTGGGAGCTGTTCCACGCGCACCAGCTACGCGCCGCCATCGCCGACTGCGACCTGCCCACAGGTAACTGTGCTCACCGTGCACCGCACTGCAGTGAAGTGCAGTACGTTGCAGTGCAGTGCGCCCCAGTGTAATAATAATGTCCTCCAGACCGAATCTCGGCTACGGCGGACTGCCTCAACGGAGGCTAGCCATCGGCGCAGGACAGGATTATAGTGCCCAAGTGTAGGCGCAAGCACAGGTGCTCTCTATTCCCTCACTCTCATAATCCGATGGAACGGTAAACCGACACGACCGGAGAGAGATCAGGCGCAGGACCAACAGCTTTACGTGCTTTCCGAGGCACGGGGTGAGACACCGCCAACTTCCTGACTCCGGGCAGCTACTGAGAATTTCTTGACGGAAAAACTCAATAATTGATTTTTGGCCCGACCAGGGGTTCGAACTCAGGACCTCATGATCAGCAGTCGCACTACTACAACCACTTAGCCATTGCGCTACCACAACGGCTTTTGAGTTGTTAATTTCATAACATTTGATTTAATTGAAATAAAATTAACGTAATTATGACTTTTCCTTCTCAGGGCTGGGAGGCAAACGCATCAGTGTGAATCGACTGCACGCAGTCTTGGCCCGTGAATTGGCTTCAATACGCACTAGCGCACCTCAAAGGAACCTCGTCGCGTTGGAAATACAAAAGGTTTGCGTATACTTTTACTCTCTGAGATATATCTTGAAGTTATTCCTTTTATTAATAATATTATTGTATAATTTTACTTAAAAAAATTTCAGGTGCTGGATTACGTAACAGAAGTAAATAGGCAACGTAATCTTGCCGCAACAATCACCCATTACTACGATTCGTGGCGACAGCTCACAGAAATAATATTTTGCGTCGCCCCACAGGACTTACTGAATCTCGAGTCAAGAAAGAACCTACTATTAAATATCCTCCAAGATCTATTGAACAAAATCCCTCCAGCAGAAGTTCTACCCCAACTGGGAAACCTAGCATCTGGAACAGTATTATTATTGCTTGTTAATTTACGACATTGTTATATATTACAAAAGAGAGAATCCAATTTGAATTCATCAGAATTTGAAACGACTTTCTTTGGTCCTTCGAACCAGATAATGCAAACAAAATCTCTGACTCTTAAGTTTATATTGCATAAGATTTTAAGTTGGATATTGGTGTCAGGCGGCAGTACGCAGAAGATGCGAGTCAATTTGTACGGAGCGCTGTTGAATTTTTTGAACATAGTGAATTTGAAAGTGAGTCCGGCGGAGCCCGAGGAAGAAATAATGACTGCGACATATGTGAGCCGCCTTGACAGTTCCAAAGGACGACAGAGTAAAGAGGAATCCGCGTTGAAGGCAATGGTTATAGACGTTATAAACGGTTTCGGGGAAAAGTTATGTTCGATAGTGTGTAGCGACTGCATCGGGGCGGGACACGACGTCTGTAGGATGGTGGCACTGTCTTGCTTGGACACGCTCATCGAAATCAACCCGGGAACCGATTGGATGAACACACTCACCAATCAGGGATATCTGAGGAGTCTGATCGACAGCCTGCTGCAGGATGACGAAGGGTTGCTAGAGGTAATTTACTTCTGTTTTTATAAAGGGTTTTTCAATTGGCGAGGGTAGATTTAAGCGGTCCGTGGCGGCCATTTTGTTTTGGTGACATCAAATCTTTTGTTTATTATTCAGTTACTTATGCCAAATCACCATGGCAAGTTACAAGTTACACGATTGAACAGCACCTTCAAATGATAAAACTTTATTATCAAAATAAGTGCTCTTTAGGGAAAACTGTGCGTGCATGGCGCCCATTTTACGGTAGAAAAATCAGCCAACACCCGTACGTTCAAGGAACGCAAGATCGCCTAAGAACATCATCGTGGTTCGTAAAAGTACAGCAAAACCCGAGGCAGACGATTCCTCGCCGTGCCCAATAACTCAAATTTCGCAGACTTCAACTTGGTTAATTTTGTGTCGGGAGTTAAGCCTACACCCGACCCAGTAGTTCAAAGTTCATAACCATAGACAACGCCGTTTGTTCGCTGACTGCGCTTCGAATCGTTCAGAAGAGGACCCAATCTTGGCCGAAAAATCATCTTTAGCGACAAGACGCATTTTTGGATGAATGGTTGTGTTAACAAGTAGTGTAGTGTACGTGGTAGAGCCATGCTGCAGTTATATTAGTGGTATAGTTGTAGCACGAATGGGTCGGCTCGACCGGGGAAGGACCACGCTCTCACAGAATACCAGCGTGAAATAGTAGCTTAATGCTGCTGTATTTCGTATGGTGAGTGTAGAGAACCGGAGACCCTTTTTACTGGAAACGAGGCATTCCATCTCAGTCCTCGCGGGTGACAACGCATCTGCATTTTGATCTTTAATGGAGGATAGATGTAGATGTCTATGGGCCGCAGCAACCACTTACCATCAGGTGGACTGTGTGCTCGTTTGTCACCCTATTCTATAAAAAAAAAGTAGAATTGCCGTATATGGGTCGACGCCAACCCACGCGAGGTTCACCAGGTGATAATGCATCCTCAAAAAGTTACCGTTTGGTGCGGATTTTGGGCCGGCGTCGATATTGGTTCGTACTTTTTCGAAAACGACGCTGGTGCTCAGTCACCGGCAACGGCGAGCGCTACAGAACGATGGTAACCAAAAGACATGTGGTTCCAGCAGGATGGCGCTATGTGCTATTGAAAAACCCTTTATTAGACTAATGAATTAATTTTATGTAATTTTAGCTTAATCTTTATATAATTCTTCTGTACGTGTGTTTGTAATTGAATTCCTCCTAATGAGGTAAACAGATTTGGATGATTTTTTTGTGGTGGGTGAGTCTCCTAGGCAAAGTGGGTTTACGAGTAGTCCGGCGCTTTTCAAAAAAGTTGGTAATATACACGTACCAGTTGTACAGTTTAGGTTGAGCTGTTGTGTTATTTTTCTCCATATAGTCCGAGCTTCTAGGTTTAATATGTTAAATCCTAAACCGATATTTAGCGGTTCTGATACTATATGAACTGAAAATGTAACCTAAATGACCGTAACCATAAGGCACCTTTAATTAATGAGCGTGACATGTACTTGGTTGATTTTATTTATAGTCATGACAAAAATATTTTAGGTGAAAGGACATGCAGTAATAAATTACTTTAACCAAGTTACAATCGATAAAATAATACAATAAAAAAGCTAAACTACAAAGCTTTCCTCCTAGTGTAAAAAGAATATGAAAAAATTCGTATACAAATTTTTTAAATAAAAAAGTACTTACATCAAGTTATGTTTCTAACACTGGTTCTGAAGTTCCAAATTAACGAGTATTTTGCTGCGGATCAATAAATACATCGAAAACTCCTAGAAAGCGTACAACAAAATAAAATCGATCGATAAGCTGCACCACGTAGTACCAGGGTGGTCTGCAAAGTTTCCGACCTCAACGTGAAGATGGCAGCACTCGTCAATAAAAGCTGGTAAATGAAGTTGTGGATCTTTTCACAGTTACGTACCAAAATTTCTGCCATTTTGGAGGCATAGTTGTTGGAGTCGGACACTTTTCAGACCATCCTGGTAAATAGCATGTTATTACTTGGTGCAGCTTACCGATTGATTTTATTTTGTTGCTGACTATTTATCACTTGCTGGTTCTATGACTAAACAGCGACAAAATATCTGCTATTTTTATTTATTAAAATTTATTTATTTTATTTATTTATTTATGCTATTATGCACAAAGTAGTACATATGGCGGACTTAATGCCATAGGGAATTCTCTCCCAGTCAACCATTAGGCTAAACAGATATAGACATTTTGGAGGCGGTGCAGCAATAATCAAATAGAGAGGATAAAAAAAATATATATTCTAAACAATGCATATATATATATATATATATATATATATATATATATATATATATATATATATATATATATATATATATATATATACATATGTCAGAACAAATATGAAATATATACGAAAAAAAGAGCTGTGTTATTTCAAGCCTGCAACGATTTAATCATATACTCTTACGGACTTGATTTTTAAAAAAGAATTTGTGGGGAGCTTCTTTAATGTCAAGGGGGATGTCGTTCCAGAATGTGATGGCCGTGAGGGCAAAAGAGTGAGATAAATAACCAGTACGGTGTAAAGAAGTGAGCAACTTAAGATTGGCCGAGGAACGTAGAGAAAAATTATGAGAATCTCCCAGGTATTGAAATTTAGATTTCAGATACTCGGGAGCACATGGATCATTCAAAATTGTGAAAAGGGTGCAGAGTATTCTAACATATCTGCGCTCAAAATCTATAAAGATAGCAGGAACACATATAATTTGCAACTTATTACTTGATTTAGCTTATTGAATCAATTTTATTTTGTTGCTGCCTTTAATGACTTGCTGGTTTCATTATTGACCAGTAACGAAATATCTGCTGTCTTTTTCTAAATCTTTTGTAAAGATACACATATAGTTAGTAACTAATTACTTGGTGCGGCTTATCAATCTATCCTATTTTGTTGCTAGCTCTTTATGACCAGCAGCAAAATGCTCGTTAACTTGGAATTTTGGAACCAGTGTTAGAACATAACTTGTAAAGTAAATTAAAGTTACAGCCTTATACGTCCCACTGCTGGGCACAGGCCTCCCCTCATTTCTGAGAGGGTTTTAGGGCAAGGAATTGTCAGCCGCGCTGCCCCAATGCGTGTTGGCGAACTTCACATGTCTTCGAAATATTTTTTTTCTTATTACTCAGACATGCAGGTTTCCTCACGATGTTTTCCTTCACCGCCGAGCACGTGGTAAATCACCACTTAAAATTGCAATAAACAATTTCATTGATGCCGGCGGGGATAGAACCCGGGTTACTCGCGTTCTGTTATATTCACAGCGAGCGTTAACCATCTGAGTTATCACGGCTTTTTTCACATAACTTGATGTTTAGTTATTAAAAAAATATTGTATCTGAATTTTTCATAATCTTTTTGCACTACATGACCGACAACAAATTATCCCGTTTTATCCTCTATGGCCGATGATTTTTTCGGAATTGGTTGGAGCAAATAAAGGCGACTTTGTCAATTAATTAGCTACAAATTCCTGTGTACAAAAAGGTTACTGACGACTTCTGCTTGTTTTATATAGCTCAATAATTTAGCTAAGGCGGTCTTCATAACTTGGGACCTCTTTGACTTAAACACCATCATTCATTTGCACATGTATAATATGGTGTCCTACCTATCTTCATATTCACTATTTAAATCATTGCTCCCTTTTTGCGTATAATATGTGTCAACAACTTTTCATATATTTGTCCGCTCGCAGGCCCTGGAGCCGAACCCGAAGTCGTTGCGCGTGGTGTACGTGTATGAGTCGAAGCTGGCGTTGCTGATCAAGATCGCAGGCACGCGTCTGGGCGCGGAGACGCTGCTGGCGCAGGGCGCGCTGGCCCGCCTGGCCGCCATGCGCGCGCTGCACTGCCACCCTGACCTGCACGCTGCCACCGCTGCCACGTCTGCCACTGAGCGCGACACGCAGTTCGTGCCCTCCGTGCCCAACAGGTTACAACAGCAGCATCACTTAAAGTCACAGTTAGGGTTATTTAAAGGTTTTGTGTAAATCAAATGTACTAATAGAAAATAACCAAAAACAAACTATGAGTTTATTCATTCATTCATTAAAAAAGAGTGTACTGCTGTGCTGTGTAACTTAGGTCTCCTCGAAGGAATGTCAAAAACATCGGTCTTCGATACGGATGTTCGTCACCCAGAGGGGTGCGGGGGGGGGGGGGTGTTGTTACTCCAACTAACGTGGGCCCGCCTTAAACGGCGCCAAACAGGGATGACACTCAAAAACCTTTTCTGCCCATCGGGTATTTTCGTGGGACTATAACGCCAGTCAATTGCCACTGTAGCTTATTGGTCTATTAATACTAGTTACAACGTCGCTAATGTTTATAATACTTTGCACGCTTCGGAAACGACCTTTGTGAAATAAGTCTACCGATTTCTTATATTTACGCGAACACTACACATTGATAAAAACTACTTTTACGGATTTTATCGCGTTTAATTTTAAACGTTTTTTAATTCCCGACGTCGCGAAAGAGACGCGCGTGTTAGCTCGAGCGCGCGAATGTCAACCTCAATGAATTAGCCTCATGTAGCTGGCCGCGCAGCGTAGGTATATTTTTATGCTTAAAGCGCGATGTGAGACAGGACTGGTCAAATTAAGAGATGGTTATAAAGTTCTCTACGGTACCATCACACAAGTAGTTTAATTAAATTTTTTAATGTTGTTGTAGATTTCGTCAGATCCTGGTGCCAGCATTGGCGCTGTGCGACGCTCTCCTGACGTCTCTGGGCACGCAGAACCACAGCTGCGTCATACACGTCACACATTTCCTCATTAGTCACGTGGAGTGTGTGGATATGGTGCTCAGGTAAGAGTTTTTCAGAATTATTTACTTAAAAAAGTCTATTTATTACAGTAAAATAAGAAAATGCAAAGGTTGCCGACCCGCATAACGTGACGATAATGGCTGTAATGTCGTGTAGAGTAAAATCCCCACTATAGAACAATATATGAGGAAGCCCTATGTTAAGATGTGCACTTTAATAGGCTGTAATGGATGGAAGTTTAAAAGGTGAGGGATTCAAAAGTTGTAAAGTAATATAAGCCAAACACGTTACGGATTAAAGAAAAGATTTGTGCTACAACTATACTACTAATATACTACTCTGTGTAAAAAGTATCGGGAATATGTCAAATGTTTACTGCATGTTGGTAGCACTGTACTGATTTAGCGCGCAAAGTTTGAGCGGGATCTGTCATTTAATTTGTTTTAAACTACACTTTTTGTTGGTCATAGTTTTGAGTTCTCGGCGATTTTTACAATAGAAAATATTGTTGAATAAGAGTGTGCCTTAAATTTTGTGTTTCGAATGATATTTCATGTGGTGAATCACTAAAAATGTTGCGAAATACCTACGGCGAATCGTGTATATCGAAAACAAGGCCTTGTGAATGGTATAAGGCTTTTAAAGAAGGCCGAGAAGTAGTAGTAGACTTGCCTCGTTCTGGTAGACCTTCAACCGCTACGACCAAAGAAAACATCGACAAAATCAAGAAGCTAGTGCTCGAAAATCGACGTATGAGTCTGAGAGAGTTGGCTAGTGAGGTGAACATATCTTTTAAGTCCGTCCACAACATTCTCATTGACATTTTAGGCATGAAACGCGTCGCCGCTCGACTAGTTCCAAAAGAGCTCAATTTTGTTCAAAGAGCGCAGCGAAAGCATGTCGCTGAAGACATGGTTTCCCGAGCTTCTACGGATCCGACCTTTATGCAACGTATAATAACTGGCGACGAGACATGGGTTTATGAGTACGACATGCAAACAAGCCAACAGTCTTCAGAATGGCGTCTCGAAAACGAACCGAAACCCAAAAAACCGCGGCAAAGTCGCTCCAAAATCAAGGTGATGCTGACAGTTTTTTTTGACTACCGTGGTGTGGTTCACTCCGAATTCCTTCCAAAGGGAGAAACAGTGAATAAAGAATATTATTTAGGCGTCATGAAGCGTTTGCGTGAGAGTATCCGCCGAAAACGTCCAGATTTGTGGCAACACAACTCATGGATGCTGCACCATGATAATGCACCATCACACACAGCCATTATAGTGAAAGAGTATTTAGCGAAAAATTCAACAAAAGTTCTCGACTAAGCACAGTATTCACCTGATATGCCTCCGTCTGACTTTTTTTTATTTCCCAAGTCAAAATTACCACTTCGAGGAAAACGTTTTGAGTCGATAGAAGCCATAACAAAAATTCGCTGAATGAGCTAAAGGCCATACCGCAAATAGCCTATGAAAAATGTATGGCAGACTGGGTGAAGCGTTGGAGATGTTGTATTGCAAGCGATGGGGCCTACTTTGAAGGCGATAAAATAAATTTAGATGAATAATTTGTATTTTTTGTTTTATTGACAAATTCCCGATATTTAGTACACAGAAGGTAGATGCAGCATGGCTCTACCACGTAAACGTATGGGTCGGCTCGATCGGTAAAGGACCACGCTCTCACAGAATACGAGCGTAAAATAGCTAAACGCTGCTGTGTTTCGTATGGTGAGTGTCGAGAACCGGAGACCAATTTTACTGGAAACGAGGCATTCCGTCTTAGTCCTCACGGGTGACAACGCATCTGCATTTTGATTCGTAATTGAGGATAGATTTATATGTCTATGGGCCACAGCAACCACTTACTATCAGGTTAACTATGTACTCGTTTGTCGCCTTTATCCTATAAAAAACTGTGTGTGCAGGTTTGCGTGCGGACATGATTGATTTCCGGTCGCCTGTGCAGGATTATATAATTGTACAGGTCTATTCCAGTCCGCGCTCGAGTCTACGTGCGCATGCATACCTGCACAGGTATACCTATCCAGTAGACTGTAGCGTTTGTGACCAGCATAAAGACGCGTTTCCACCGAAATTATTGGTAATTTCTCTGTTTGCAACTCTCCAGAAAATCATCAACTTTTGTTTCCATTGTGTCCACACCGATATTACATTTAGTCGCCAACAATTTGAGAAACATGTCAGTTGACAACTCGCTGTCTCCACCAAAGAATTGTTGGTAAAATGTCTTAAAAAGAAGCCGTTGGTAGGCAAACTACTTTAAAGTATCGAAATCCGCAGCTCCAGACTTATTACCATCTTTTATTTTCTTTTTCTCTCTAAAAAACTGTGCCGTCAGAATTTATATTTTCCTTTGTATTTAAAGTTCATATAGTCCCGTAGTATCGCCACACTATAAGGCTGAGCGCAGATTGTAGTCACGACAGTTTTAAGACAGTCTTGCCTCACATAGACAAGTCTGCTTTAAAATAAAAACGAAACTTTTTTGTCTACGATGCGCCGCACATTTAAAACAAAACTGTTTTGTCTACGACGACGCATCGCACGCCGCGCGCCGTCTGCGTCAATTCATTTTCAGTATCAAAATGGACTTCACCGATACTGTTGTAATAAGTATCCTATTTACTCTCTGAACACTCGGACGAGACTAGAAGAGAAGAGGTATGTATAACGTGACCAGACGTCCCGTTTTGAACGGGACTGCCCCTTTTTATAGTTACGAGTCCCGGTGTCCCCGAAACGAACTCTGGGACGCAAAATTGTCCCGTTTTCTGAGACAGCGCGAAAATTTGTATTGTTACTAAAAACTTTTTTGAAGATCTCACATCTGAATTATGGCTTTGTTTTTTATACGCACAGTCAGCAAGTTTTCATCAAGCTGTATTGAAACTTGAAATTCAGACTGTATTGGCTATTGAAGCTGCAAAAAAAAATCAATCAACGAAAAGACAATTTGACTCAGAAACAGACCAAGCGGTTTCTTCCATTTACGGTCCGTCAATTAAAAGTGAAATCGAAAGATAATGTTACTGACAGAGATAAAAAATTAGTGAAAAGGGCGGCTACAGAATTTCATGAAACAAGCCGTGAATATCCGGAGCAGTGGACTTGCATTCTTACCAAAGAAATGGAGCTCGGGAGCTTTTCGCTAAGGTTGTCTTGTCACGCAAAATAAATTAAAATGGTTCACACTACATGTGCGGTAAAAAACTGTGGGTCGTCCTCATTGAAAGATAAAGGAAGGAGGATAAAGGAAGTTGTTACAAGATATTTTTATTATTTCTGAAGTCTAATTGTCTATAGTTCATAAAAGATAGCTTGATCTCTGCGACAGCTGTCAGTAAAATCACGCCTATGAAGTCCTGAATTTCTTAGTAGTACAGACAGTACATGTCCATGTCATACTTTATGGGCATGCCGACCTAATTAGTGCAAATTCAGGACTTCATAGGCGTGATTTTTACTGAAAGCTGTCGCAGAGATCAAGCTATCTTTTATGAACCATAATTATGGTATTTAATTTCTTTAAACGTGAAATGAAATAAAATCCGTTTTTTATTTTTTATTATTGCCTGTTTTGACAACCCTAGCAATTTATTGTTTATGCTGGCTTTTCCGACATCAAACGCGATGACGGATTATGTTCTTCTTAGGTTGTGGTATCGCTGATAGTTTTCTATGCATCTTATTCATGTTTATAATTTTGCTATTTTCATCACTTAAATTAAATCCCATAGTACACTTTGTGATTGACGTAAATCAGTTAACGTGTCGGTTAATTCGTACGTGACAGACATGTTGCCAACGAATGTTTCCAACTGTAAGCGTACCCACAAAGCGAATAAATGTTTGCAAGGGTATTCTTTGAATTTTTATAGCTAGGAGCCGAAACACGGTTCCCGACATTTGTACAATTTTTGTTGCCAACACAAGGTAAAACTATTATTTATGGATTTTATCGCGTTTAATTACTTTAATTTATTTTTATTATTATCCCGACGTTTCGGGTGCTTTACAGCGCCCATGGTCACGGTGGGGACTGAGATGTTTGACGTCCCAATGTCATAGTTAGTCCGGCTACCTTCAGTTTTTTAATATTAATTTTTGGTCCGATTTACGCAAAACGAGCTTATAGTATCATGAAGTCTTGCAGTGGTATGCTTGGGTTTGGGTTTAATTTTGTTAATTATAGGATCCCAAGCAGATGGTAGCACCCAACCATCTTCTCTATTGAAATTTGGATGTTTTTTAATTTCAATAGCCTCGCGTATCATCCTTGGTAGGAATCGGTGTTCTTTTGCGAGAATTTGTGGTTTATCAAATCTAATGTAATGGTGGGGACGATCTTGAACATGTTCGCAGACTGCAGACTTCCCGGAGCGTCGGTGCTTCACATCAGCTATATGTTCCTTCACGCGGGTTTTTATAGATCTCTTTGTTTGACCTATGTAAGAGAGACCACATTCACAATCTAGCTTGTACACACCTGCATCTTGTAGAGGAATATTACATTTGATGGATGGTAAAAATTGACTAATCTTCTTCAGCGGCTTGTAGTATGTCTTAATGGACGCTCGCTTCAAGATGTAGCCAATCTTGTCCGTGACTCCTCTAACATATGGTAGTAGAGCAGGCGCGCGCTCGACTGTGGCCGGCTTCACTCGTTCACTATGACGTAGGCGCGGGACCCGAAGCTTGTTGTCTTGCCATACTTGCTTGACATGCTGAAGCTCCGCAGCCAGATGTTTTCTGTCACAGATCCCTCGTGCTCTCTGAAACAAAGATTTACCCACGGTAGCTAACTGTGAAGGATGATGGTGAGATTCACCATTTAGATATCGGTTGGTATGGGTCTTTTTCCTATACACAGTGTGACCAATAGTGTTATCAGGATTTCGGATGACTAAAACATCTAGGAAAGCTAAAGAATTATTAGCCTCCATCGTGAATTGTATTTTAGAGTTTATGGAGTTAAGGTGGTCTAAAAATGCAGTTACTTTGTCAGATGGTAAAATTGTGAAAGTGTCGTCTACATACCGCTTGTAGAACCTTGGATTTACAGGAGCAGTAAGAAGGGCTTTCTCCTCAAAGTCCTCCATGAATATGTCGGCGACTATGGGAGACACAGGTGAGCCCATCGCCACACCATCTACTTGCTTGTAGAACTCCTCCTTCCACAATAGATAGCCAGATGTGAGGCAATGTTCAAGTAGTATTGCATATTCTTGAGGCATGTTATTTTCTTCTAGCTTCCTAGTTACAATTGAGATGCAGTCCACAATAGGTAGGCATGTAAATAGTGACTGAACATCAAAACTGACCATAGTTTCATTGTTAGCGAGATGTAGGTCTTTTATCTCACTCACAAAATGGTATGAATCCTTTGTGTGTGCTCTGGTATGTCCTCTCAGTGGTGATAGTATTTTTGCTAAGTATTGTGCCAGCTTATAAGTTGGTGAATCGATCTGGCTCACTATGGGACATAGTGGAGCGTTTGGTTTGTGTATCTTCGGTAACCCATACAACCTCGGTGGTTTGGCACATGATGGTATTAGCGAATTCACGTCGAGATTTAATTTTTCGGAGTATTTCTTTATTAAATCGCTAGTTGTTTTAAGCGTGTTAGTTGTAGGGTCTGTTTTGACCTTTTTATATGTACTTTCGTCCGATAAAAGTTGTTGTATTTTAAAATTATATTCCGACGCGTCCATTACCACCGTAGCATTTCCTTTATCCGCGCGGAGAATCGTGAGTTCTGGTCTGTTCCGTAAGTTATTTAGCGCTATAAATTCGTCTTTGGGAAGATTTGGTTTCGGCACTGAACTACGACGTAACAAGGACGAAATATCTTGACGTATGGCCTCCAAATCTTCCTTACCGATATTATTCTTAAACAGACAATCCTCAACACTGCAGATAATTTCTTCGTACGGGATTTTTCGCGGAGTTAATGCGAAGTTCATTCCCTTCGCTAATACTTTCATTGTGGGTTCGTCCAGTGTATGTTTTGACAAATTATAGACAGTGCGTTGTTTATAGTTTGTGTCTATGGTCAACGGTTGTTTATTGTTCTGGCGTTGACTTGGATGTTTGGCATTTGATTTGATCGTTAATTTTTGGTATTTTTCCATTTGTTTATTTTTGCATTCATTGTATTTTGATGTTTCTCGTTTGTTTAAAGTTTCGATGCAATTATTAAAATCAAATGTCGTTAAAATTGTCTTTAGTTCACTGGACAAATTGTCTATGGTGTTGTTTATGAAATGTAAATCGAACCGTTTCTGCTGAATCACCGTCCGTAACAACTTTTTACTTGCCTGATTTAAGATCTTAGCGCTTCCTCGAATGTCCTTCTTTGTTGATATTTTGACACACGTAGGAATGAGATTATGGTCTCTGCATCTCTTCAAGAAATTTAAAGATGTTATATATCTTGCGCGCTTGGTTTTAAGATCTTCTAATCGGCGAATATATATTCGCCGATTAGAAGAGAATATATCGATAATAATAAAAATAAATTAAAGTAATTAAACGCGATAAAATCCGTAAATAATAGTTTTATTCAATGTGTAGTGTTCGCGTAAATTTAAGAAATCATAACACAAGGTAATTTACAGAAACTTTTGTCACCAACACGTGTTGACACCACAAAAGTTACGTTGGTGGGGAGACCTTGCTTTGGACATGATGTGTCGTTGTCGTGCAGGGCGGCTCATCCGACGTCACCGGAGGGGCTGCTGGTGGAGTTAGAGGCGCTGACGTCAGTGATAGCGCGCGCGTCGCACCGCGAGGTACTGGCGCAGGTGTGCGCGGAGCCGACGCTGCAGCGCTGCGAGGCGGGCCTGCAGCGCCTGCGCTGGCTCATGCTGGCGCTGCTGCCGCGCTTCCAGCAGCCGCCGCCCGCAACGCAAGACGCCACCGACGCGCGCCTCTACTGCAAGGTGCCACTCGCACGCACACGTATATACGCACGTACACACGCGTGTATACAAATACGCACGGGCACATTTTCATTCTCTCACGACATAAAGTTATTAACAATATAAATGCAAACAATTTGCACATCATACATAATTAATAGAGTTGAAGTTATGTGCTATATGCCGACATATGTCGTCATATTTCTGTCGCGCGTGCCTAATATTTAATTATATGTTAGAAATAAAACAGATTGCTTTCTTTATCCTTAACATTTTGTAGAACTACAAAAGTTACCTTGACAATACTTTTTAGTTAGTTAATTTGTAATCTCTTTAAATCTGATCCAAAGAACCATCATAATAACGTATTGGACAGAACATATTTGCACTGCATTTTTGAGATAGTTTATACTTGATTGCTATTGATAAAGCTTATTTATACCACAGAATAAATAATAGTTCAAGAACAGAAGGATCAACCTCTGATAGCAAATTTGCGAGTTTAAACCTAGTTACAACGTTGCTGATGTTCATCAATGCACACCTCGGAAGCGACCTTAGCCTACAAAAAAAGTTATGTGGCGCGCGTATTAAATCAAAATGCACCTTTGATCCACGTGCGAGTGTCTGTATCACTTAGTCCTTTACGCCCACACACAGTAGGAGCGGCCTTAACAAATTAAGGCCGCTCCTACTGTAGGGTTAGGTGTTGTGAGAAAACAAATTGAATCCTTTGATATATTAGTAGGCAGTAGAATACACCGAGATGTTATGTAATGTAGCAATGTACTAGTAATTTGCTGATAATAAGAACATTCGTGTTCAATGTGTGGGAGGTTCTTATGCAACATCTAGAAAAATTAAAATTATAACAATGTGAACGTCTTTGAAATTTAGATAATTTACCAACTTACTATTTTATGTTTTACATTATTTTTTGATATTTACTTACATGCGACATGCGACAGCATTATTAATGAAAGAGTGGCAATGGGAAATGCTACTATTTTTGATATCTTTATTTTATCGACCAAGTGTTTAGCCAATAGCCAGTATATACTGATCTCGCACAAGTAGGCAATAACTAGTACTGGGAGGTCTACTTACACTGAACGATTATTTAAGGTCATTGCCGTTATACGCGAAAAAATCGAAAACTGCGAAGCTGTGGTCGGGTCGCTAGTCAAATAATTATATATATACAGCATGTAATATAATTAACGCACTTTGAGAAAGTAGTTTGTTCAGAACCGTTTACTGAATCGATTCCTATCATTTTATATCATTTTATACGTGGTAGAGCCATGCTGCAGTTATATTAGTGGTATAGTTGTAGCACGAATGGGTCGGCTCCACGACCGGGGAAGGACCACGCTCTCACAGAATACCAGCGTGAAATAGTAGCTTAATGCTGCTGTATTTCGTATGGTGAGTGTAGAGAACCGGAGACCCTTTTTACTGGAAACGAGGCATTCCATCTTAGTCCTCACGGGTGACAACGCATCTGCATTTTGATTTGTAATCGAGGATAGATGTAGATGTCTATGGGCCACAGCAACCACTTACCATCAGGTGGACTGTGTGCTCGTTTGTCACCCTATCCTATAAAATAAAAAAAAATAATATTTTTAATATAGGTAATTTTTTATCCCAAAAATAATTAAAACTATGTAAATTACAGTCACACTAAATCTGTACAGTCAAAACAAGCTGAAAGAGACCGTAACTTAATGCACTAAGACTTTTAAGAGTGCAGTTTTATTTGTATTATTACTAATTCTGTCATTCAATAAAAATAAAGAAAAATGAACTTTATTTCAAGCATGTTAAAGTCTTTGCGTTTGTGGATTTGTACTGTGACCACAACATTCTTCCGGAATTAGTATAACTAATTTGATAAATAATCAGTGCATAAAATGTTTAACTAAAAATTCAGTGTATGTATTATGATTATAACATAATATACTAATTGGGGTGTCATATCAAAGTGCCTAAATACTTTTTGTTAACGTAAGGCGCACGTCAGCTTGAGCCTGCGAGTGACAACCTCATTGAACTAGCTTCTTGTAGGCGGCCGCGCAGCGTAGTTCAGACAGACCTGTTTATACTCTAAATTATAGTTCATTGTTGTTATATGCTAAACGAATATTTTGTTAAATGTTATATGGCTGTAATAATACAAATCGCTCGTCTGCAGATCGTGTGCAACTTGTTGGTGTATGCTCTAAGTGCGTTGGAGAGCGAGGCTGGTTCACGTGAAGCGGTGGGCGCGGCGAGTGCTGCGCGCGTTCTTCTGCAGCACCTGGCGCGGCGCCACCGCCTGCTGGTCAAGCTGCTGGCCACCGTCACGCACCAGCTACACAGCGTGCCCGCCATGACGCTCGACGGTACCGCACTCTCCTTGCTGTGTGTCTCACTCGCATACGCATATGAGTGCAGCGCGCGTGCTGCTGCAGCACCTGGCGCGGCGCCACCGCCTGCTGGCCAAGCTTCTGGCCACTGTCACGCACCAGCTGCACAGCGCACCCGCCATGACTCGACGGTACGGCACTCTCCCTGCTGTGTGTGTCACACGCATGCGCACATGTGCGCAGCGCGCGTGCTGCTGCAGCACCTGGCGCGGCGCCACCGCCTGCTGGCCAAGCTTCTGCCCACTGTCACGCACTAGCTGCACAGCGCATCCGCCATGACTCTCGACGGTACCGCACTCTCCCTGCTCGTCGCTATCAAACGCACAAGCACAGGTCCGCTGGTAGCAGCTGCACAGCTTGCTACGCAGTAAACCCATGAGTTTGTGATCTCTGAAAACAAGCAAAATATATAAGAAAGGTAGATGTATTGTAACATTAGTACCATAAAAATATCCGTAATCAGTAAAATATATTATTATCTATTTAATAACCAATTCTCACGTTTATTTGTGAAATACTAACAAAATATTGTATCTGAGCAGACATGAAGAAGTTACTGGGCGAGGAGACGCCGGCGAGCGCGTCGCCGGTAGAGGTGCGCGCAGGCGTGGTGTCGCTGCTGCGGGAGCGCGTGCGCACGCGGCGCCGCGAGCTGCATTACTGCGCCGGAGCGCTGGCGGGCGCGCTGCAGCTGCTGTGGGCGCACGCGCGGACACACCTGCGCGGTACGTGTGTATGTGAGTGTGTGAGTGCGTGTACAGTACTGCGCCGGAGCGCTGGCGGGCGCGCTGCAGCTGCTGTGGGCGCACGCGCGGACACACCTGCGCGGTACGTGTGTATGTGAGTGTGTGAGTGCGTGTACAGTACTGCGCCGGAGCGCTGGCGGGCGCGCTGCAGCTGCTGTGGGCGCACGCGCGGACACACCTGCGCGGTACGTGTGTGTATGTGAGTGTGTGAGTGCGTGTACAGTACTGCGCCGAAGCGCTGGCAGGCGCGCTGCAGCTGCTGTGGGCGCACGCGCGGACACACCAGCGCGGTACGTGTGTGTGTTTTTGCCTGTGTTTGCGCGTATGTATATCTGGGTGTGTGTGCGTGTGTATGTGCGTGCGTGCGTGCGTGCGTCTGTGAGTACGAGCGAGTGTGCGTGATAACGTGTGTGCATGCTTGCATGAGTGCGTGTGAGCGTGTGTGCTTGTGTACGTGCGTGCGTGAGTGATAACGTGTTTGCGTGTTTACGTTTATAAGTACGTGCGTCCGTGTGTGTATCATTCGCCAACTTTAAGAAACACATGATCGATGATCATATTTTCTTCTTATGATAACGTGTGTGCGCGCGCGTGTGTGTGTGTGTGTGTGCGCGCGTGCGTGCGTGCGTGTGTGTGTGTGTGTGTGTGTGTGTGTGTGTGTGGGGGCGTGCGCGCGCGCGCGTGTGTGTGTGTGTGTGTGTGTGTGTGTGTGGGGGCGTGCGCGCGCGTGTGTGTGTGTGTGTGTGTGTGTGTGTGTGTGTGTGTGTGTGTGTGTGTGTGTGTGTATCACTCCCCAACTTTAAAAAACACATGATCGATAATTATTTTTTTTATAGGATATGGGTGACAAACGAGTACACAGTCCACCTGATGGTAAGTGGTTGCTGTGGCTCATAGACATTTACATCTATCCTCGATTAGGAATCAAAATACAGATGCGTTGTCACTCGTGAAGACTGAGAGGAATGCCTCATTTCCAGTAAAAAGGGTCTCCGGTAAACAAGTTTTCTTCTTACGATATTGTGATAAATATAACGATTTGGTGTTAAAACTGATGATAACCTATGGGCACAGCATGGGGATTGAACCGATGTACAACAGTCGGATTAATGGGATGACGATTCGCTGATGTGACTGTTAATTACAATTGTGAATACCATTTTAGGGGTGAGCGCAATGGATATGATGAAAGGTGGAGATGAGCTGTTGGAACTGCGCAAGGAATTCGTGGCGCTCTTTAACGATCGCTTTGTTGAGGAACTCTTGGAAACTGTCAAGGTATGGTTATATTTTTGATTCCTAATGTTTGTCTCTGATGATGAGATAAGGTCAACTTGTTTGCTTAGGAGTTCGTCCTGGGTTGGTACCACCGTCTTTTTGAGTTGGTTCTATCTACAACGATCTTTTTCTGTTGCCAAGCAATACAAACAAGTCTGTGTTTCTGTTAGAAAGATTAAGAGGTGTTATAATTACTGTAATGGTATATAGTTTAAGTAAAGCGACGCGTAAGCAAAGACTGTTTTATAACTTTGTTGGCATTATCATTGTATATCAGACAATGTAAGATGTTATGGTAGAAATAGAAATAGATGATGTTATGGTTGAATGGTAAACGACGAGCTTTATTGATACCCGCTTTGTCATACATATATGAAAAATATGTAGAAAAAAGTTCGAAGATGTCCTTCAATCTCAATCTGAATTAAATCCATAAGTCTGTCAGTTTGAGTATATTTTCCATTCCTTTTATTAGTAGATTGTGCTGTACTCTAGCATTCGAACTCAATGGTTTGCGTGCGAACGGCAAGGGAATAGAAGTCTTTCCGTCTGAATACAATCTAGGTGTCCTAAAGGCAAGAGTGAATAGGCTTTTGGTACGCTAAGACAGTGCGATTTACTATTTAGGACTTACCAGCAACACTTACCACGTAGCAGTGCAGTAAATTACTGTCTTATAATAGGTAAAAATATAATAATCATTTTGTATTTTACAGAACGAGCCGCCAATACAGCGAGGATTCGTGGAAATTCTCCTCAAAGACATCAAGACAATGATACAGTTCTCGCCGCTCTAACGAACTAATTTTGTTGATTTTGTAATAAATTTTGATACGTGTCACTCCAATCGCATTTGTAAATCTGTTTTGATTAAATGATATTTGTAATATAATATTTGTTGTATCTTTACGGATTAATAATTCGGCATATTGCACCACAAGTGAAAAGGTATTTTTTTAAATCGGTTTATTTTGTGAACATGGGGTTAATTTACAAATCTCGATATGTAGGTACATAGTAAAATATAAGGTTGCCAAGTGTTGGAGAATCTATCACTTTCTTTGAAATATTCACCAGAAATATCCCTGAGAGAAAGAAAACGATAATAATGTGACTACTGATTCGGTAACAGGACGAATAATGAATTTAAACTTGGTAGAGTCACTCTGCAGCCATATTATGATTTGCAGCACGAATGGGTCGACTCGATCGGGGTAGGACCACGCTCTCATGGAATACCAGCATAAAATAGCAGCCTAATGCAGCTGTGTTTCGTATGGTGGGTGTAGAGAACTGGAGACCCTTTTTACTGAAAATGAGGCATTCTATCGTAGTCCTCACGGGTGAAAACGTATTTTGATTCTTAATCGAAGATAAATGAAGATGTCTATATGTCATAGCGGAATGTGTGATCGTTTGTCACACCATTCTATTTTTAAAAAAATCTGCTATATGTTCATATATATCTGACTACAAACAGGTAAAGCCGTTTGTTGTTGGTTACACTTAGGTGTATTCGATTTATCGATTATTCAAGGGTAATGCCAGAAGAAATAATAAACCGGTTAAATAATCGAAATTCAAATCATATTCACCCTATTTTTCGAACGGCAATATAAAAATTTTAGTACGCATCTTTGACCTTGTCACTTCGCAATGTCATAGGTTATGGTGGATAAAATTTGAATTTTGATAGATTTTAAGCATTGACTTATATATTACTAGCGTATTTAATTAATTTATTTAATTCAAAATTTTATTTTTTTGTAAAATATTAGTGCCATAGCCTTCTACTCCGTTCACATGTTACACCGTATTTTTTCCAGACGGTAAAAAATTTCATCTAGTAAGTATATAAGGACGGGAAAAAGCTTATTACGAATATATACAAATCTTTTACATACAAATTTATGATATTTTTTTCAAAAATTTTAATTACAATTAGTTATAATATACGTGTGTTCAAAAAGTAAGGTGACTTTATATTTTTATGAAAAACTATTTATTTATTCATCAATATTTATGTTGTCCCCTTCAAAGTAATCCCCCTCAGATATACTTAATACACTTGTGCCAACGCTTTTTCCAATCGTCAAAGCATTTCTGATAATCACTTTCTGGTATAGCCTTCAGCTCTTTCAGCGATGCAGTTTTTATCTCTTCAATCGTTGCAAATCTTCGTCCTTTCATAGATCTCTTCAGTTTTGGGAACAGGAAAAAGTCACATGGGGCCAAATCCGGTGAATATGGTGGCTGAGGCATGATTGTAGTGTTGTTTTTGGTCAAAAAACGTCTCACAAGCAACGATGAGTGAGCAGGTGCATTATCGTGATGCAAAAACCATGAATTGTTTACCCACGATTCGGGACGTTTCTTACGTATTGCTTCTCGCAAATGGCGCATAACTTCAAGGTAATACTCCTTATTGACCGTACGACCTTGTGGCAAGAACTCATGATGCACCTCACCCCTACAGTCGAAGAAAACTGTAAGCAAAACCTTCACATTTGATCGAACTTGGCGTGCTTTTTTTGGTCTTGGTGATTCAGTGTGCTTCCACTGGGACGATTGAGTCTTAGTTTCGACGTCATAACCGTATACCCATGTTTCGTCACCTGTTATGACCCTTTTGAGCAAATCTGGGTCGTTGTTGACATCATCCAATAGCTCTTGAGCGATTGTCATGCGACGGTTCTTTTGGTCGAAATTGAGCAATTTTGGAACAAATTTCGCTGACACACGTTTCATGCCCAAAATATCCGAAAAAATTTCATGGCAAGAGCCAACCGATATGCCAACATCCTCCGCAACTTCTCTGATAGTGATTCGACGATTTTCCAAAACAATTTTCTTCACTATTTCAACGTTTTCATCGGTTGTTGACGTGCTGGGGCGTCCAGAGCGAGGTTCGTCATTGGCATCTTCTCGGCCATCTTGAAAGAGCTTGTACCACTTATAAACGTTTTTTTTACTAAGAGTAGACTCACCGTATGCCACTGTCAACATTTCAAGTGTTTTGGAGCACGTAATTCCATTTTTTACACAAAATTTGATGCAAATTCTTTGATCCATTTTTTTGATGATGAAGATGAAAATCGCCGAGCACACCAAAGTACGTCTGACCTTTGTAACTGTCAAAAATAAACTAAACATGCTATACACTTTAAACTTGAAACATATGCTCAGGACATGTGTACCAACGCAACAAAATACAAAAATCGAAAATCGAATGTGCGTTGCGCGCGAAATTCAAAAAGTCACCTTACTTTTTGAACACACCTCGTATATGTGACGTTTTGTTCGATAACTTGTTTACATCTTGTAGGCAGTGACATAATCCCGTTGCTGTAGAAATCTTGGGATTTCTGATCAAAAAATGCGAGAAGTAGTTTTGACAGTTCTCTCTTGATGTTAACCTAACTCTACCCAAATAATTCCGAAGAGACCGAAACATGTAAAAGTCTGAGGGTGCAAGGTCAGGACTATATGGTAAATAAATTAACATTTTCCAACCAAGCTCTCTCAACTTTTGCTGGGTGGCCAAAAATATGTGTGGTCTGGCGTTATCACGATGAAAGACCACCCCTCTTTGTTGATAAATTCCAGTAGTTTTTTCTCAATTTCTTGCTTGAGTCTCATTAGTTGGTGGCAGTACCAATCCGAATTGATGGTTTTTCTCGGCGGTAAAAACTCATAATATACGATGATCTTCCAATTCACCATATACAGCCTACTACATCTACACCAAAATCACCCTATTGCGTGTTAATCCGAGTTTTGCTACAGTCTAGAGCTTGACTACCCTTTGACCATGATCTTTTTCGCACGTTCTTGTCGTAGGTGATCCATTTTTCATCACCAGTGATCAATCTTTTCAAAAATGATTCGGTTTTATTACATTTCAATAGAGAATCGCAAATGAGTAAGTATACGATTTATTAGGTTTCTTTCGGTGAGTTCGTGTGGTACCCAAATATCGAGTTTTTTTTTGTAAAGTCAGACTTTTTCAAATGGGTTAAAACTGTTTGTGGTCAATTCTCAACTCCTGGGCTATGTCGTAATCAATAGTATGCCGATCTTACTCCAATTTTTCAAAAATGGCTTCGACTTTATCCGTGTGAGGGTCACCAGAGAGCTGCATCATTGGCATCAAAATTCCCGGACTGAAAACACTTGAACCAACTTTGTGCTTCTCTTACTGACACTGCATTAGGTTAATAAAGTCACATTTATTTTCGCGTCTTGAGTCGCATTTTTCCTTTTTTGTAATAATACTTCATGCTGCGGCTACACTAACTAGCAACGTCAATGCCCATAAACGCAACAATTATTACCTTAAATTTAACGCGATAAAATGAGTGGCTACACTTGAACGGTCAACGTCGTTTCCCGTTGAACGGCATTAAATTTGCCGTTGAACGGCGTTAAATTTGTCGTTGATAATGTTTCGACCGGGGAAGGACCACGCTCTCACAGAATACCAGCGTAAAATAGTAGCTTAGCTAGCTAGCTGCTGCTGTGTTTCGTATGGTGAGTGTAGAGAACCGGAGACTCTTTTTACTGCAAACGAAGCATTCCATCCTAGTCCTCACGGGTAACAACGCAACTGCATTTTGATTCGTAATCGAGGATAGATGTAGATGTCTGTGGGCTACAGCATCCACATACCATCAGGTGGACTGTGTGCTTGTTTGTCACCCTATCCTATAAAATAAAAAAAATAAACAAAGAAAAAATGAGTACAAAGAAAAAGAAGATGGTGGATGCTACAAATGCACAGGAAACGTACACTGTAAATATATTTATGTTTTATTTTGTTTTCCCGCACCCAAAATGTACTAGAAAGACGTCCAATGGTTTAAGCTAAATAATAAGTAAATATATTTTAATGAAGTAATAACTAATAAGTCAATCATAAATACTGGTCAAGTGCGAATTAGATACACGTACCTACTCAGGGTTTCGTACCACTGTACACCATGAATTTTGACCTGCTGACCTTGTTTTTTTTTCTCTTGCTTATTTTTCTTAGTTTCATACCGTAAATTAAAGTACTTTTGAAGTAATTTTATTTAATTCAATCTCGAAAAGCTTTTTTATTACTCCACTCCTTCGCAACCATACGTGCAACCCCGTGCCACTCACCGTGCACAATGAGACAAGCGTAGTGTGACCGCTTCAACGCGATAATTCGCGCGTTAATCCTTTGATGTACCGCCACTCGAGTTATCGGCAAACGGGAAACGGCATTGTTAATGCCGTTGAAAATTATCGCGTTAATTCGTGGCCACACCTACATTCAACGTCCATCAACGCGATAATTAACGGCATTTCTCCTGAGTGTGTCCGGGCCATCAGAATGTATCGAATTTTTTCAGACTCAACAATTAAAAATAGTGGAAAAGTCACTGACCTCTATACAGGATGTTAGTGTAAACACCGTTGTCCTTGAAATCAGTGGTTTGGTTTCACTTATAGAACGTAAATTCAATGAAAAATAACGACGTTTTTTTAGTAAAATCTCAATTTTTTCTTAATTCCTCAATTTTTGCTTGTCCTAAGTCAGGATGAAAGTACGAAGGAAAAGTTAGGTACATCACGGGTTATGTGTACCTATTGTGTTTTTACGAGTAAGTATGTTGAATGTTGTGTAAGTAGCTAGTGCGGGTGGTATTCTTTACAGTGATTACGTCACTCGGGCGCATAAGGTATCCATGAATTTACGGACGGTGTCGGACAGAAACTTTTTAAATTTTATGAAAGAAAATAGCTTTTTTTTAAATTCATTGAATTTACGTTCTATAAGTGAAACCAAACCACTGGTTTAAAGGACAACGGTGTTTACACTAACAACCTGTATATACACTTGTATATATAGAGGTCAGTGGGAAAAGTGTTTTTTACATTTTCTTTTTTTGTCTTAATGTCCTATGTGTATTGATATTAAAACTAGCCAGATACTAACGTAAGTTACACCAAAGAGATTTTTCTTCAATTTTATACATTTTTGTCTAAAGAACTTAGTGTAGGTTAAGTTTTGAATATTGGTACCTAATATATTTTATATTCAATAAGGGTAAAACGAAAAGAGTACAAAAGAAACCATATCTGCTTAATTGAATCTGAAACTCTCATTCATAAAATATTTTGAAATTCTGTTTTCAAACCGACTGCTTCTGGAGCATAGAGTTTCTATGGTGGTAGCCCCTCATTGTATCAAGGATGCAACATAAATGCATCGATCGAGCACCGATTGACCAGAAAAGGAGCTAACTCTAATTTTATTAAATAACACGCTACTCATGTACAATACAGAAATTTTCGATATTGTAGGGTTAATATTAAAAAGTAAAAGGATCCAATAATAATACAAGTCGAACTTTAGGTAAAATTATTGTATTTTCGCTTAGTATTATTACGATAATAGGTATATACTACAAACTATGAAATAATGATACAATTGGGATAATTATACCACGAAATCCGATCCTGGTTACGTCGTGTTAAAATATGACGTTTGTATTATGACAGATGCGCTACTATTTCTTGTATGAAAAACTTATGAGTAAAACATTTAGATGGGGCTATCTTTCCTTTTGAAATCATTGTATTTTCCACGTTCCTTTTGTATTTCCCTGATTTCAGTAATTTTTTTCAGGTTTTTAATAATTTTGTAACACATGTTTTCTATATTTTATGTATATCTTTAGTTTTATACTATCTGGTAAGTTTTTAGTTCTCATAATATGTTATTTATTTTATTTATCTTTTTTGCTGATAAATGTTACGATGTTACTAAGAGTACTCCTCTTGTTAACCACGATTTGAGAGGTTGGTGGCCTTTTAGTCATCGTTTAGATTTTTGTTCGTTGTGAGTTCTGTTTAATCAATGAAAAGGGTTTATCCGTGAAAATAAACGCTCGGGGCAAACGGAGCAATAAGACCAAGGCGACCCCTGCCACGCTGTCCGTGAATTTCTGCAATATCAGGGGACTTCACTCTAACCTAAACACCGTCCACTACCATCTCGAGATGGCGAAGCCGGCTCTGCTCTTTCTGACCGAGACGCAGGTGTCCTCTCCGGCTGATGTCTCATATCTCTCCTACCCGGGGTACAAATTGGAACACTCCTTTGTGCCTCGGGCTGGAGTTTGCGTTTACGTCAGAGAGGACATCTGTTCTCGATGCCTCGGCAGACTTGAAGGTTCAGACCTGTCCATCCTTTGGCTACGCGTAGACAGCGACGAACATCCACGCGTCTACGGGTGCCTCTATAGGTCCCATAGCGGTAACGAAGAAACAGACCGACTCTTCGACCACGTTCAAATGGCTACAGAGTCGTTGCTACAGCAGCATCCCCTCCGCAGAGATCGTGTTCCTCGGCGACTTTAACGCCCATCACGCCGAATGGCTTGGTTCACGTTTAACCGATCATGCTGGGAGATCTGTTCATGATTTTGCCTTGGCATATGGTCTGACACAACTGGTTACTTCGCCTATGCGGATTCCAGGTGTGGAGGATCATGCACCTTCCCTGTTGGACCTTCCGGTGACCTTTCACCCGGACGGATATCAGATTTCCGTCGAAGCCCCTTTAGGCTCCTCGGACCATTGTCTTGTCCGGAGTGTGGTGCTACTCACGCTGAAATCGCAGTTGCATTCTTCAGGCTGCCGCCGTGTTTGGCACTATAGGTCAGCCGATTGGGATGGGATGCGGTCTTTCTTTGCACCCTACCCTTGGAGGCGGGTTTGCTTCTCGCCGGACGATCCCAACGTTGTTGCGGATTCTGTCGCTGATGTGGTACTTCAGGGTATGGAACTTTTTATTCCTTCCTCTGTGGTGCCCATTGGAGGCAAATCTCAGCCATTGTTTGGTCGCTCCTGTAAAATAACATCATGCTTTAAGCAGGAGTGCTACCGAGCCTGGGCTGACGCATCAGCGTCCCGGGATGTAAACACCAGCGCTATAAAAAAGAAGTATAAATCCGCCTCTAGATCCTTCAAAAGAGTCATTGCCAAGGCAAAGTCAAAGCACATAGGCAGAATTGGCGAGAAACTAGTTCGCCTTCCTTCTGGAACCCGTGCATTCTGGCCTCTCGCCAAGGCTGTCCAGGGGAATTTCTGTCAGCCATCTCTTCCATCTCTGCACAGGGAGGACGACTCACTGGCCCATACCGCAAAGGAGAAAGCCGATCTTCTAGGCTCTTTCTTTGCGTCCAACTCGACTCTCGATGACGGGGGGAGTACGCCGCCGACCATCCCGCGGTATGAGTGTTCCATGCCGGAAGTGCAGTTCACACAGCGCTCGCTTCACAAAACACTCCTCTCCCTGGACATCCACAAATCGAGTGGCCCTGACGGAATCCCCCCAATTGTGCTGAGGACGTGTGCTCCAGAGTTGGCACCGGTTTTAATGCATCTTTTCCGGTACTCCTACTCCCTAGGCGTAGTCCTAAAATCATGGAAGACGGCTTTTGTCCACCTGATCCCTAAAAAAGGCGACCGCTCAGACTCGTCCAACTACCGGCCTATCGCCATCACCTCCTTGTTCTCCAAAACAATGGAGTCCATTGTAAACTGCCAGCTCATGAGGTACCTTGAGGATCACCAGCTGCTTAGTGACCGCCAATACGGTTTTCGCCGTGGTCTGTCAGCTGGTGATCTTCTGGTCTACCTAACTCACAGATGGGCGGAGGCAGTAGAGTCCAAGGGGGAGGCATTGGCCGTTAGTTTGGACATTGCGAAGGCCTTCGATCGGGTTTGGTACAAAGCGCTTCTTTCGAAGCTCCCTTCCTATGGGCTTCCCGAGAAATTGTGCGATTGGATCACCAGCTTCCTTGCAGATCGGAGCAACAAGGTCGTTGTAGACGGTGCAAGCTCCGATTGCAAGCCATTCCATTCCCATTCCACATCCCAAAGACCATTCCCAAGGGAGAAGGGATATATATATACATAAAATACACGATTTCGCTCTCCCACATTTAAAAAAATGTGGACACGGTTCAACCCACGCCGTTGCGGTGAGCGCTGAGCGCCAACCAACTCACGCCCTCCTCCCGAAGGGGACGTTAAGTTAAGAACTGGAAAGTTATTTTTCGTAGTGGTAGTGGTAGTACACAAATAACTGGCGAACCAGTAACAGAGGGCCTGGCCTCTTAGTAGTGCGTAAGCACAAACATAGACTGAAGTCGCGCATGTCAATGCATGTAAATGCCATACAGAATACGATCAAATCCAACCACAGTAAATATACGTCACACGGTTTAAGCAAATAGGCCACACTGGCCATAAAATCCTTCCGTAAGCGCCACCACCTGCCAGATTGCCGTTCCTGCAGACGTGATGTAAGTGTATGGCATCACCATCGATTGCATGAGTCTACCGCTAACCTCAAGGGAATGGGGTCCCACGTTGCTCGGCTTTCGGCCGCAGATGTAAGGGTCTTCTCAGATCCTCCCTCTGGCTACCACCCGCGTGAGGTCGGCACATATATGCTCCACCAACCAATATGTACAATGGCAGATATAGTTAAAAGGCTGTAAGATAAGATAAAGATATAAAGTTAAAGGTAATAGTAATAATTTGCCATCAAAGGGTTTGTGTCACTGACGTTGAGCATATGCATTTTCTTTTTTTAAAAAAACGTTACCCCTACACTAGGATTTTCTCCTGTATCGTGGGGGCAGTTTACAAACATAAATTGCACAAGGACAAACATCCAGACCCGGAACAATTATTTATAGACCATACAAATACTTGTTCCGTGCGGGATTCGAACCCGCGACCCCCAGCGCAGTCACTCACACTACGCCACGGAGTCGTCAGATTTTTCTATCATGTTTGTCCCACCCACCGACAAGTTGCCTTCAATCACTCGTAGGTGTGAAAGTTACAGAGATATATTATTATGTTGTTAAACTATTATGTTGTTAAACTTCATGGAGGTCAGACAGTCTGAATCCCCGTAATGAAGGGACCCGACTTGGGCAAAACTACTTAAGTGTGAGCCAAACCAAGACGCATGCACTTGGTAAAAAGTCATTTAGAATGCAATGCTGTGGTTTGGTCACCACATGAAGCCAAATATAAATTAATGTTAGAACGTATTCAGAACAGTGAGATTTATGTATTTTAAACAATATGGTGTGTACCCGGATTATCCACTGTTATACCCTACTTCTATACTAGGCATGATAGGCTATGAAAAACTAGAAATAAGAGGGGAAGTTGCTCTCGCCACTTACTTACTAAATGTGATCCGTGTTAAAATACATAACCCCGGTATTCTACAGACAGATTATATATATATATATATATATATATATATATATATATATATTCACATATACACAAAAATGAAAAAGTATGTAAACACATCCACACATGTACAAAAGTACTCAAATTATCTGAAGCAACTCACCTACTCTGCCCCTCCCTTCACCACAACAACACAGAGCTCATCTTGTCAGATGGATATATTATATCCCCTCCATGTGGCGATCTGTGAGGGCAACAAAATCCACTACCAAACATGGGCCTATGTTTGGTAGTGGATTTTGTCAGACCTTCACGAGTCCACTGCTGAAAGGGGCGTTCCTAAGGGGAGGCCTATCCCCTTAGGAACGCCATTAAGCACGGTCCCGAGCCACCTACACCCGTTCACTTCCTGTATGTCTTGTGGGGTCGTCACTCCATCTAGTAGGAGGACGCTCTACACTTTGCTTGCCGGTACGAGGCTGCCACTCGAGAACCTTTTTCCCCCATCGGTTGCCGGTTCTTCGAGCTATATGTCCGGCTATTGACACTTCAGCTTACTAATCTGTTAGGCCATCTCGGCTAATCTTGTTCTACTTCGGATATCCTTGTTTTTAAATCTAGCACACAGAGAAACCCCGAGCATAGCCCTCTCTAGAGCTCACTGTGAGACTGTGAGCTTCCTCAAACGGCCAGTAGTAAAGGACCACGTCTAAGCTATTTTTGAGGTTTTGAGGTATGCCTGACGATAGGACGTGTCCTAGTCTCCCGAACGCTGTCCAGCCGAGTTTTAAAAAAAAAAAAGAATATTAACAATGCTATAAACATTACTAATATTCCCTTTAACCACTCGTGGTAAGCTTAAATTGATTGTGTTACGAGTGGTTCACGATTCGAACCCACGACCTTTTTGAGTTCGCAGTCCGCGCCCTGCTATTAGGCTACTGTCGCTTTTTAAAGTTGAGTTGAATCCGTCAATTGTCCTCTCGGTCAAAGTTGGACTTACCAAGTTGGACTATTTGTCTAAGGTAAACATACTCGTCAACAATTCGCGCTTAATGCTCATAACAACTACCGGTATAGGTCTGACATGGGCGTGACACAAGACTTTTGTTTTGTCCATGTTCATCTTATGATCTATCAATTGGGAGACACTATCGAGTTCATTGAGAATGGTGTTTGGGTCTTCCAGCGATTCTGCCATAAAGACTATATCGTCGGCAAATCGAAAGTGAGCGATGTACTCGTCTTTGAATTTAATACCGTATATTTTCCACTCCAGAAGCTTGAAAACATCTACCGAAGAAGCGGTAAAGAGTTTCGGAGATATTAAGTCACCCTGTCTTACATACCTCTCTGCAGTTGGATAGGTTTCGTACTCTGATTCTGTTCTCGGATAGCCATCGTAGCCCAACTGTACAAACACTCTCGGCATTCAACAAACGACTCATCAGCACTTCAATATACCGACAGTCAACTTGGCACCGCTAAAGGGACTGCAGCAACTCAAATTTCGACGGACACAAAGGCTTTCTCATATCCACATACGTAAGAAAAGTGGCAGATTTTACTCTTCGGTCTTCTGTAAATTTTGTTGAAGGGTATGTATGTGATCTATTATATGTATGTAAGCTTTTACGGAAACCGGCTTGTTCAGGAGGCTGGAAGTCGACGACTCTGCGTGCCAGACGATTCATAATGACTCTCGAAAACAGCATGTGGACGCGGCTCACAAGTGTAATTGGTCTGTAGAGCGTTGTCGTCTTTCTTGAAGTACAAGACCACCGCACTTCTGCTCCACCCCTTCGGAGTAGTTCCACAACTGAAGACGGAATTAAAGAGCCTCTGAAGAACTTAAAGTAACCGGTTTTCTACCCGCTTTCAGAAGTTTCACTATAATTCCATTCTCCCTTGCTGTTTTTAAGGTGCTGGAGACTCATTATAATTTTTCGTCGGATAAAACTCGCTCTTGGATCGTTACTCACACTAGCGTGTAGTTTCAACGCTGACGTGTAGTACAGTGCCCATAAAACTTCTTGATCTCCCTCAAAATCTCAGGTTTCCCGAAAATGATGCTGCTACATTTGATCTTCAGCTTCGACAGTTGGCTCTTTCTGGCAGACAGATCTCTGGCAAAGACTTTAGAGCCTTGGTTTCGCTCAATCACCTCTTCAATACGAGCTGTATTGAAGTTGCGTATGTTTCGCCGCATCTATTTGGAGATCTGTCCGTTATGTTGCCTGTATGCTTTGAATTAAACCACTAATACGGAATTTATCTAATATAAATAATATATATATATATATATATATATATATATATATATATATATATATATATATATAAAATTTTGCTAACGTAACGAAACTTATTGAAAAAATATTTTACTTTAGTTACGAATTATATTACACATACACCGCCTCAAATACACGTGAGAATATATCCGTAATTCGTATAAAACACTTGTTGAATAAAACTAATTTTTACGGTTTTTATCGCGTTTATTTAACTTATTTTTGATTCCTGACGTTTCGGGTGCTTTACAGTACCCAGGTTCACGGTGGGGTGGGGTGGGGGGTCTGAGATATCTGACGTCCCAATGTCATAGTTAGCCCGGCTACCTTCAGTTTTTAAATATAAATTTTTGGTCCGATCTACCCAGAACGAGCATACAGTATCTTGAAGTCTTGCAGTGGTATGTTTGGGTTTGGATTTAATTTTGTTAATTATAGGATAATGGTGAGGACGATCTTGAACATGTTTACAGACTGCAGACTTCCCAGAGCGTCTGTGCTTCACGTCAGCTATATGTTCTTTCAGGCGGGTTTTTATGGATCTTTTTGTTCGTCCTATGTAAGAGAGACCACATTCACAATCTAGCTTTTACACTCCAGCATCTTGGAGAGGAATATTACACTTGACGGATGGTAAAAATTAACTAATCTTCTTCGGCGGCCTGTAGTATGTAGTATAATTGTAGTAAGCTCGCTTCAAGATGTAGCCAACCCTGTCTGTGACTTTCCTGCACAGCAGGCACACGCTCGACTGTGACCGGCTCCACTCGGTCACTGTGACGCACGCGCGGGACCCGAAGCTTGTTTTCTTGCAATACTTGCTTAACGTGATGAAGCTCGGTGGCCAGATGTTTTCTGTCACAGATTCCTTGCGCTCTGTGAAACAAACATTTATCCACGGTAGCTAACTGTGAAGGAAAATGGTGAGATTCACCATTTAAATATCGGATGATATGGGTTTTTTTCCTATGAAACAGTGTGACCAATAGTATTATGAGGATCTCAGATGATTAAAACATCTAGGAAAGCTAAAGAATTATTTGCCTCTGAATTCTATTGTGAATTGTATTTTTGAGTTTATGGAGTTAAGGTGGTCTAAAAATGCAGTTAATTTGGCAAATGGTAAAATTGTGAAAGTGGCGTCTACGTACCGCTTGTAGAATCTTTTATGTATAATTATATTATCCTAAGTCCGTAAAAACTACATAGTTTTATTAACATGTGCAGCATTTTCGTAAATATAAGAAATCATTTTCAATTTGATAAGCTTATCTAGATAGGTGTCATGCCTATGAAAATAATATTCTTTGTCTAACGACTTTGTGTAATGCCGAATTTGTCGCCCAGGTACCAAGTATTTTATATTTTGTGGTATATGCATAAGTGTTTTATAATGATTTCTTAAATTTACGCGAACACTACACATTGAATAAAACTAATTTTACGGTTTTCATCGCGTGTATTTAACTCACTTTACTTATTTTTAATTCCCGACGTTTCGGGTGCTTTACGGCACCCATGGTCCCCAGTCCTCCACGTGACCATGGGTGCTGTAAAGCACCCGAAACGTCGGGAATCAAAAATAAGTAAAATCAGTTAAATAAACGCGATAAAAACCGTAAAAATTAGTTTTATTCAATAAGTGTTTTATACGAATTACGGATATATTCTCACGTGTATTTGAGGCGGTGTATGTGTAATATTTCGTAACTAAAGTAAAATATTTTTTCAATAAGTTTCGTTACGTTAGCAAAATTTTATAAAAATTACGATTTGAACAATTTTTTTTGGTAAGCTGGAAGATGTTTTCGTACTGTCATTATGGAATCCGTTGAAAGGCGTTAACACTAGTAAGTGGTAAACGCTATCAATAAAATCTTTATCTGTTTTTTTTAAATATTTTTGTATAATTTCCCATTTTGTTAGCAGTTAATGTACCCAATAGGTCCGATTTATTGAAAATTTCAATATATTTCTAAGTAATAATAAGATAGTAAGTAAAAATAATAACACCGATTGTACGGTTTATAAATATAAAATATTGTTACGAGCTTGAGGTTCGTGACAATAAAAATTGCCGATAGAATTACCTAAATTAACACTTTAATTTTCTTTACACAAATTGAAACTTAAAACACCAATAATTAAACACACTAATTCACTTTATTCCGCTCCGAAGCTTCGCTTGTCTCGCCAAATTCAATACTTCCCCGATCGCGTATTGCAGCGCCTTTATATAGGGCTCTTCCATGAAAACATCCAGAATATTCCAGAATATTCGAGTAAATACGCGCGCCAACCGACCAAGCGCAGTAAGATCGAGTGTAGAGCTTCTAGAAAGCTTAATTCTTCTGTTCGATAGTAGATGGCGCTGTTGGTTGAAAGAAGAGTCATTTATTTTCTGGAAAGCTTTCCTCGCTCTGTTACCCGACACCAGATGGCGCTAGTGCCATCGTCTTGTTCGCGCAACAATATTATGTATGTGTGTATGCGACCCGCGTGAGCGCTAAAGTTAGATTTTTAATTTGGCAAGTTTTGTATCTGACTAAATTGTTTGTAGTGAAAAATAGAACAACTTAAAAAATTTAAATTTTACGTTTCCATTTAATATCATCATTCTTTTCTCATCATTACAGCCCCTCACAAGTCCACTGCTGAACACAGGCCTCCCCCACAGTTTGCCTCATGGAGATGATATTCGCCTTAGTTGTCATACTAGGCAGTGCCAGTCTTAATATACTTTTGTTTTTTTAAGTTTTTTCACTAACATAAGTTTTTTAACAATATTACCCTATACCCGAGTAACTGTAATTCGATCCCCGCCGATAATTTTGCGAGGAAATCTGCACGTCTCAGGAATAAACATATTTCGAAGACATGTGAAGTCCGCCAAAACGAACTTGAGCAGTGATGCGTTGTAATTGTTTCATAACCCTTTCTGAAATTAGAGCAGGCCTGTGCCCAGCAGTTAATGTAACTAGCTTTAAGTTTATGGTTAAATATATTTTATTCTCAAAAGAAATATACATTTCACTTAATGAGAGGTTACAATAGTCAAGTTATAAATGGGTTATGAGCATACAGATAGCAAAAAAAGAATACATACATATATATTAACATTAAAAAGGGAGGAAAGAGTTTCGTGACATACAACTTCTTACTAGTTTAGGCATACAACTTAATACTTCCAATATTATCGTTTTGTGTATTGATGTACAAGTTAGCAATCTTTTAGTAGATAGTAATAGATAAAGTGGGTAGTAAGTAAGGTATTTGTTATCGTTACCGATAACGCTGATTAGCGGTCGGCATATGGACAGGGTCGGATTTAGAACTTATTCATTATATGTTGTTTTAGTTTGCTTTTAAAGATGTTAAAACTATTTAATATTTTTATTTCTTGTGGTAGTTTATTATATATTTTAACTTCATCAAAAAGTATGCTCTGCTTACCATAGTTTGTTCGTACCATAGGTATGTAAATATTACGAGTATTAGTGTTGCGAAGTACTTTCTTTCCTTTGCCTTTATTTGTTATAAATTTTAATTGTGTGTGTATTTTATTATCTAAAATTTTCTTTATTAGAATACAAGTATTATAGCAATATGTTTGATAAATATTCATAATTTTGGTTTCACTGTACAGTTTGTCTGTTGGTGTAAAGAAGTTATATTTGAATAATAGTTTTATTATTTTATTTTGGTTTATTTGTAGGTCCTTTAATGTTGTTTGGTAGGTGCACCCCCAAATTTCAACTAGATAATCCAGATGTGGTTTGACTAAAGCATTATAAATTGTTCGGCGAACACGGTAAGGAAGGCATCGAATACAACCATAAAGTGAACCCAGTAGAGAAGATAGTTTCGATCTTATTTTGCCTATATGACCCTTCCATGACAAGGTTTTATCTAGTACTAAGCCTAAATATTTCTCTTCGGCTGACTCGTGTATTGTAGAGTTGTCAATGGTGAGAGGGGAATAAGTGCAAATGTTTTTGTTTTTGGGTTTAAATATCATGTACGAGGTTTTTGATGTATTTATTGTAAGCAAATTGGATTGTAACCATTTATGTACTATATTTAGATCTACTTGGGCTCGTGCGATAACTTCTTCTATGGAACGTCCAAAGTAGAAAATACAGGTATCATCTGCATATAAAGAAATTTCGCCATTTAATTTAAGATCAGTTATGTTATTTATATAAATCAGGAAAAGAAGTGGGCCCAATATAGAGCCTTGGGGAATACCGTACGTAATGGGTTGTGGGGAACTTTGATAGTGACCAATCTTTACAATTTGATATCTTTTATTTAGATAAGTTTCAAAAATTTTTAAGGCATGGCCGTTAATACCTATATGAGAAAGTTTCTTTAATAGTAGTGAGTGACTTATTGAATCAAACGCCTTTTTTAGGTCAATAAAAATTCCAAGCCCTAAGTTTTTTGCATCAATGTTTTTTTATTTTGGTAATCAAATCTACCGTTGCGGCTAAGGTATTTGACGTAGGCTGGAAACCATACTGAGAGTTTGAAATAAAGTTAATTGATGTTAGGTATATATTTAAGCGGTTATATATTACTTTTTCAAAAATTTTGGAAACTGCTGGTAAGACAGAGACAGGACGGTAGTTACTGGGGTCACTTTTCGTACCTGATTTGTATATAGGTGTGACTTTAGCTGTTTTCACTTCATCTGGAAATGTTCCGCTTTCAAGACAATCATTTATACAAGAAGTAAGCCTTGTAAGAATTAAGTCCTTAATACACTTTTTTTTTTCAATTTATTTATCAGATCAAACAAAAATTACATTCCATATAGGCTTAATTAACATCTAAAAACCACAGAGGTTTACCTTGATGCTTAATAATTAAATTTAGGTAAGCGAATTATGTACAAAACACAGTCTAATTCAATAGTTAGGTATATGAGTAGGTAGAAGATGTAACAAGAATATAAAGACTAAAAAGGTAAGTTAACAACTTAGTTAAAGTCAGAAGTAGCAAGGTAAAAGGTAAAAGTAAAAGTAAGAGCTAGGCAGGTAGTACATTATTATTAAGTAGATATAGTATGTAATTATAATTTAGATAGGAAAAAGCTTTTGAGTTTAGTTTTAATATTTTGTTGTGATACTTTTTCGCGTATATCGAAAGGTAAGTTATTTATTAAATGCGGTATCAGATAAGCAGCCGTCCGTTGCCCGTACACATTATTAGCAGTGATATGCCGGAGTCGGTTTTGTGTCATAGCGCGCGTACGTACTGGATGTTCTATAAATGATTTTAAACTGTCGCAAAAGAAATATTTTTTAAATAACTTGAATTTAATTTGGTCATAAACTGGTAAGATTTTACAATGTTTAAAAATCGCATTTTCATCATTATCAGTTAGGACATGTATATTAGGGGATATAATATTTTTGAGAATACTACATTGAAGATCATAGATCTGTTTTAAATATGATTTGTACGTCCGATCATAGCTCGACAAGCCATATTGAATATAAGATTCAGCCAGGGAGTTGTAAAGCATAAGTCTTACTTTGAAGGGTATGCGATTTTTTAGGATTTTTATATTGGCTAGAAACTGACGCAACTTATTACACACATGTTCAATGTGGTAGTTCCAGTTAAACTTTGAGTCAATTATAAGGCCAAGGTATTTTTGTGTGGTCACAACTTCGATTGTAGGGCATTTGCAAGTTCCTAGTTGATGGAGGCAGTCGTGATTATGAGCAATTAATGGTTTTGGAGTAGGATACCTTATATACGGAGATTTGATAATCATGAGTTTGGTTTTATTGGCATTTAACACTAGACCAACGTCATGGCACCAACGTATCATCATGTCTAAATCGGCCTGGAGAGCATTACACGCATTTGAGATATCCTTACCCGAAACGAGAAGACACGTATCATCTGCGAATTGGTAACAGGAACTGTGTTTCAGACAGTTATTCATCTCGTTGACATAAGATAAAAAGTGCAACGGGCCAAGTACTGATCCTTGGGCCGTGCCTTCTGTCACATTCTTAGGGTCACTGAACGCGTTATTTAATTTAATCGTAAATGTACGATTTTGGAGGTAATTTCTACACCAATTAAGTAACGGACCCCGGATACCACAATCATCCAGTTTATGGATTAAAAGTTGATGTTGCAGCGTGTCGAAGGCACGAGAAAAATCAATAAACAAGGCCAGAACACATTTTTTAAGGTTCAAATGCTCGTTTACCTCATCTGTAAACTTACATAGAAGGTCCGTAGTACTTTTACCTGCTTGAAATCCGTACTGGTTTTTGTTTATTACTTCGTGCTTGCGGTAAAACTTATGAATCTGCTCACAGATAGCTTTTTCAACTATTTTATCAATATTAGAAAGCAGAGTGATTGGTCGATAGTTGGAGTAATCATCGTGTTTGCCCTTTTTGAAAACAGGTCTCACACAGCCTATTTTGAGGTCGTCGGGATATTCTCCAGACGCAAGACTGCAGTTAATTAAATTGGCAATGGGTAAAGATATATGTTTATCAACCATTTTTAGATCAGTTACTCTAATACCGTCAGGTCCAGGAGCCTTATGTGAGTTCAGTCTCTTAATAATTTCGTTAACATTGTTCTGAGAAACTTTTTTGAACAAAATACTTGAATCCACCGGTCTCCGATAAGTTAGTGGATTGGTTAATTTTAAGCTGCATTGAGGAACAATGTCTTTAACTGCCTTTTCAAAGCTGTTTGCGAAGTTGTTAGCTATCGCTTTGGTGGTAAGGCCCTGTCCGTCAAAAGCCTTCAGTTACGCCTCGTCAATGGATAATGTTACTCGTCCTAACATCTGGTTAATGATTTTATAAACTTTTTTTGTACCTTTAAAGTTATTATGTATTTCATTAAGATAGTATGTATTTCGTTTTGATTCTATTAGTTTATTGAGTTTATTTCTAGTTTTATTATATTCTAGTCTTATTTTAGGATCAAAAGAGCAATTTTTCCAAAGCATAAATAAGTAGTCCCTTTTTTCACATAGTCGGGTAACATTACCATTGATCCAAGGGGCTATAGGCAGAATCCTACGATTTTTTGAATACCTAACAGACCTACTAATAGTCGCAGTTTTTATAGCTGTTAGGAACGATTTTTTTATAAATGAAAGTATATCATTTGACGAACTCATGTTATTTGTCTGTTTCCAATCTGTAATACTCACCGCATTACTAAAAATGGTATGATCAAAAGTAGTTTTTTGTGTTACTTTCTGCACGCGTCTTGTAGGTGGCGAGTCGTCAAGACACGTAAACACTATGCCCCGATGGTTAGCCAATGTAACGTCTAACACAGCTGAGTACGGATCTGATGTGGGGAACCTCGCAAATATGTGATCAATGCAAGATTTAGTGACTTTATTTTTTCTTGTTTCAATTCTAGTATAGTTTGAAATTCCGCACATTAATCCGCGCTCGCTGAGTGTTTGCAAATAAGTGTCCCTGTAAGATGAAATAGTTTTTAGGTCAATGTTGGAATCGCCGATTAATAAGAGGTTTTTATTAGTGTCGTAGTTTGAGATATACCTGCCAAGCTCCTTTACAAACAAATCTTTGTTTCTTTTTGGAGTTTTATAAGTTGCACATACAACTACATCTACGGTCGGGGTCAGTTTTAAGATACCCGTTATGTTTTCGAACATGATACTTTTATGTGGTGTTAGTGTAAACTTGAGATGGTTTTTGACATAAGCAATAATACCGCCTCCCCGTTCCGCCGATCGCAATCGGTAGTACATATTATAACCCGGTAAATTAAAAAGGTTAACAATCATATCTGTTACACCAACTTCGGTTAGAATAATCAAGTCTATGGGGTATTTAGAACTATGGATAACTTGTTGAAGCTTCGCAAAATTCTTTATGAGTGATCGTATATTAAAATGTAAACTTGTAAGTAATGCATGACGTTTTTTCGGTAATTGTTGAAAATAGTTATTTATATTGTTACAGTTACCAAATTCTTTAATGTTTATGGTCACTTGACTACCTTTGTTGTAATGCCATTTATTCCCAAGCTCGTATTAGGGTCTAGTTGGTCGATTATTTTAGCCACTTCATATTCGTCACATTTTTGGAAATTTGATAGTTCATTAATTGCATTTTTATGTTTGTTACTAAAAATGTATGAATTATTTACCTCCGAAAAAGTCTGTGTTATCTCGTTAGCTAAAACCGATCCAATTTTTGCGAAAAATAAATTAAATTCTTCACAAATACGATTTCCATCTGTTATTTCTCCTAAAAGAGTATTTAGTTTTGGAGGAATATTATCCGTTTTTATTTTATTTTTTGTTAGGGTTTCAATAAGCCTCCACATTTTTTTAGGGTTATTTTTACAGATATTAAATGAATTATAGTAGTACTCACTTTTTGTTTTAGTTATGAGTGTTGTTACTTCATTTCTTGATTTTTTAAGTAGCTTTATGAGCTTTTCTTTTTCATTATTCGAGCATTTTTTAAGTTTTTGCCAAAGTTTATTTCTAGCATGTATGCTATTAATAATTTTGATATTTATCCAATCATTTTGGGGTGGGTTTTGTATTTTTATTTTACTGATTTTACTTTTAGTTATAACTTTTTTTATTGATTCATTAAGATTGTAAAACTCCTTGCTATCATTTCTAGTGTCACAAAACTCTTCCTCACTATATTTGTACAAAAGATCATAATTAATAGCTTCATATTTTACTCGTTGTGGTGGAACTGGTTTAAATTTCTTTATTCCTACAAAAATTTGTTTATGGTCTGATATTGACGAATCATGTATAGCTAAGTGAAAGCTTCTGTCTCTTAGGTTTGAAATCACATGATCTAAAATAGTATTTGTGGTTGCTGTTGTACGAGTAGCGTATTCTTTTTCCACTTTATTTAAAATAGTATAACCAGATTCGCATATTACATTCATAAATCTCTTCGTGTTTTTGTCAACCGTAAGTAAATCTAGATTGAAGTCACCGAACACAACAGCTCTCTTTCTGTGTAATAATTGTGATTCAAAATCTTGTAGAATATGATTAATATTAGAGTCCCCAGGTTTATATACAAGTCCGACATCTATTTTAAATTTGTTGAGTGTAATCCATAAGTAATTGTTATTGTGAGCATATTTATGCTCACTTAGGCTATGCTTTATATCGTTATGTATGAAAATGGAAACTCCACCTCCTCTGGTAGCTACTCTGTAGTTATAATAATGAGTATAGTTAGGAATTTGTATTCTGTTTGCTTCTTGTTCTGTTTTTATCCATGTTTCAGTTAGTAAAATTAAGTGTATTGGCGTAGCAATGGATTTAATAATGCATTCTAGTTCGTCGAGCTTACCAGGTCGAACAATGCTTCTAATGTTGGAGTAGAAAAAGTTCAGAGAAGTACGTAGTGTTTTGATATTATCATATGTGTCTATTATTTCGTATGTGTTATTTTGTTCATGTTTTTTATTATTAAGTAGGGTAGGTTGTAGACATTGTAGTGGGACTTTTAGTTTTTTGAAGATGAAATAATTTTTGGATATCCGTTGATGTATTTTATTATAAGGTTGGATTCGCCATTCTGTTGCCGTTTAAGTAGATTATTTTTAAGCTCCTTCATGTACAATTGTTGCGAGGGGGTCTGGTCCGAAAATATTTTTATATTTTTGTTTGTTATTTTATTTTTATTTCTCAGTATTTCTTTTGCGGTCTCTGATGAATCCAGGTAGACTTTCATCGAACGGTTATTATTTATTTTGTATTTTCCGATCCGTGATGTTTTTATTGGAGTGTGAATAGTTTTCGTGATTTCGCTAATAATATTGAAGGCTTCCTTTTCATCGTGTAAACGCCTTTCTTCCCTAACTGATCCATGCAATTCGGGAACACCAACGATTATAATATTTTTCTCTCTGTTAGATCTCTCATTTGCATCACGTATAAGGTTTTCACGTAGGTTTATCGGTAGTGAATTGATAGGTTCTGTACATGCCTCTCTTTTCAAAGTATCTATTTCATTTTCAAGGGTTTTAATGTTTTGCTCAGTCAGGGTTTTTTCATTTTTTAAATCGTTTATCTCATCTAATATTTTACTGTGTTCTGTAACTAGGTATTCCGTAGTGATTTGTATGTTTTCCATTTGGGTTTTAATCTGAGCAACATCCTCGCGCAATAAAATCATATGTGCATTTTGAGATTGTACAAATTCATTCAATAACTTAGTAATGTCACCCTTTAAATCTGTAGTATTTTTGACGCAACTGCAGTCCGTATCTGGTTGTTTACGCTTACGCACTGTAGTTTGTTTAGTTTCTGATTCACGCAGTTTGGTTAGATCTGGCTGTGAACCGCCTGTTTTTGTTGGAGATCTCATTACGCTCATTGTTAATGGAAAATGTTGCTTATTTACTATCAATAAGGTTAAATACACGCAATGATAGGTGTTAAATACACGCAATGAGTTTTGTGGGTGTAAGAGATGAAAAATGCAACTGTGCTGCTTACCCGCGGGTGTGAGGAAGGGAGCTGCTGCCCGTTGCGCACGTTTTTGGTATAATTAGTAATTCAGTTCTAGCTTGAGTGATGCCAAAGTAGTTTTTAATGTTTAAGCGCGATGGTTGGATTTTGCTTCACTAAAATTAACGAATTATTAAATTACTTTGCAACACGTCTGCTCTGTATGCTCACTGGAAGACTTCTCTTCTCTTTAAGTTTAAGGATATGTTATGTCCGCCATCACTCACTGGAGCAGCCCGGCGGACTAATCCATTTCCGAAATGAGAGCAGGCCTATGAGTCGTTTATATATGCTGTAACTTTTAAATTAAATAATAATCTTAAAATGGCGGAATGTCAAAATCGCATAATGAAAAAAGACGTTAAAAAGTGAAGTAGTTGATAGTATTAAAAGTTATCCTGTACGCCTAGTGTTTCCAATTTATCGGGCGCTGTGATTTGGGCTGCTTATTAATTTAAAAAAAAAACTCCTCCATACTGAGTTTCGGTCACGCATCTAGTCTCAACGAAGACTATCTCTACATAACACAGACGACATCTACGCAACACAGGATTATAGTGTTCGAGTGTGTGCACGAATACAGGTGCGCGCTTTATTCCCATCACTCACATAATTCGATGGGACGGTAATCTCCGACACAACCGAAAAAAATCAGACAAAAGAATAACGCCTTTACGTGCTTTCTAAAGCAGGGGGGTTAAACACAGCCGCAGAAAAAACGCAGGGCTGCTACTGAGAGTTTCCTGGCAGAATAACCCAGTAACTGCTATTTGGCTGAACCAGGCATTCGAAGTCAGAACCATATCAGCAGCACTAACCAAAGAGGCAGTCAACTGGGCTTATTTATTACCTTCTTTTTACAGAGAATAACATCTATTTATTGCAATTAGTGGCCATTTTTAAATATTTCGGACAGCCAAATACCCATGCAGGTTACATGCTTAACGAGCATTGTCAAGGGAGCGATCGTCCATCCGCCTGTCAAGTGTGACGAATAAGACAAATTCTCTTTAATAAGGGGAGAAACTCATGTCTAGCAGTGTAATTTTACGAGCTGATGGTGATAATGATGACGAGAAAGAAAAAGACTTCTTTCACTATTGAACAAACAGACTGAGAAATTAATGACCTGGATTGTTTCGTTAACGTTATTGAGTCCACGGGTCCCACCACTCATAGGAAAAAACTATGTTATGCTTTTATATACTTATAGAAGTACATATAGAATCGTCTTTCCTATAATTAAGAAGCAGTATTTTTTGTAATGGCTTAAAAACAAACTGCATACTAGAATAAGTACTTTAAAATGCATTAATAAATAAGGATGAAAATGTTATGTTAAAGGAAAAAGAAGTAATTTTTAAAATAAGAACATTCTAATAACTCCCTTTGTACAGTGCAATTACAGTATAATTGATAGGTCAATTTCGCAAACCGAATATAATAGATGCCTTAAGTAGAAATAAAACCCAGTATTTTCCATTCAGAAACCAAAGCCCACTCGACGTGCAACTATCAATTTAATTGGGGCTCCGCGGGAGGCTCTTTACCTCGCTTAACTTTTCGATTTACATTCAAAACGGTCTTTTAAAAACCAACTCAATAACTAAGGGTCTAAACCCCCGTTTCGTGGTGTACTTTAGTGTTCATCCGTACGGAAAAGTTTGTGCCTCGAGCGCCATTGGCAGATTGCAACGGGGTGGAGCCGCCAGGCCCCGCCCGGCGAAAGCCGCGCATGCTAAGCGCACATTAAAACCCGTTTAAGCGGTATTTTGGGGCAAAACCGCAAGAAAATGTATGTGACGGTGGTTAGGAGTAGGGCGTTGCTAAATGAAAAGATTTTCTTGGTTGAGCGATTTGAACATGGCTGACAGTCATCTCGAATGCGCGGGAAAGTGCACCTGTTATTGAATATTGTTTTTTTTTTAATTAATTACGCATTGATATTCTGAATTATGCCTACTATCGAAATGTGTTTATATAACTGACTATTTATACATTTTTATTGACGATTTAGAAAATTTTAAAGCTTTATAATTTAATGGAACCAAGAAGTTTGGTGATTCATCAATAATAAACGATGAGTTTGTGAAAGTTTTTATTGTTGTAATTTTAATTTGGTATTTAAATGGATTCAAGAATGCAGGACAGTCATAAGTCATTCTTAATCAAAGATCTACTGGGCGATGTGCTAAGGCCGGGAGTTGCGGGTGAGTTTATGTCATCGCAAACACACACACACACACACACACACACACACACACACACACACACACTTTTATGAACTAGGTATAAGAAATAAAAATATTTAAGCGATTTACACAAATGGTAATATGTACTATTAGTGTAAATTGCTTAAATATTGTTTTAACCTTTAAGTTCTTGGTTTATTTTACAGAAATGCAATGAAATATATTGGTTCTTTGATATAAGTTCAAAATTGTTCAATCATAAAATATTTTCTAAGACCAAACATTATATATGTATAATTTCGTTATTACAATTACAATACAGCAGCGAAAATTTTAAAAACATTTTTATATAAAAACATGCGTGCGATTCACACGCGACAGAAGTGAAACCTTCAAATGAAATGAAATATAAAATACAAGTACTTTACGGCAAATTATTTATTTAATATTATAATTTAAACTACAAGTTTGGCATAAAATATAAGAACATTTAATTGCATAGTAAATGAATGTAACAATCCTTTTAACATATATTAGACACATAGATATTATATTTTATTTCAAGTTCTTCCCAAGGTGGTACGTAAAATTTATAAAATCATGATTTTTTAATGAATGTTTTTTTCAATATGGTTAATTGTATTTGTTAATTTTTTACTGTTTACTGCCGCTGCCACGTGGCTGCCATGTCTATATGATAATCATAGAATATGAGCATGCCTTGTAACGCTAGCGCCACTCTGGAAAGTTTTGAACTGTTATTTACAGTTTACAGCTGGACACTTTTTTATCTTGTCCCCTATATAAGATAGTCCTCCTTACCTCTAACCTCCATCCAATTATGTTTTTTTAAATATCAACGGTGTCCAGGGCACTATTTAACATAATCCATATATGTTTGTGACTTCAACATTGCGAACACAACAGAATTTTCGAAAATAATATTGTCTAAATTACTTTTATAATACTGGGACTACAGAACAACGTCTAACATCCATTATAGAAATAGTTAAGGTGTCAAAATACGGCAGAGAACTACGCATTAAATGGAGTGAATATACTTACAATTGCAATTACGTTAGAAATTTAGACTGAGTTGGTAGTGCTACGTTTTTAACTATATGAGTTCTATGGATTTTTTTTGAAATATATAGCTAATTATATTAAAATATCCCGTTAAAGAATCTTTTTTCTTCCTGGAAATGGAAAAGTTCGTAATATGAAACGTCAAGCGTTGTTTTAGCACCACGACTTATGTCATTTTGACGCGGATCCCATTAACACGAACAAGAAAGTCATTTGTCATTAGTGACACATTGAGTCACTTTAAAAAAATATATGGTGTTTAAAAAAATAAACTGAAACGATTAACGAACTCCAGGCCACATGATAGTAAGTGGCTACTGCAGTACATGGACATCTGAACATAATTTAAACCTAAAAGAAAATGTTGAAGTTTATTTTAGGGAGATATATTAAAAGTTAACTAAAGATTTTTCTTAGTTTTTGAATCAGATAAATATATATACTTTAAGAGTTTTTAAAGAGCCTAAAATGACAAAAATATTTAATTCGTTCTTGACAACATTGAGCATTAAAAAAAGCAAGCGAGTTTTATTTTTCATATAAAATTCATTCTCTAAAACCGTCTCAAAACAAGACGAGTAGTAGGAGATATGTAGGCTGCAGCTTTTTACATGTGAAAATGACGAACAAGTACAATGTGGTACGTAGAATTTGTGGTTCATATACATCAGGTCCTGTATTGAAAACAAAATTAAGATGACTCGTACAGCTAAAAAAGTTTTCGGTCCTCATCTCTCATCATGATTTTTGGAATATATCCAAATGCAGTAGCTATATAGTGCTATTTTACATTGATTTTCTGCGAGAGTGTTTTCTTTTCAGTGAATTGCGAAACGATAAAATAGTTTTATGTAAAGCCGTGCTGCAGCTATAGTATGGTTGTAGCACGAATGGTTCGACTCGACCTGAGCAGGACCACGCTTTCACAGAATACCAGCGTAAAATAGCAGCTCAATGTGTTTCGTATGGTTAGTTTAGAGAACCGAATGTTCTTTTTACTGGAAACGAGGCATTTCATCTTAGTTCTCACGGGTGACAACGCATCTGCATTTTGATTTGTAATCAAGGATAAATGTCCACAGCAACCACTTACCATCACGTGGACTGTATGCTCGTTTGTTACTCTTATCCTTTAAAAAAAACCTAAGTCCTGCTTTACTAAGTATGAAGTGTTAGAAAGTTTAAGATAGGTGTGGCAGATAGTTGCCTAGAAATAAGACGCACCGCCAAATACAGCACTAGTATCCGTCCTTTTTCTGTTTATCTATACATATAAATAGAATGAAGTGTCTGTCTGAAATATTGAAATACTTGGTTCCTGATAGACTCAGGGATTATTTGCATGCTATTAAGACATAAAAACTAAAGCTTAAAATTTTGTCTGTCTGTCTATTTGTCTGTCCTTATTCTTCGGCATGGCTGAGACGATTGTAATAAAACTTTCCGAGCAGATAGAGAGCCATGCCAGGAGTGGTCTATGCTATATTTTTTCCGAAAAACTTGAGGTTTAAAAAAAACGGAAAATTCAAAAAATAAATGGTTTCTGATTAAATCTAAATTACCCGCAATAATATTTCTATCCAGGCAAAGTCGAGGTTGGTTGCTAGTTCATAATAACAAATGTTATAAATAAAAGAATGTCGCCGTAGAGCGTCGCGTAGCAATCTCGTAGCAGTTTCGTAGAGTATAATTGCACTTGGAACTTGGAATGTTGAAAGCGCTTTTTATTTTTACTCGTTAGTAGTTACAAACGATGTCATATTTTAATTATTTGTTAATAAGTAGAAAATAAACTACTATCAATTTAGTTATTTCCTTTCATTTTGTTTTTGATAAAGTAATAAATAAAACAGATATGCGTCAAAAGTTATTAGTTAAACTTTTTCATTTGATGAAACGTAATAACTAATATAACGCTAATATATATTATAGCTTTCATATTATGCTTTGACAATTTAAATAACGTAAGTTCTTTGGGAGGAAAAATTAAGATATTTTTTTTATTGTCATATACTTCTTAAAATATTTAAATCACGTAATTAGTAAGCGGTCTCCGAGCACGAAGACCAACTTCATGCAACCTCCTTCACACGGTTTAATCGCTTACCAGTAGCTGGTAGTCCTTTTGGAGCCTTTGTAGTAGTTGCATCACTGTGATATTGGGTTGTTTACTGGCGATCATTTGGAGAAATCGATCCTGTCCCTGAGTAGTAACATGATATCTACCAGTGTGCCGTTCAGCTACATCCTCAGTACTGCAATAACGTGACCACAACCTTGATATCACGTTTTGGCTGACGTGTAGGGCCTCAGTAACAACACATTGAATAGCACCATTTTATAATATACCCATGGCTCGTAACATTTCATCTCGACTTGAATAATGACGTGACACGACCCTTAAAACTACGAGTATCTCATTCCTTTCGTAACTAACTAGTCCGACGTAACATATTACTAATAAGTTTGCCGCCGTATTTTTTTCTTTTGTTTTTTTATTTTACATTTTTGAAAATGGAATAAAAGAAGTTTTAATCTGTGTATAAACTTTTTATGGAAACTAATAAGATATAAAGTCGTAAATAATTTAGGATTAAGGTATTCCTTAGACTTAGACTTTGTTGATGTGTTTTGTAGCATCGTAGCTAAAAGTAATCAACCCGTAAAAAAGAGTAAAAGTTATTATCCAAATCGTCCCCTTCATTATCACCATTCCCTTTCAAAAAGTCCCTCAGCCAGAAGAACCTATATAAACCAAAAGACTAATAGCATTATCATCTCAGAACAAAGAAGAAGTAATTACATATTTTCACTGTAAACAGTTCGGAGTGAATTCGTAATGAAATTCATTGCGTCATCTAACGGAAAGGGCAGACAACATCTGTCGGGCTAATTTTATGTAAATTAGTAATAACACTGCTTTAAAAGTAGTTGTCTCTTTTAACGCAATGTTACTCCAAGTTGCTAACTGAATCCGTACGTGCTCGAGTGTCGACGACGGACGCTAATAAGCTGCCAATTTGCAAGTGTACGCGCACCCTTAACATGTAGGTGCATACACTAGGACCTAATTTTCAAACTTTTGAATCCTAAATTATCTTTATTCTATGAATTTTTCATGTGACGTACTTTTAATGCATAGTTGGACTATCGTGAGTGGAGGGAGAGAATGTGACAATCGAGGGGATGGAAGCAATAATGGCTCAGAGGTTGAGCGCATGGCTTAAAATATTATAGTTCTCGAGTAACCTATCAATTTTTAATTTAAATTTAAATTTTTCATAATTTTTAATTTTCGAATATTTCTTTAAATAAATACAAATTCTTTTTTCAAATGTAACATATGGTGAATGTAGAGAACTGGAGACCCTTTTTACTGGATGCAACTCATTTTATCTTAGTTCTCGGGGGTGACAACGCATCTGAATATTAAAATATTACGTATTTGCAAAAAAAGGCTTATTGTAAGCGAAGAAAGTTATGCTATCGCATCGTTTCAGCGTCACTGATATCAATTTCGTTCGATATTCGTGAGAATTCTACACAATAACTATAACTAAGTATCGATACTGGCGTTGAACACGTGCAAAAGCAGAAGCAATACATAAGAATATTTTTGTTAATTCACTACTGCTCATTAAAAGTTCATAATTCACCTTTGTTGCCACGATGGCAGGTGAGTTGGCAACCGCAGATTTTTATTATTCTGCTACTCAAATCCCCTTTTTTATGTAATAAGGGTTACAAACTAGCACACAGTCCACCTTATGGTAAATAGGTGCTGTGGTCCATAGACATCTACATTTATCCTCCATTAAGAATCAAAACGCAGATGCGTTGTCATTCCTGAGGACTAAGATGGAATGCCTCGATTCAAATAAAAAGGGTCTCCGGTTCTCTACACTCACCATACGAAACACAGCAGTATTAAGCTACCATTTTATGCTGGTATTCTGTGAGTACGTGGTCCTTCCCCGGTCGAGCCGACCCATTCGTGTTATTCCCTCTATCGCCTGTTACCACACTCGCGAAATTTTATAGGGCAGGGATAGTTATAGCGTGCCACTTACTAAAGTTGTCAGATAATGATTCTGAAATGGAATCATGAATAAAATTTTGATTTAAAAATACGGTTGACCTTGCAGGTCATTCCTGGAAATTCCCGCTTATTTTCGAGCGCAACGCCCGAAAATGTAGTTAATGTTTGTTTTTTTTTAAATCAGCTCGACCGATTGACTTGAAAATCTTATCTCTTCATATATCGATTGGTTGATTCGTTCCAAATTTATTCCGTTATAACAAAATTTTATTTATATACGTTGCGTTTTGCTATTTTACGCTAGTATTATACATACTACACTCACACACATGCACGGCCGGACGTCCGGCCGGAAGTAGTTAGAACGGCTTCCTAGGACCTCAAAACATGATGATCTGAATAAAAACTCACATACTTAAAATCGAAACAAAATCTATAACTTCTTACTTTTGTAAATTATTAACTGTATACCATATGTAAGTAATTTCATTTACCAAAAAACTCAAAATTAGAACTATCGAACAGTGCTACTTCTTGTACGTACGTACGTACGTACTTGTATTAAAAGTTGTCAAGTGTACAACATTCTGTTCGGTACAGTTTTTACCTAATTCAATGCTGATAAAATGTAAACTTACAGTTAAAATTGCATTTATTTCACTTCTAGGCACAGGCCTCCTCCATGTCTAAAGTGAAGTGTCCGCCGCGCTGCCCCAATACGTGCTGATCTCGTGGATTCCACATGTTTTCGAAATGTTTTTTTAATTTCTCACAAATACTGGGCACGATGTTTTCGTCGCCACTGATCACATAATAAATCAGTATAATAATTTGTTATATAGCAAATCAGCACTTAAATTGCAATTATAAATTTCATTGTTTCCGGAGGAGATCGACCCCAGGTTGCTCGGGTAATGTGACATTTACAATGCCCATGAGCTACCAAACCAAATGCTGATTAATTCACAAGAAATCATTGATTCGCAACTAATTAAAATTGTTGATGTCAATAAAAATAGATAATTATTTATTGTATCAAAATCGTTACAATAACGAAAAGCTTATGAACTACAAACGGTACGCGATTTCAACCTGACAAACCGAACGTGAAAGGGAATTGTTATTTTATATTTTGACGGATGATTAAATAATATTTATGTAATATGAATAATATTATATTTAATGAAACAGATAAATATTTTTTACGTGGTAGAGCCATGCTGCAGCTATATTAGTGGTATAGTTGTAGCACGAATGGGTCGGCTCGACGGGAGCAGGATACAGAATACTCGTACCAGCATAAAATAGCAGTTTAATGCTGTGTTATGTATGTTGAGTGTAGATAACCGGACACTCTTTTTACTGGAAACGAAACATTCCATCTTGGTCCTCAAGGGTGATAACGTACTCGCATGTTTAATCTTAATCGGGGGTAAATATTGACGCCTATAGGCCACAGTATCCACTTACCATCGCGTGGACTTTGTTATCGTTTGTCACCCTTAATCTATAAAAAGCTTTTGTCTCTCAACAATAATTCTTTTCCTTTCAAATGTCACCTCTTCATGAAACCGACTCACTAAATATTGGACAATATTTTTTTTCTCATTTATTTTAAAATTGTTGTTGTTGTTTGTTCTTATATTTGTAATTTACTATTAAAAAGTGGCCAGTATAACTTTTTATTATTCCACTTTAAATTCAGTTTACAATCTCTGTCTTTGACATAAGCAGAAGTTTTGGCGGGAATTTATTCGTCAACAAATTGCTGCTTTTGTTTTATTGTATAAATAATGGTTTGAAGTGGATTTTCATGCGTAAAACTGATGCGCTTTTGAGTATTAACAAGTGTTCCAATGGTGATGTGAATCTCAAGATAATATGTTTGCTTAGACGCCTTGAGATACTGTCATCATCGACTGTCAACTAGCTCAAGCTGCCGTCAAACTCTTCCAAAAACTTTGCAAAATGACGCATCAACGTATTGTAAATAAAATTTTCAGCAAATTCTTATGAAGGTTAATTTTTTATTACTTATTTATAGTCCATTAAAAAAAATACACTGAAATTTTAATTTTACTGAATGCATAATTTTCACCAACGTCATCATTACAGCTCCTTACAAGTCCAATGCTGTACATGTTTTTCAACCTACCTACTTCAAACAAGTGGTGAAATTAAAAATTTTGTGCAACCGATTAGAATATAAATATAATGAGACCATCATCAACGTAGTCGAAGTCAATTAAATACGAATTATTAAGGATAACTCAAAAACTACTGGTATTCAACCGACTTCAAAAAAGGAGGAGGTTCTCTATTCGGCTGTATTTTTATGTGTGTTATCTCAGAAATTTGTTGATTATGATATTTTTTTGTATTTGAAAGCTGGTCTGGCTTCTCATGTGGTTCCATATAAATTTGATCAAGATCTGACGAGTAGTTTTTGAGTTATCCTTAATAATGCGTATTTAATTGACTTCGAATACATTAATGATGTTCTCATTTTATTTATATTGAAGTCGGTTGTACAAAATTTTTAATTTTACCACTTGTTCACCAACCGAACGTTGATCTAATTATACAACAAGATAATTTGATACTGAACAAAATGCGAATATGAGCGTGTTTTATTTGTACAATTATCAGCCGTTCTGTAAATATAGTGTGAACATACATAAGCAAGACATTTTGGTTAAAGCATATGGCAAAATATACGATATAGCCTACTATTATATCGCAATTAACACAAATTTAATCCAAATTAAATCAGGTATACCTCAATCTCTGAAAATGTATGGAAGTGAATGCTGGGCCGTCAAGAAGAAGGATGAAAATAGACTGCATGCGAATGAAATGAGAATGTTACGATGGATGTGTGGTGTGACAAGGATGGATAAGATAAGGAATGAGTATATAAGAGGAAGCCTGAAAGTAGCGCCAGTGGTAGAAAAGGTGAGAGGAAGCAGATTGGCATGGTTTGGGCATGTGATGCGGAGGAATGAAAGTCGTGTCACAATACGAGTGTTGAATATGAATGTGGAGGGACACACGGGCAGAGGAAGGCCGAATAAAAGATGGATCGATTGTGTGAAGAGTGATATGAGAATGAAAGGAGTAAGTATGGAAATGACGGCTGATAGAGAGGAATGGAACAAGAAGGTTTACTGCGCCGACCCCAGATAATGGGAAATGGTTTAGAGAATGATGATGACCTCAATCTCTGAAAACTAAAGTGTATAACCAGTGCGTGTTGCCAGTGATGACCTACGGATCTGAGACGTGGTCCTTCACTGCTGGCCGTATGAGGACGCTCAAAGTCGCTCAGCGAGCTATGGAGAGGGCTATGCTCGGAGTTTCTCTGCGTGATAGACTCAGAAATGAGGATATCCGCAGTAAAACCAGAGTGACCGACATAGCCCAACGGATTAGTAAGCTGAAGTGGCAATGGGCCGGCCATATAGCTCGAAGAACCGATAACCGATGGGGAAAAAAGGTTCTCGAGTGGCAGCCTCGTACCGGTAGGCGTAGTGTAGGGCGACCCCCCACTAGGTGGAGTGACGACCTGGTGAGATATGCAGGAAGTTTATGGATGCAGGTGGCTCAGGACCATGCTTTGTGGCATTACTAGGGGGAGGCCTATGTTCAAAAGTGGACTTGTGAAGCGCTGTAATGATGATGATGATGATAATCCAAGTTACGCGTGCACATTGAACTAGTGCCAGATTATTGGTGGATAAAGTTTGATGATGAGTACTCTCGGTAAATGGATGACAGCTATTAGTGCATATTAACACTTCAATAAGGCTTGAGTTTGATGGGATGGCGATGTAATTTGATTGCATGTGGTAGAGCCACGCGGCAGCCGTATTATAGTTCTAGGACGAATAAGATATAACCAGAGTAGGACCACGCTCTCGCAGAATACTAACTTAAAATCTCTCAATCTGCTCTCAAACTCAATGCTGCTGTGTTTTCGTTTGGTGAGTGTTGAGAACCGGAGACTCCTTTTACTGGAAACGAGGCATTCCATCCTAGTCCTCAGGGGTGACAACGCTTCTGCATTCCGATTCGTAATCGAGGATAGAAGTAGATGTCTATGGGCCACAGTCAGTCACCCATATCTTATAAAAAATATCCCAAAAATACAGCGTTGTTTTAAAAAAAAAATTATGTTTTAGTATCCGATTTGTTTTATTTAAAAGCGATAATAATATGCGAAGTGTACGCAACCGATAGCGTGGGTCGTTCCTTTTTTGTTTCTGTTTTTTTAGCGTGCAGTACCTTCACGGCCAGTATGTTTATACACCAAAATTTAGAAGAAATTAATTTGCAGTCGTAAGTGGCACAAAACAATCATAAAACCCTGGGTAATTAGACATATACCTATCAATGACTACGTGCTTTCATACCATCCACAAACTCTTAAGACGAGAACGAAAGCGATCGCTCAAGAGTTCGAACCTCGTTGAACTCTATTCAACCCTGTCCTCGAAACGCGGGATGTAAACAACACGCGTGACAAATTAGTGATGCTCCCCGCGGCGCCTGATACTATCGACACCACGACTTCACCGACAGAATTTCGTCCATCTGATTTTGATACTTGCTCAAATATTAGCTAGCTGAGTTGTTTTATGTGTTTGTTCCAGTTTCAAGCAGGCAAATAATTGATAATGTGCAATTGTCCATTCAAATTCAAATTCAAATTAACTTATTTGCCAGAATGTATGTGCACAATAAAGTATGATCTTAAATTATGTCTAATGGCCAATCTATATTCTACCACTATATATTCCATGTTAGTATTTTTGAAATTTAATTCAAATAAATTGGCGAACTTAGAAAACTTGTAAATTTTCATGTTTGTAATGTGTTATATTATATTATCTAGTCTTTTTTATTGTCAAAGCTACATTCGTATTAACTGTTCAATAAATTGTATATTTATTGCAGTGATTTAAAGAAAATAATTTTTAATTTTTCACACACAATTAGAATGTCTTTTTAATACAAATTTTGTCTGGATAGATTTTATTTAAGTATTCCTAGCGTTACTTATCTTTAATGTTGATTAAGATGTGTACCTTTTTTAAATTAAAAGCATTAAAATGAACAATTAAAGGCATTAAAACAACATATTTAACGGATGCGTTGTGTTTATATTTAAACAAATAAATAATTATTTTAATAAAAAAATACGTAT